>BSBM01000502.1:21785000-22385000 GCA_027924585.1 Larix kaempferi
TGCTAAACACACTGAACCAGAAGTTTGACTGCTATACGATTCCCCAGGTCAACATTTCAATCTCATTCGAATTTAAAAGAACAAAATAGAGACACAATGCACATAACCTCATTCAATACAACGATTTCATTTGCAATATAGTAAACAATAAGAAACCAAATCGATTGCAATTTCGAGGCCTTTAATATGACCGGTAATTTATACCAATAACGACGGATGACTGCAACCATTACACGCAGGATTACAAGTTCAATCTTAATTTACTCGTACAAGTCAAATTCAACTTAATATATACAGAAATTCATTATTTATTCCATTGAAATTTCTAGAACTTGAATACAGCGTGTGCAGAATCAAATTTACACAAAAAAGATGTCACAATCTTTTATCTCTGTCTGCTCCAGGAATAGATTGATTCCGAGCCCTCTTCTTTTGATTCCTCTCTTGATCTATTCAAGCTATTCGAGCCTCCAAGCTGTTGAGCTATCACGATCTATTTAGCTATCTCAAGCTTTACGAGATACCAAGTTGATTTTACAATGCATTATGTTTAAGTTTAATACCTAAACTAAATCAGTTACAGATCCATAAAGTTAGGATCGAGAACCTAAACAAAGCCTGACTCAAACTCAGACTCAACTTTTTTATCCCTATATGTATTGCTAAAAGATCTTAACTAATTCTATCCTTATCTATTACATTGGAGGATTTGAGGATCCCCTTATTGAACTCAAATTCCTATACTAATAAACAAAAATTACAAAACAGAAACCATTCTCTTCTAGAATGTTTCACTTGAACTTATGAAGTCATGACAACTTCATCACTTAGATTATGCCCCTGCATCAATTAGTCCCAACATTTGCTCCTATAGATTTTCAACTTCCTCGCCAATGTGGAGCGAAATGTCTCTCATGAAGGTCTCGTCAAAATGGTATTTCCTATGACTTCTACCACCACAACGATAGTGGGTTCGTTTCCTTGGAGCCATGGCGGTCGAGCTAGATTCCCAACCAACAATATAAATGGAAATGGAAACGCATAAAAAAATAGAAACCAACAATGAAATGGAAATGCATAAAAAAATATAGCGATCAAAATAAATGATACATCATCCATCTAATCTTTTTGTAGAGGGGATTCAACCTCCATTGTAGCTTTAGAGCGGGCCCAAACCCTAAAGTAAAAAATGGGTGAATCCCTCAAGATAAAAACACTATTTATAGCAACACACTTGAACCAAAAATATACCTTCCTTCCAAATTTGAATTTACAAATTGATTGTAGCAAATTGATGAATGAAAAAAATAAAATGAAGACCCCAATATATCAACATATCCTCCTATTTATGCTTGAAGAAAGATCCTAATGGAGCTCCCAATCAATCCATTGATTGATGGAAGATAGCCCCTACAAATATGCATTATCTCTCATGGGAATTTCAGCCTCCTCATCCAAATTGAATTTCCTTGGACAACCAATTCGAACTATTTTTTCTTTGAGTGTTGGAAGTTACTTAAGTGGATGAAGGGATGAGATCCTCTAAAATGATAATCTTGTCTTTCATCATCTTGAGTGAGATGTGGATGATTCAATCTTGGTCTTAATGTTTTAATTTCCCACATTCTTATCCTTGAACCACATTATACTTCATAATACATTCATGTGCAAATACCAAAACTAATTCACTAACAAGGTACATCACATTCATATTCAATAGTTTAAACAAATCATGCATAACTAGACAAGCATATGTCACAATAATCTTGTAATCATCAAAACACATATTTTTTCTTATATGAGGGTCACTTCTAGGAAAAATATATCAAAATTTCATGCAATATGGGCTAAACAAAATTCAAGATGAAGGCCCATCACTGAGCTAATGATTAGTTTCTTCATCCTTAATGGTTTGAATTATATGTTTCCCTATGGTCCATTGGTTGTGTGCTTACAATAATTTATCCTTCCTTGAATGTGAGATGACAGAAATATTACACTCCTAGAAGCTCCCAACCTTTTCCTAAGAGCGGGGGTATCATATAAGGTCTAGATGCTTTCAAATAATTTGTGATTGACGATGTTCAGCAAAAGACAAGAAACATAACTTTTAGTAATTATTTCCCACTCGAGATGCAAAATGTGAACTCTTCAAATCCCTTCAATGCATTATCAGGGTAGGAGGGTGAAGAGATGGATTTTCTTATGTAAGGTTCATGATGAAGATAGTTTCATGGAATGTACATGGACTCACTAACCCTTATCACAAATCCATGGTTCAGAGAGTAAGAATTGAAGTTTCTGAGATTGAAATTTTGTACTTGCAAGAGTATAAAGTTATCGGGTTTGTGATTAAATTGGCCATTTTAGGTAATATAGTTGGATTCTATTAGTTTTTCACTAACCATGAGGATACTAGAGGTGGATTTGCAACCCTAATATCGCCAAGGTGGGTGGACACCATTATTCAACATGGGTTGGACCCAACCAACTATGTTGTATGGGCATTGTTGATTTCAAACTCTATATGTTAGGCATGGCTGATGTTAACGCTCCGATCATGTTGGAGAAAAAATGACCTTGTGGGACTTGCTAGTTCAAGAGATTATGGAGGCTTTCAAAAAGGTGTTTTTTGGTGATTTAAATAATTTTGAAACTTAAGAAGATATATAAATCCTTTTTCCTACTTGAATGCCCTTGAGAGAACAAGTGACAACTTGGAATCAACCTCTATGACCCTAATAAGTTTTGTCCCAGGGAATCAACTAAAATTTTGTTCACCTAGTCTAGTTGTCATAAATAAAATCAATGGGTCCTAAAAGCATTTGATCAAGTGTGTTATTGAATACAAATTCTATTTATTTGGGCATGAACTTGGCATAAGGCTAGTTCAAGTGTGTTGATTAATTTTATTTCACTTATAATCTATTTGTGAAACTCCTTCCATTAATTCCAATTCCATGTTCATATGTAATAAGAATGGGTAGTCATAAAAATGTTCATAACATGGACTGCGAAACCCATTAACCATTTGGTCTTGTTCACCTAGAACCTATATCAATTTATCTACCCACCTTCACATAATCCTTTCTTTCTCCTAACTGAGAACTGGATTGTGAAATATGAAGAGTGTCAAGTAACCCTTACATGCTGATCATAAAAAATGAGAAATCATTTCCCTTAAGAATTTGGAAATGAGCTCCAACATTGAAATTCTCCTTTATTATGCAAACTAATCCAAAGTAATAGGTATGCTTATGAAGAAAATAAGGATGCTAAGAAAGAATAACATGGATATGTGTACCCACTCATTTTAAATATCTTGTGTTAGCTTCATCCATCATTTTACAACATTAAAGTTAGAGGTATTATGCCCAATATATCCCCAATTCTATATAGGGACCCATGGAAATGAAGTGTGGTATGGTTCAAAAGGAATTTTAAATGCTTAGAATTTTAGTTTTACTCTCATAATTTTTTTGATTCCTCCACATTCCCTTTATTTCACATCCCCACATCCGCACCTTCAACATTGCTCATTCCTCTAAACTTCCATCCTTCTACATCCACACTTACCCACATTCCACATTCCATTTCTTTCACCTTCCACATTTCTTATTCCTTCACATTCCATTTCTTCCACCTTTCACATCAGTCATTCCTCCACATCTCCACTTCTCCACCTTCTACATCCCACATCCTTCCTTCACACTCCTCTTGAAAGCTACATTGCTTTCCATACTTGGTCTCAATTTGGAATGTGAAGGTTGGATCTCATCCACACTCCTCTCAACCTTTGCATTATCTTAGTCTTCACATTAACCTAATATCAATATGGAATGTGGAGGTGAAAAATCCTCCACACTCCTCTCCACCTCAACATTAACATACAATTCCCTCTCCTCATCATATGCACATTTTGATTCCATATGTACATTATTAGGAATGACAATGTGATATGTGACACCCCAAACTAGAATGTGACACGTGGCAAGTAGCTGGTAAGCCTATGGAATGATGAAACTTGTAAAACATTGTTAAACATTGTTAAACAATTGTGAGGAATTATAATGCTATATGTGGCACTCCAAACTATAATGTGACATGTTGCAAGTAGGAATTCCTATGGAATGGTGACACTTGGTGTTAAGTTTTAAACCAAATAGACTAGCAAGATCACTGAAAGAAACATAATCACAATATAGACACAGAAATTACCCTCGGAAACCCTCATGGGGTAGAAAACCCAACAAAGCTTTCCTCAATAAGATGATCAACCAAAATACAAGATGTGCTCCAAGACTTGTCCTCCTTCTCTATCTTCCAGACAGACCTCCCAGACACAAGTGCGCTGCTTTTCTGAGCTATGAGTGTGTGTCAAATGAGGAGCTCCTCTCCTCTATTTATACTAGATCCCAACTGACCAAAAACCCTAATGGGGCCGACCTCTACTTGAGAAGTCTAATAACCCCTAAAATATAAACTCAGGGCCGACCCCCACATGGTGGGTCTAATAACTCTAGTTCCCACACACCATCGGAGGAATAAACATCTTCGGATACATAATAGAATTGCCTCGGAGGGATGAAACATCTCCGGAGTAATAATGTACAAATATAATATTCTTAGAGGTTACAATATTCAACACTCCCCCTTAATGAGAAGGATATTATAACAGTATATGCAGGAGTAAGGAGTCACCATCTACATCATACATGATACATCTCTATATCATCGGAAGCTTTCTTCAATACATCATTATTAGTAACTCAACTAGTTACTGGAACATCAACATCATAGTTATTGTCATCACACGATCATCAACATCGTCATTATCAGCATCGTCATCACACGATCATCAGCATCGTCATCATATGATCATCAGCATCATCATCTCACGATCATCAGCATCGTCATCACACGATCATCAGCATCGTCATCACACGATCATCAGCATCGTCATCACACGATCATCAGCATCGTCATCATACGATCATATTATAGGATGATCAATCCTGCTCTCTTTAGGACATAGGTCCATGGATGATGCAATCCTGTTATGTACCTTTTGAACCGAGGTCCAAGGACGATCCAGTCCTACCATGTACCTTTTTTTTGAACCGAGGTCTAGGGACAATACAGTCCTATAATTCAATTTTCGGAGACCTCATGCCTACGGCTCAATTCAAGGGACCAAAGTCCGAGGACGATCCAATACCCTTACCTGTTCATTCAGGATTTTATTTTCGGAGACATCTTGTCTACGACTCAATTCAAAGGACCAAAGTCCGAGGACGATCCAATCCCCACCGTACATTTAGGACTATGTCCAAGGATGACTTAATCCTCAACCGTACATTTAGGACCATGTCCAAGGATGACTTAATCCTCAACCGTACATTTAGGACCATGTCCAAGGATGACTTAATCCTCAACTGTACATTTAGGACCATGTCCAAGGATGACTTAATCCTCACCGTGCATTTAGGACCATGTCCAAGGATGACTTAATCCTCACCGTGCATTTAGGACTATGTCCAAGGATGACTTAATCCTCACCGTGCATTTAGGACCATGTCCAAGGATGACTTAATCCTCACCGTGCATTTAGGACCATGTCCAAGGATGACTTAATCCTCACCGTACATTTAGGACTATGTCCAAGGATGACTTAATCCTCACTTGTCCACTAAGGACTTCATTCTCGGAGACATATGTCTAAGGCTCACTTTAGGACCGAAGTCCAGGGATGATCCAATCCCCACATCAATATAGATACTAGTATCCTCATTCATACAAGTACATCACTAAAATATGTATTCTCATCAATGCATCAAAGCACATATACATATATCGTGCATCCTCATCAATACATATATCATCAAAGCATGTATTCTCATCAATACATAACTCATCAAAACATGTATCCTCATCATCAAAACATGTATCATCAAAGTAAAAGAAAAAAAATAGTGTAAGTGTTGTAAGAAGTCTAAATCTAAATAAGCATAAATAACTAAGAGTGGTAAACATGTATCCTCATCATTAGTGACGATACTTCTCCCCCTTTCGAGGAGGGTCTTTTAGAGCTACACCAAGCTTGTCTCGGAAGTGTTCAAATTTCACACGAGACAGGGGTTTGGTTAATATATCAACAACTTGTTCTTCAGTACTTATATATTCGAGTTTGATAGCTCCTCTCTGCACCATGTCTCGTATGTAAAAGTATCGGATCTCTATGTGTTTTGATTTATCGTGGAATACAGGATTTTCTGTCATTTTGATGCAACTTTGATTGTCACACATGATCACAGCGGGATCCATCTCTAAATCAAATATTCAAGATAATAGTTTTCGAGGCCATACTGCTTCACAGCTAGTGGAGCAGGCAGCTATGTATTCTGCTTCAGCAGTACTGAGAGCCACACTGGATTGTTTCTTGCTGAACCATGAGATCATGGCAGATCCAAGACCATAGCATCCACCTGATGTACTCTTTCTGTCTGAGATACTTCCTGCCCAATCAGAGTCTGAGTAACCATGTAAATTGAGTTCATGATTTCTAAGATAATATAGACCAAAATCTAAAGTACCCTTTAGGTACCTCATCACATGCTTTGCAGCTATTAAGTGAACCTTTATGGGTTCTACTAGATACTGACTCAGGGTATTTACAGCAAAGCATATATCTGGCCTAGTATTTGTTAAATACATTAAAGACCCAATGATTTGTCTATATAGAGTTATGTCCACTAATTCTGATGTGTCATTAATTAATACCATCAAGTTGGAGTCCATGGGAGTGGCCATGGCTTTACACTCCAACATATCAAATCTTTTTAGAATCTCCACAGCATACTTACCTTGATTTAGAAAGATTCCTTTTGGTTCTTGCCATACTTCTAGACCTAAGAAGTAGTGCATTAATCCGAGATCTTTCATCTCAAATTCTGAAGAAAGCTTCTTCTTGCATTCAATAATCTGTTTCTCATTTCCGGTTAGAAATAGATCATCTACATATAATAGTAGTATAACTGGTTCATCATTCATTACCTTAAGATAAAGATTAGGGTCAGCTTTACTCTTGGTAAAGCCCATGCTTGTTAAGAAATTATCAATCCTTCCGTACCAAGCTCTGGGAGCTTGCTTTAATCCATATAATGCCTTTCTCAATTTGCATACATGAGTTCTCCCATATTTAACCTCAAACCCTTGTGGTTTCTCTATGTACACTTCTTCTTCAATTACACCATTCAGAAAAGCTGTCTTAACATCCATTTGATGTAGTTTCCACTTCATCATAGATGCAAGTGCCATGATAGTTCTAATTGAAGTATACCTAGCAACTGGTGCAATTGTTTCTTCATAGTCAATGTAGCTAGGGTTTTACCCCTAGCTTGTGCCAATGAGCACCTACTAAGGAGAATGGACTCCTTAGTAGCAGTTCAGTATATTAAACTAATTAAGCTAGAACAACAATTAAATTACTTCTAAAATATTGCATGAAACATAAACATCAAATGAAAAGAATGACTTTTTCTATTAATGTTACCTTGAGTGTCAAGGTTTGATGTAGCCCTTTGCAGTGTCCAAGAGGATGCTCCAAGCTTCAAGATGCTCCTTCTCCTTCTCCAATGATGGGAATAGGCCAAAAGGTGGCTCTCAAGGTGAAAATAGTTCAAAGGTGAACTAGGGTTTCGAGAGAGATTTTGGCAGAGTAAGGGTGCTTGTGATTGTGGATATGGAATAAGGGATCTCCATCACCTATTTATAGTTTTTTGGTGGTGGAGTGCTGACCCATGGTTTTTAGGGAACACATGGTTTTGTGCAGCTGTATAGGGTTTTTTCCTCCTTTTCCTCATTATTTTATATTTTTTATTCCCTTTTTAGGGGATTTTTGCTATTTTTGGAGGAAAAGGGGGTTTTTTTAGCCTTTTTTAGGCTATTTTGATGGTTTTGTGGCCTTTTGAAGGCATTTTAGGCCTTTTGGAGGCTTTTTAGGCCCTTTGGAGGCTTTTTAGGCCTTTTGGAGGCATTTTAATGGGATTTTTTGGGATTTTAAGGGAAAAATGGTAGGAAAATGGACAAATGAGCCATATAATGTGGTAATGAGGTAGTGAACACTTTTTGGGTGTTAACAGATTGCCCCCTGATGTGCGAGGTCAGGAGCTAATCGTATGGCCGATGGACATCATAAGTCATGAATGGTTTTCCTGGGATGTGGAGAAAAGAGAAGAAACAAACTGAAGCCCGGAACAACGATCCCGAACAACTGCAAGAGCTAAAAGTACATAACCTCAATAATGGATGAGGAATCATCTGATCATATGGACGAGGCGGGCATTCCCATGCTCGTATCAGGATATAACATAACAATAACAATGGGGTCCAAAAAATGGGGACCTGAAATATACATGACCTCAAATACTGACTGAGGAATAATCTCAATATATGGACGAGGCGGGCATACCCATGCTCGTATCAAGATACATAAACATAACTGTCAGGCCCGAAAAGGGGGACCTGTAAGATACATGACCACTGTGTACATCATAAGAGTCCAGAGGGGACACAAATCTGGGATATACTGCTGAGCTGATCATGTGTGAACTGAAGAACTGGTGCACTGGAACAATCAACAGTGCTACTGAATGTGGTACCAAAGGAACTGATGAGCTGCTGGATCATAGTGACTGGGGTCAGACTCTCCATGGTACACTGGACTCGAACTGAAATGGGTATTCAAGGAAGCATGTAACTGGATGGCTTCCGAATACAAACGCCAACGCAGCCCGGACATCCACAGGAACATATAACTGGCCGTTCCGAAGTGACTCACCAATGTGCTAGAGTCGGGGGAAATCCGGGGTCTTCGACAAAAAACTGATGGGATATAATCCCACGCGATCCTCAACGATGCGATCAAGGTGCTGAAGTCGAGCCTGTGAGGAACAACCACTTAGAGAGGCAATAATGATTCCTCTCGGAATGATCCGTAGGCACTTACCACAGATGGTGATAAGTCCAAGGCGTAGGGACCTCTGGGCCTATCCTCTGGAATAGAGGAGCTGTCGTCGACAGGGGGAGACCTGCAACTATCAAGGCCATGATGTTTCCTTGACAGGAGCGCGAGGTACAAGACCAAAATGTGATAGTGCTGAGGGCAGGACTGATAAACTGTGGGGGGACAACTGGGCAAGTAGAGTGGGTGGACTCAAACTTCCTTTGTTCAGAGTATGATAATGGGAATGATCTGGCAGCATATGAAACTGACTGAGGGGAAAGGGATCATAGCTGTATTGGATCTGGGAGGATAACTGGCTGAGGGAGACTCAATCTGGTGTAAAATGGCAGAAGACTGCTGAATACTCTGAACAAAGGCGACCTGATTGGGGGTGCTGCCGAGATGATCGATCATAGTGCCAGGAGGCACGGGAGGAGACTTCTTCATGGGTTAATGAACTAGAAGAAGTGTGTGTAAAATGGTACTGTCGTGTGGATTTTACGAGCCCAGGACAGTTCATGCTCGTGGTTGCTTTCAATTTTAGAGAGTTTGAAAGCAAGTAAGAAGACTCTAGGGGGTTGCTTTTTCGTAGATTTAGTCTCCAAGGCCCAAAGAAGCATAAAAGGATGCAATGAAGAACTCTTCTAGCCGGTGTGACTAGAGTATTCCTTTTTCGTAATTAGTCTACCAGGTCCGGAAAAGGGTTAAACTTATACCAGATAGACGCCCTTTCAGGTACTTTAGCGAGCATGAAAGGAAGCAAGATTGCTCGGCGATCTTTTCATTCTTTTAGGAGTCAGAAAAGAGCTTAACGGAAACTCCCTAAGTGCCTTTTTCGTAAAGGACTTGTCCGGCCCGAAAAAGGGATAAAATTATACCGAACAAAAGGAATGGCCAGGCAAGGAGGAAGTGTTCAATCAAGGTTCAGTAATGATGACCAAGAACGAGGGTAGGGGGAACACTGGTGGGTCTCCTTGCGGGGTAGATGAGATGGTGGCAAAATAACGAGACATTTGCAGTATGACAGGAGTGAATGGCTCATGTACAAAAGTGGAACAATCCGATGTCGGCCGATGTGGTCCGCAAACCGAGGCAACAAGGTGTTGGGACACAATGTTGAAATTGTACCAAGTGAGAGCGAGAAATGATCTCAAGCATCATCACGAGCTCGGAAAAATGAATCCGGCGGTATAAAGGATGTCAAAAACGGGAACGGCCGATGTGGCACGCAAACCGAGGTGACGGGAGCACTTTGAAAAATGCCCAGAAAATCTGGAGGTGAGAGCGAGAAATGATCTCAAGCATCATCACCAGCTCGGAAAAATGAATCCGATGATATAAAACATGTGAAAAACGGAGAAAGGCCGATGTGGCACGCAAACCGAGGCGACTAGTGGCGTCTGAAAAATGGGTAAAAAATGACAGGGTAAAAATAAGGCAACGAGGTGACCATCATGACGGTCACGTCGCGCTGATTCCAGTGGTGGAAACGGTTCAGAAAATGGACGCCGTATGGGGCCAGAATGACCAAAACAAGAAAAAGTCAACTGACTATAAATAGTGGTGGGTCCAACATGACATGTGTCATTTGTACTTGTTGACTTTGACTTGTGAGTTGAGTGGACCAGAGCTTAGGTGGCATTTCTGGATGATCCGTCTGGCTGTTTGCTGATCCGTGAGATACAGGTATTTCATTAAACTCATACCTGCATATTTTTTCGGGTTGGGGGTTGGGTAGTGGGTCCCAGGGTTGATTTGTACGGTCCACGTGAGGTGGACCGTGGGTTAGGGGGTCGAAACCGCGGTTGAAGACCGCGAGTTTCAGGCCGAACCACGCGGTTGGAGACCGCGTGATTCCTGGATGGAACCGCGGTCGAGTACCGCGAGTTCCAAAGAGGAACACGCGGTTCCCAACCGCGGGTTTTGGGCTGACAGGCGCGGTTGGGAACCGCGGCGATATGCCTGACAGCCGCGGTCGGAAACCGCGGCAGGAAGCCCGAAAGCTGCGGTTTTGGGCCGAGCTATTAGGGCTTTTGGGAGGGGGAAAAGTACTTTTCTTAAGTTGACATGAGTCTGATGAGTTCACTTTGTGTGATTGGCAGGATGCCCCAGGTTCTCTGGAGAGAGCGGGAGATCCCTGATGAGACCATGGGTTTCATTCGAGGGAATCGCCATGTGCGATCTGTGCTGGGATTGTGCGGACTTTTGAAGTTCGCACAGATACCTATGATACGGACAGCAACAATGTTGCTGAACCGTCTGATCAGCTTCGGGGAGCCGGACATACAGGCTTTCCGGGTACAGGGTGAGAGGGTGGACCTCACCCTGACCGATGTTTACTTTCTGACGGGGTTGCCCTGCTTAGGCAGGGTGGCAGATACACAGCCGCGGGTTGCCGCGGATGTTGACATGGAGGACATGTTAGAGAGGTACTGCGGTCCGGACGCGGTTGTGCATAGGAATGCACTTCTGGTGAAGGACCTACAGGAGCCGGCAGTGCGGGCCATGGCGGCGTGTGTGGTGCGGGTATTGGGTTCCCAGTCACCGGAGAAGGTGTCTGGGGGGCAGATGCAGATGGTAGAGCGCGTACTGGATGGGGTGTACTACGCGTGGGGCCAGATGTTCCTGACCTGCGTTCAGCGACAGCTGACGGCAGCGAAGGAAGATGGCAAGGGTTTTTGCTTTGGGTCCTTCTTATGCGCCTTCTTTATGGAGAGGGTGCCCACACTGCGGCCACGGGTGCCGATCAGGCCAGGAGGGATGAGGGAGCCGAGGATGGTCCGTTGGGGTGAGATGATGCGCCGCCGTGGTGGCGGCGACGTGGGCAGGTATTTTACGCAGGAGTTGTACCTGCAGTGGCTCCAGATACCGTTGACACTGGACGACTTCCCGTATCGGGACATGGACTTCACGGGAGATCCGGAGGCGCCACGAGCACCAGGACAGGCATGGGGTCCCGACGGTATGTATGTGTTTTTATTGCATGTTATGTATGTCAAATTTTATGTATATGATACTAGATGGATATACTGTGACTGACATATGGTTGATCTTGCAGATGTGGGCCCGAGGCCACCTCCAGGACATGTGGCGCGGCGGGGTATTGTGGCCGTTCCAGCTCTGCCTGGACGAGGAGAGGTGCGGCGTCGGGATCCAGAGGTGACCTTAGAGTCGGTACGGGAGCTACTGGATCGGTTATTGATAGGAGTGACCGACGAGGGATGGCGAGATGTCGATCCTGATGTGGTGCGGGATTGCATGGGGGCACCCCGTGAGTTTAGATCCGTCGCGATCCGGGTGGCGATTTTGGTGGACCGAGCCCGGGCACAGGAGGCCGGAGGAGAGGAGGACTTGCCGGAGGAGGAGCGAGGGGAGGACTCAGAGGCAGCCGATGCCGGCAGTGATGCAGGATACGACTCTCATTAGGGAGTGCAGGGGACTCTCCCCGAGTTTTGTAGCTACGGCATGTATGTAGATGAGGCTTTAGGCATGTATAGCCATTTTTTGTATAGCTGAGTACAGGGGTACTCAGGACATGTATAGCACTGAACATGGATATTTTTTGATATATATATATGCACGTGGATGCACCTTTTGTATGATGTGTTATTTGTACGCACGTGGATGCGCTTTATGAGTTGTGATATGTTTACATTGCACGTGGATGCAAGTAGGTTAGGATGTTAGGCACGTGGATGCCCCTTGTGTATTTTATGTGATGCAATATGATATATGTATGATTAGGCACGTGGATGCCCCTATGGATATGCATGTGGTTTATGTACATGGATGCAAATGTGGATGCGATGCAATCTTTTTGGATTTTGATATATTTTTATGATATGCTATGTGATGATGATGCATGATGTTACATGGTGTGATTGATATGCCAATCTAGGATTGTGTTGGCCATTTGGTCTGCGACACGATTTTGGGCTCTGGGGACATGTGTGAATGTGATGGATTCAAATTGTCGACTAAGTTGTTTTGTGCGCAGGAATTTTCTAAAAAGGCAGGGATCACGCACCTGGTAGCAGTTGTTGAGCTGGGAGACAAGTAGCTGGGAGTCAAGGAACACATGAAGGTGACTTATGCCCATTTGGAGGGCGGCAGTCAGGAGACCGGTCACAGCATCATACTCCGCCTGGTTATTGGTCGCAGCGCCTATACATATTCCGTCAAGGTGAATCATCTCGTTGGAAGGGGAGTACAAGACCCATGCTGCAGAAGCCAGGTTGGGAGACTAGCGGCTTGCGCCGTCAGCAAAGCCAGTGTAACGAGGTGGAAGGTGGTCCATCTGTAATCATGCAGAAAGGATGAATGTAAGATGATGGTAAAAAAGTGAAAAACAAAAAGAGAGCAAACTGTACAATGCGGACCTATGAGGTCGCAAGTTATTCGATGGATAGAGATTCCGTAGGATGCAACCCGTCATGGGGGTTGCGTAAAGGGAGGCCTTTAGAGTTGGTTTCAGTAAGAACATGGAGTTCCTCTGGCCGTGTGTCTATGTGATGTTTGAGACTGGCGGGGTTGAACCCAGGCATTCTGTTAGAGGGCCAAGCAAAGACATCACGGAACTCTTGGAAGAGTTGTGTATAATCCTTAATCTCCCGCTCGCTGCAGGAGGCTCCTAAAGTGATGAGTTCAGGGGTATATCCGGGGAACTTTGAGGGAGGAAGAGGATGTTGTTTCTGACGAACGGGGGTTACATCAGGCCATGTGTCAATGTGGTGTTCTATAATGGCGGGATCAAGACCAGGCATTTCAGTATAGGACCAGGCAAAGACATCACGGAATTCTTTGAAAAGGTTTGTGTAGTCCTCAATCTCTTGTTGACTGCAGAATGCTCCTAAAGTAATGAGTTCAGGAGCATGTCCTGGAGCAGCAATATCGACTTGGATGACAGGTGAGATGTTGGCCATGTTACCTTCCTCAAAGGCATCAGGAGCAGGGATAGGGTCCTTGAACCAGTCGACCTTGGTTGGGAGGAAGTCTTTAGACTCAACTGTGAATTGGTTAGCTGTGCTAGAGGAGGATTCTTCGGGGATAAAATAGGAACGGTGGTGCATATCATCCCAAGGATAATCCGGGGCAGTAAGGGCCTCAAGAATCTCCTCATCAGTACGGAAAGTTTGCGTCGTCAAATCGGTTGACGAGGGGGAATTGGTAGAATAAATCATATAGATGGTATTAATCTCTCCAGAAGGGGAAGAGTCTGGGGGGTAGATCTCCTCAATGGTAGGTGGTGCCGTCTCAAGATCCAGATTGTTCATCTCATAGAGAGCCGCTCTGTAATCTGGGAGATCGGGACAATGATGTGAATAATGCCCGTAAATACCGCATATGGCGCAGGAGTGGTTGGTACGTAGGGACTTATCTTTAGGCTTGGGAGCGGGGTTTAGTTCGACAGTTGGGATGTTAGGGTCATCGTCGAGCATCTGCATGTGCTTCTGCAATGCTGGTAACTGTGGGCATTGGTGGGTCGCATGGCCTAACTCGTCGCACAGCGAGCATTTGGGAGGAGCACGAAATACTGGAGGGTTTTTGACTGTCTTTGGAGGTGGGACAGCAGTGTAAGGTTGTGGTCCTCTGCCCCCAGTGGGTTTGGGAGGAGGGGTGGGAGTCGTGGAGGACGAAGGGGTAGAGACACCGGGAGGTGGCTGAGTGGTAGTAGCCATGGGTTGCACCGGCTGGAGGACGACATCTGGTGTCGGCGGGCGAACGGGAGGCGAAAGATACCATACAGGTAATCCCAAGGTTAACCCAGGAAGGCTAAGGGTAGCCATGACCGGGGCGCTTACTACTCCCGATGGAGGGACTAGGAAGGGGATCGTATGGATCGGTTTAACACCAATGTGGCTAGGTACCAGTGGTGGTTTAGGAAACAAGGGTGGTTGAGTGTTAGGTGGTAAGTTGTCGTGGGACAAGGTACATAAGTCAGACATTTCGGGCGTAGATGACGGCGGAGGAATGGATTGAAAGGTGGAGGTCATCGGCGCGTCTAAGTAGACTCCCGACCCGTAGAGGAAACAAACGAGGTGGTGGCAGGAGAAACAGGTTGTTCAACCATGGGGCGAACATTTTCCGGTGCCGCCGGAGCACTGGGATCATAGTAGGTGAGTCTGGTCAATCTTAACCACGCGTCCTTCATGGGGGAACATCATGGTGCGAAAGACAGAAGAGGCAACCGCCCGCATGGCATACAGTAGCTGCGGCCAAGTAGAAGGTTGTAATCCAATTGGGCATTGATTACCTCTATGTCAATAAGGACTGTTTTACCACCTAACTGGACAGGAACGTTGGGCAGGAGGCCTTGGGGCTGGGCTGAACGACCGTCGTAGGCACGTAATGCAGTGGTGGACTGCTGGAGAGGAGGGGATCCTAGCTTCTGCCATACGAATGTAGACATAACACATGTGGAGGCACCCTCATCGATTGATGCACCGATGGATGACAAGATTCCGAACGGAGACAGTAACTTGGAAGGCTAAGCTGGAAGGTAGGCGTGGGTCAGACTGGTCTAAATCAAATGCCATCAAGTGCGAATCAGTTGGGTCAATCCCCCCAATGGCGGAGAGTAGAGTCTTGCGTTGGGAAGGGCCAGTTCTTCAAGACTTCTAACGCAGACATGGCTGCGGGAGATTGGGCTAGGGTCGTCTACAATGTTGTAGTTTGACGCAGCGCGCGCATTAGGGTTATTGTTGATTCGGCGAAGTGGGAAACGAGGTGCTTTCGCAGCGCCGTCTATGGGAGGCGGAGGTATACGTAACGCCTGATCGGTGGGATGGCGGTAGTAGGTTTATCCGTGGAGAGTGGCTTCAGAGGTGGAGCATATTGGTTCCGACGGGTCTGTAGGTTGATGTCAGCAGATGACATCATCAGCAAGTGGTGGGTACCTGAGTCAAGCATGGGTTGATCAGGGGCAGCGTAAGTGATCTTGTTGTTGTTGGGGTTGCACGTTAGCTTGAGGGGCCAACGGCTGAGTGTTCACCACGCCTTGGGTTGGTAAGGGGTTTTGCTAGCACCAAAGGGGGTTGCTGAGGTTGGGGGGGGTTTGGGCGTGCTTGGGGAGCCGCATGCCCTTGGCGATGGGCGTCGTCAACCCAGAGCTGCCGAGCTCGCTCCAAGTGTGGGCAAGCATGTGTGTAGTGTCCATAGACCCCGCAAATAGAACAAGGGTGGTTTCGTTCGCAAATTGGGGTTTTTAGCCTGCTTGGGCGGGCGATCAGGGTTTTGATTAGCGGGGGCCGCGTTGTTGTTGTCGGGGGGGATTCGCCGGTTTGCCCATCTTGGTCTGCAGGTTGGTTGTTCCCCCGATTACGGCCCTTGCCGCGGTTCTGTTGGCCCTGGTTTCGTTGGTTATTCTGGTTTTGCTGCGGGTTCTGTTGGGCGTAAACTTGCCCTTGGGCAGCAGGTGGATTTTGAGGTTGCGCAGGTGCTGGAGCAGGCTGCGGAGGATGATATGTAGGTTGAGGCTGAGCAGGTGCAGCAACTTGAGGGGGTTGCTGATAGGACCGCGGAGCAGGTTGTGGATGTGCCGCAGGGGCTGCCTGTGGCGGATAATATGCTGGTGGGGCTGGTGAAGGCGCAGGAGCTGAGGTAGCCTGCTGATGGTAGTAAGGCTGAGGGGCGACTGGAGGAGCATAAGCAGGAGTCGCATACCCGAAGCACTGAGGTGGACATGAGGGTCCATGGGAATGGTGGTGTGTCATGGGAGCATACGAGTTGGTTGCTCCAGACTGTGAAGTAGCCCGCGACAGATCGGGGCCAGGGGTAGGACGTGCTATAGAAAATGGTTGGGGATGCGAAGAAACACGGCCAATGATACCATCTGCAGCGTGGGATGCCCCCGGCGCATCATGCTGGGAGGACTCGCCGCGAGGGGCGTCAGGTATAATGGTATAAAGGTAACCCGACTGGGCGTAAATGAGGTCGAACTGCTGTGCCTTAAGGATGGCCTCTTCTTCAGACTGGGGTCTTTCCAAAGCTACATCCTTAGCAATAACAGGAAGCAGGGATTTGAGGAACCAATCGAGGAAGATACGGTCGTCTAGTTTAATCTTGCATAAGCTACGGCGTCGACGCCACTCATGGATGTGGTCCGTGATATGGGTAGCCGTGTTTTGTCTGCAGGATAGGAGGATCTAAACGCCCGCGTCATAGCGGACAGGTAACTGGAAGAACTGCAGGAAGGTAGAGGCAAGGGATGCAAAGGTGGCGTGGGTCCCATGTGGTTGCTCAATATACCATTTGGCTGCAGAGCCAGTAAAGGTACGCTGTAAGAGACGGAGGCGAACAGAGTCATCCACGATGGAGTTAGAGGAACACCATAGGTGGAAAGACATGATGTGGTTTTGTGGGTCCTCACCAGCCTTGCCCTCGAACTTAGGGATGTCCGAGGGGAGCTTGGTAGGCATATGAGGCCACGTGGGGTCGTGTCGAATAGGATCGTTGGTCAATCTGGCCAGGTCAGGTAGGTTGAGGCTAGCCATGAATGGCAAACTGGAAGAAGGCTGCGACACAGTAGTGCTATGGACCAAGTTGGGGCCAGTGCCCCCAAGTGGAGGGACAAGATTTAGGGTGGTGCCCCCAAGTGGGGGAACTGAGGTAGTGGAGGATGGTCCAGCACCACCATGGGTAGTGTGAGCCACTGATGTAGTGGGGATAGGTATTCCCGCTGCGGGAATAGGTACCGTGAGGGGTACAGTGGATGGGTTCCCCATGGAGGGCATACCCAAAACAGGTGTAGTAACTGGTGTAGTGGTGGATGTGCCACCAATGGTCCCTATGACAAATGGAGTGGAAGTCGTGCCAGCGATGGGGCTAGTAGGGGCAGTGTAAATAGGGTTCTCAGACTCTTCGTCAGAATCTGAGGTAAAGTAAGGTGCGTCACTATCTGGTGACGGAGACCTACGTCGCTGACGAGTGGAGTCAAGTGACAAGGCTCTAGATCGGTGATGAGTGGTATCAACGGATAAGGATCGAAATCGACGACGTGTGGTGTCAAGAGAACCGTGCTGTGGGGGCTCGCCCCTGAGGCGCCGAGAATGTCTCGGGGACTCAATGGTGACAGATGGTGTCTAATCTCTGTGGGTTGAGGTGAGTAAAAACAGCTCAAAAAGGGCCTAATGCAACCGAGTGTGCAGAAGGAGAGCTAAAAAACAAGGCACTCAGGCCAACAACCAACTCAAAACACCCACTGCAACAGCTGTGCTACAATAGGTGGAGTGTCAACAAAGATGGTCAGAATACCAACAAGCAGCAGGTTTCCTAAAAAAGAAAAAATGGTGGACTCACTAGACCAAAGGGAGGTAAAGGAGCATGCAAACACCTAACTAAAAGTATTCTGACTCAACTAAACATATCCTCTGCAAGGTGATGAAATCCAAGTCAGACAATATGAGTAGGAAAGCCAAGTGGCTATGATATCCCCCTACCGGGAGGGATACCGGGTAGTCAATCCTAGAAGAATGGCAACTAAGATACCCCGTTCATGACACGTCCAGAAAGGTGAATCTGCCGTTTAGTTCGTTGACCACAATACCCCTATACAGGGATATCCCGCGAACCGCGAAAGGTAGCCCTTCGGTTACTGAATGGAGTGCGGTATTCCACTCAGGCCTCCGGAACCAGTCTCCCGACTTCAACCCTCCTAAGGGAGAGGCCCTCTCATAAACTGGTCGTGACCGTGCCAAAAAGTACTAGGGGATTTTGGTTCCCTATTTGGACAACAACTATGTCTCAAGTGAAATAACCAAGGGGTGTTATTGGAAGCCTATCCCCCTGATCCTACCTAACTACAATGATTCTTTTGTGTTCCCCAAGTGGGGTTAGAATGTTGGTTTAGTTAGGTACTTTTTTAAGGCTCACTTGATTTTATGTGACAGAGTGTGTGCTCGTGAGGTGTTGAACCCAAAAATAGAAGTGCCACAAGGGGGGCAACTTCCAATCTATCAATACTATGGAAATTGAAAGTTTAACTTGCAAAATTTTCTGAATTTAAAAAACACTAAAATTTTTAAAAGAATTCTGTAAAGGGAACAGAAATTATATTGCAGAAAGGCTGTAAGGTAGTGAGGCTGCAGGTGGGACAGAGGGCTGTTCAGATGCAGAAAATATTGCAGCAAAAGGGGCTGGGCTCAAAACAGGAAAAGAGCAGAAATCAGACCGCGGGTCTGTGGCGAATTGGAACAGGCCGACCGCGGGTTTAAGGGAAACAGCGGCGGTCAGGTCGCGGCTATCGGGCCAACAGAGGCAGTCGGGACGCAGGAAACAGGGAAAAAGACGCAGTCGGGTCGCGGCAGAAGGGCTAACAGGCGCAGTCGGGACGCACGAAAGAGGCAGAAAGCCGCAGTCGAGACGCGGGAAAAAGGCCGACAGGAGCAGTCAGATCGCGGCAAACAGGCTGATTAGCCACGGTCGGATCGCAGGTAACAGACTTGAATCCGCCGGCAGGGCGTCGGAAGCAGTCTGAGAGCCGCGGTCGGATCGCAGGTAAAGGCCTGAAAGGCGCGGTCGGGACGCGACTGCAGAGGGAAAAAACACGGTATGCGGCGGCCGAAAGGGACAGCCGAAAGGAAAAATTTAAAAAACGGAAACCAGAAATTCGAAACTAGGGGAGTCGCCAAAACTGTAGCTAGGGTTTTACCCCTAGCTTGTGCCAATGAGCACCTACTAAGGAGAATGGACTCCTTAGTAGCAGTTCAGTATATTAAACTAATTAAGCTAGAACAACAATTAAATTACTTCTAAAATATTGCATGAAACATAAACATCAAATGAAAAGAATGACTTTTTCTATTAATGTTACCTTGAGTGTCAAGGTTTGATGTAGCCCTTTACAGTGTCCAAGAGGATGCTCCAAGCTTCAAGATGCTCCTTCTCCTTCTCCAATGATGGGAATAGGCCAAAAGGTGGCTCTCAAGGTGAAAATAGTTCAAAGGTGAACTAGGGTTTCGAGAGAGATTTTGGCAGAGTAAGGGTGCTTGTGATTGTGGATATGGAATAAGGGATCTCCATCACCTATTTATAGTTTTTTGGTGGTGGAGTGCTGACCCATGGTTTTTAGGGAACACATGGTTTTGTGCAGCTGTATAGGGTTTTTTCCTCCTTTTCCTCATTATTTTATATTTTTTATTCCCTTTTTAGGGGATTTTTGCTATTTTTGGAGGAAAAGGGGGTTTTTTTTTAGCCTTTTTTAGGCTATTTTGATGGTTTTGTGGCCTTTTGGAGGCATTTTAGGCCTTTTGGAGGCTTTTTAGGCCCTTTGGAGGCTTTTTAGGCCTTTTGGAGGCATTTTAATGGGATTTTTTGGGATTTTAAGGGAAAAATGGTAGGAAAATGGACAAATGAGCCATATAATGTGGTAATGAGGTAGTGAACACTTTTTGGGTGTTAACAGTCAATTCCCTCTTTTTGAGAGAATCCTCGGGCTACAAATCTTGCCTTATATTTTTCAATGCTACCATCTGCAGCATGTTTATCTTAAAAATCCATTTGGAAGAAACCACACTTTTATCTTTTGGTTTGGGAACTATATCCCAAACATCATTTTTCATTATTGACTGATATTCTTCTGTCATTGCTTCTACCCATTCTTTCTTTTGAGCTGCCTCTTCATAGCTAGTAGGATGTTGATCCATAAGATCACACATCAAGGCTACATAGTTGGATACTAGCTTTGGTTTCTTTCTTTCTCTAGTGGAGCCTTCAGGAGCTCCATATCTTTCAGCTCCTTGAATAATGTCTCTAGCCCATGCTGGCCTTATTTTCCTAGATAAATATGAAATAGGGGGTTCTTGTGGTTCTATCATGTCATGATCCTCTGGAGTATCATCTTCAGGAACGTGCACAGCTTCTGTGATTCTAGGAGGTGTATCTTCTTCATAGATTTCTTCAAGTTGACACTTCCTGGATTTCTTGAGAGCTGCTTCTTCATCAAATGTTACATCTCTACTTATTTCCATATGATGAAAACCTGGTATGTAAATTCTGAAGGCTTTGGATGATTCACAGTATCCAACAAATATTCCCTTCTTACCAGAAGGATCCAACTTGGTTCTCTTTTCTTTTGGAATGTGAATGTACACAGGACAACCAAATATTTTGAGATGACTTACCTTAGGCTTCTTTCCTGTGAACACTTCTTTTGGAGTTTTGAATTCAAGAGCACTATGGGAAAGTCTATTCTGCACATAGACTGCTGTCCTAGCTTCTTCAGCCCATAAATACATAGGTAGATCTTGATCATGTATCATAGTTTTTACAACTTCCATTATGGTTCTATTCTTTCTTTTAGCCACCCCATTTTGTTGGGGATTGTAGGGAGTGGTTAGTTCCCTCTTGATTCCAGCTTCCTTACAAAAGTCTTCAAAATCCTTTGAAGTATATTCTCCCCCATTATCTGTTCTGAGAATCTTGATTTTCTTTTCTGAGAAATTTTCTATTAAGGCCTTGAACTCTTTGAATTTTCCAAAAACTTCATTCTTACCTTTTAGAAAGTATATCCATGTCTTCCTTGAATAGTCATCAATGAATGAGAGATAGTATTCAAAACCACTTAGGGAAGTGGTGGGCATTGGTCCACATACATTTGAATGTATTAGCTCCAAAATGTTCTTAGTCTTTGTTTCACTTTTTGGAAAAGGGTTCTTGATATTCTTCCCTTTTTCACATCCTTTGCATGAGCCATTATGATCAACCTTTAAGTCTGATAAACCTATGACCACCTTGCTTACATAGGGTAGGGCTTTATAGTTAATGTGAGCTAATCTTCTGTGCCATAGCTCACTGGGGCTAGATGTTCCATGAGCAAGGGAAACTTCTGGATGTCCCTTGAGCTTATAGAGGCCTCCTTCCTCTTCACCAATGACAACTGCATCTTCAATAGATTTTCCTTTGGGCCACATAAGTACTTGACCATCTATGAAGGCAACTCTAAAACCTTTCTTATCTAGTGCTGAGATAGAGAGTAGGTTCTTCTTCAATCCTGGCACATATAAAATTTCTTTCATCTTCAAGGGTGTTCCAGAATCTAGCTTGTAGCTTGCTTCACCAATCCGCTTGATGGGATATTGGTAATCATCTCCTAGAGATACCTTTTGTGTAGAAGACTTTTCTTCAAGATTTGAAAAAGTCTTTCTTTGACCTGTCATGTGCTTAGAAGCACCACTATCAATGAGCCATGTGTCTTCTCCAAGAGATACATATCCAGAGAGTGCAGAGAATAGGACATATTCTTCTGGATATTCTTTCTTTACTTTAGATCTTTTCCTTCGAGGCCTTTCCTCTTCCTCTTCTTCTTCTTCTTCTTCTTCTTCACTATCATCTTCTGCCATATGTGCATGGTGTCTTTTGTGTACAAACTTCTTCTTCTTTTGTGAAGGACAAGATCTGGCAATGTGTCCTAGTTTAAGACAATTGTAACACTGGACTGTGGAGAGATCTCTTAGTGGATTGGGTCCTCTACTCCTTTTAAATTTAGAGAAGTGTTGAGATCCTTTGTGGTTAACTTTCTTGAAGTGACCCATTCTTCTTCTCTTGGTGTGAGTAGCCAAGGCTTGGTCATCCTCCTTGAGAAGTGCTTCTCTGTTGGCTACCCTAGCCTCTTCTTGAACACAATCCTCCCATACTACATCAAACTTCATACTTTCTTTTCTGGCACACATAGTTTGTATAAATGACTCCCAAGGTCTAGTGAGGCCATTTAGAGCAGTCATCACAAGTTCATCTTCATCAAGAGTATCACCAATGGCA
Source organism: Larix kaempferi (assembly GCA_027924585.1). Lineage (NCBI taxonomy): Eukaryota > Viridiplantae > Streptophyta > Pinopsida > Pinales > Pinaceae > Larix > Larix kaempferi. The sequence continues at coordinate 21,807,760 of BSBM01000502.1, forward strand.
TCTAGTTGCTCCTTGATTTGGGAGACCCTTGAGAAGTATTCTTGAATGGATTCTGCTTTGTTCATATTGGTGCTCTTCAACTGAGTCTTAGGTTCATTTTCCTATTGATGTTCTTTCCCTCATACATTCTTCCTAGGGCATCATACATTTCCTTTGGAGTTTTCTTGGAAGCCACTTGGGGAATCAAGTGGTCTTTAATAGAATCAGCTATGATTCTATTTGCCCTAATCAAATCGTTTATTTGCTTCTCTTTGGCTTCATCTCCTTCAGGTTCTGTAACTTCATCCTTGATGTACTGAGCAAGATCATTCTCTTCAAGAATGAGACCAATTATGTATTTCCATGCTCGGAAATTCTCTATACCTTCTAACTTGTCTTCAAGATTAGTGCTTGGAGCCATCTTCTCTTGGGGGAGTCCAAGAGACAAGAGATAGAATAGTACTTACTTGGAAACTTTAACCCTTTTAATTTTTTGGATCCTGGGACAGAATTTCTGGTTTATCGCACTTTTGGTAAAACTAGGGTTTGACTTTCCCGGAGTTCTACCCAACCAAAAAGTTAGATCTAGGGATCAAAATATTGGTTTTGAGAAGGGCTATCCAGCCATGTAATCAGAATTCAACAATACCAACTTTTTGCAGAAACCAATTTTTGGTTTATCGCACTTTTGGTAAAACTAGGGTTTGACTTTCCCGGAGTTCTACCCAACCAAAAAGTTCGATCTAGGGCTCAAAAGATTGGTTTTGAGAAGGGCTATCCATCCATGTAATCAGAATTCAACAATACCAACTTTTTGTAGAAACCCTAATTTTCACCGGAGAGAGAGAGAGAGAGAGAGAGAGATATTCTTACCTTGTGAAAGATGTCCTATTCAGGCTAGCTCTGATAACATGTTAATTTTTAAACCAAATAGACTATCAAGATCACTGAAAGAAACATAATCACAAGATAGACACAGAAATTACCCTGGGAAACCCTCATGGGGTAGAAAACCCAGCAAAGCTTTCCTCAATAAGATGATCAACCAAAATACAAGATGTGCTCCAAGACTTGTCCTCCTTCTCTATATTCCAGACAGACCTCCCAGACACAAGTGCGCTACTTTTCTGAGTTGTGAGTGTGTGTCAAATGAGGAGCTCCTCTCCTTTATTTATACTAGATCCCAACTGACCAAAAACCCTAATGGGGTCGACCTCTACTTGAGAAGTCTAATAACCCCTAAAATATAAACTCAAGGCCGACCCCCACATGGTGGGTCTAATAACCCTAGTTCCCACACACCATCGGAGGAATAAACATCTCTGGATACATAATAGAATTGACATACAATCCACACTCCTCTCCACCTCAACATTAACATACGATTCCCTCTCCTCATCATATGCACATTTTGATTCCATATGTACATTATTAGGAATGACAATGTGATATGTGACACCCCAAACTAGAATGTGACATGTGGCAAGTAGCTGGTGAGCCTATGGAATGATGAAACTTGTAAAACATTGTTAAACAATTGTGAAGAATTATAATGCTATATGTGGCACTCCAAACTATAATGTGACATGTTGCAAGTAGGAATTCCCATGGAATGGTGACACTTGGAAAGCATGGTCCAAGGAGTTTATAATTTCTGTGGTGCCATCCCACCCACTATAGGAACTACCCTAATGATTGCGAACTTGGAAGCCGCTTTAAGATGATCACAGACCTGCACAATTAGCTAGTTAAGTCTGATTGATGAATGCAATACCATTCACAACTATTCAAAAACAATAATAATGGAGTCATACAACTATACAACTATTACAAAAATAATAATGAAAAACAATAATTGAAAAATGCTAATGTTCAAAAGGCCGAGTGAAATGGAGTCATAGAGTTGTGAAAAACTTACAACATACCCATTAGTTGTGAAGAAATGATTTGGCCACATGATGAATGCAATACCATTCACCTGACCAGAGAATACTATGAAATTTCAATGAAATCTAATACATATGAAGATAAGAATGCGCCCACCCTGAAGAAAATGTAGCCCGATAAGATTTCTTCATTGCAATTTACTACTCTAGTCCTTGTTAGCATTGTTACTATTCCCATTTTTATTTTGTTGCAGGAGCAAGAGCCATGAATGATGTTTTCAGTATTGAAAATTCAACTACAACATGTTGTCTCATTTTAATAATTGTAGGTACCACCAAATAGGTATTTGTCGGATCTATCTTCCTCAAGTGAGGAAGATACACTAGAAGAGGTTGAAAGTGAGACGTCTATTACAAGATCTAACAGGTCAAGATCAACTAGAGGTGAAAAGGTAAGGAGAAAATTTCGTAGACGCATGGAACTTTTTCTTTCTGAGGGAGGATCATGTGATTATGATAATGAGAGCATAGGTGACATTGAGTTTCCCCTGAGGTATAGACATCTTGTCAAACGATGGCTACCCAAGGAGCTACCCCAAGTGGACATAGATTTCTTCCTCAATGGGAGGATTTATCACATTGCTCCATCGTCTTTACATGGATTGGGGCTATTTTCCATGGATGGAATAAAGGTAAAGTATGGCACTGAAACTGAATTGATGGAGTATGTCAGACCATGCTACAAACACAATGACTGGTTGTTGTTGGTTTGATATACGTGAAGTATGCGTACATACAGAGTGGCAACAAATTATTGTCAACTACTGGACAACAATCTGAACAAAGGAGCTACTATGTATATTGATGGAAGGCCAAAAGATTCCGGAAATATAGCAGGGTTTATAAATAGTACACGACCAGGGACAACACATAAGCTACCAAATTGAATATTTGAGGTGCACGAAGGAAATCGTGTATTCGTATGTGCAAAAAAATAAATTGTTGTAGGTGAAGAGTTGTTGATCGATTACGATTTGAATTGAATAGATGCGGGGGTTGCTATTATGGGGGTAATTTTCTTATACAACATTTAACTCAACCTTTGATCGATGACTTATTATTTTTCTCTTGCAACAAATTTATTTATATGTCATGCTTTTTATAATATACACATGGTTAATTATATGTCACGCTTTTCATTAATCACGTTAAAGAGACATTGTTAAATATGTAATTTTCATTTTTTATATGTCTTAATTATTATATTGTGGCAGGATGATCATGGCCATATGCCACAAGCTGACCGTGGAAAGTCACCAATGGTGACGCATGAGGTAAATGCTAGTTTAATAGTACCTAATAGCATAAATGTAATAGTAACCACAATTCATGATTATATTACAGCTGTTAACATTTGACCTTTTTTATGCTTATGAGCTCAATATTTCAAGATGTCATTCTTATTGTATTGTGGCAGGGGGCTGATACTCAGAGCACACCTATAGCTTCTGCACAGGTAAACGTGACTGTCATATTAACAATAAATTTTTTCTTCATTAATCACGTTTATTATACATGGTTCAGGATGATCAGGTGGTCGCTCAAGAAGATATATTTTATTCAACCAACCCAATGGAAACTGTGAGGAAGGATTTGAAAAAGTGCATTCAAGACCTTCTTAGAATGATTGTAATCAGACCCAAGTCTGAAGAAATCAAAGCAAAAATTGATGAATTGAGGCAAAAAATAGAACAATATGGGGTAAGTGGCATCTTTGAAATATTTTACGAACTATGACATATATTCATTTATGTTATTTTAGTTCTCTTTTTTTGATATGATCTAATGAATTTAAGTTTTCTTTTTGTACTAATTTTTGGAGATAACACCCGTGCATTGAGTACAGTTTGCAGAGGTCGGTATTGGTTGTAGCGATGGTTCAACACATCGTCAAACTATCGTACCAATGATGTTATTTGACTTTCCTGAACAACAATGCACTTTAGATGCTACAACCTCAGCAGATATTGGAGGTCAACAGGGCCCTTCAACCACCACTACTTCACAGGATGTTAGAGAGGACAATAGCATCGAATGTGAAAGTTTATATCTTGGCGCAATACGTGTGGTTAGCAAGCGATCATTGCCCGTTAGCTTCTTGGTGGACCAAGACTGTGTTCCAATCAAGATATCGAATATTGCAGCTATTATTTAATTTATTCAATGTTTTTTTTTCATGTAATTCAAAGCTACATACCTCAAATTAGTTTTAATTAATGATCATATTTTTTTGCAGGAAACAATGTTTTTTATAAGAAGCTACATGATAAGGCGTTGGATATTTTTGGGCCCACCATTCGTACACGGTAGAATGCCCAAAATTAAAAATTGAAAGATGATTTGATGAACCACATGGTTAGCTTGTTTGGTGAAAACTTCAACAAAAAAGGTGTCACTGCAACACCTGGCTTAAATTTGAAATATGTCAGGGCAGATTGTAGGGACAATTTGAAAATTAACCATAAGTATGAGCGTCCTCTGATGGTTCTAGAGAAGGAGTGGAAGACGCTCATGGAGGATGCAAAGGAGAAGGAATTGAGAAAACAAGGAAAGACTCATCCAATCGGTTCAAGAAGGTATGGCACATATCATATTTTCAATGAACAATGCTCAATTTTTTTTTAAATTTTAAATATATTTAAGTTGCGATATATAACATATTTGCAACCTTTCATAGGCTCCCCGACACCTCTAAAGCGGCAAAGGAAAGAGTAGAAAAACATGGGCAACACAAATTGGGCCAGGGTGGATATCGGAAACTAAGGGCATGAATTGTAGCCAAAAATTTTCTAACTGCAGCGAATAATTAATTGATTTATCACAAGCACTTTTCATGGTGTTATGCATTGCAGGGAAATGATTTTCAAGAGGTATCCACTGAAGAATACTTGAGGCTGGACTTCAAGTACGGTTTTCAGCATGTGTTGGAATGTCGAAAAAGCTTGGGGCAAACCCCAATTTCCCCATTGATGCACGCAGAGGTAAATAAAATCAATAAGGCCATCATTATAATGTACTTGTGTAATCTATTCATGAATGATTACATCGAAAAATAAATGTTTTATCTTTTTTTTCAGGGTGAGAGCAACAAAAGCAACAAGGGTAGCGATACCGAACCGATACCATGCGATGGTGGGGAGATGCCTAGCCATTCAGGTATTTATGCTATAAAACAAAAGTATTTAATATGATTTTAAGTACATAATTGACGACATGTACTAATTATACTCTTCTATGAATGGCAGAGCATGTACATGCTCATACTCAACCGAGAGAGGAACAAATGGCTGAACCAATGAACACTCCAGTTGTCTCAGCTAGTCAAGTAACATGTAAAGATCATTGTAATGATATTGAAAATAGTGAAATATGTATCTCAATAATAACTGAGCATTTATATCTATATAATTGTCTTGGTTTTTGTAGATGATGCCCCTCTCCATCGATCTCCACGCCTTGCTAATCGACGTACCAGAAGTATGGTACAGGAGGGCATGCGCACACAATCAACAGAAAGAAAGCGCACAACAACTACAAGGGGTCAACACAACGAAGATGAAGTCCCCCTCTTCGAATTTCTGGAAAAAACAAAACCAAAACATAAAAAAATGTAGTTGTAAACATTTAAGATTTGTATTTGACTAAGTAAAGGCATGAAATATTTACAGTTTTGTTACAAGTTTCTTGATCTAGTTGGTGCATGGTCATATTTTAGAGTTGAGGTTTCACGTGTGGATGTTATTGCTCAGTTCATATTTCTGAATATGTGTGAAATCTTTCAAGGACTATGGTAATTCTCAAGGGACTGGCCACCCCTTCTTGAGTTAACCTGAGAAAGATGAGATGACCATATCGTTTATAATTGGTTTAGATCTAAAATATCCATATTATTGTTATTTCAGCATTGTTGTCTTTCATTAACAACTTAGATCTGATATGTATTGCTACTGTTATTACTGTTTTCATTTTCAGTACTTTAATGATTATTGCAGCTCTCTGTTTGATAGTACTGTGCTGATTAGAACAATTAATATACCTATATTTGTGCTTTTTGAAATTTATATGCGAAATGTTTGTTCACTTTGTTGCATAACTTATTTTTGAATATGTGTGACATCTTCTGAGGACTATGGTTATCCTCAAGGGGCTGGCCACCCCTTGCTGAGTTAACCTGAGGAATATGAGATGACCACATGAGCTTCCTTATGCAGGGATGATGATTATGAGCTTCCACTCTTTACATGAGACACATGAGACACATGAGACGTATGATCACATACAGTTGAGAAGGCCAGGTAACCTACCCTGACATTGACTTGATGTACATGAGCCTAGTATGACGTCGTGTTGCCTTGTTATGTTACGTTGAATTGCATGTTTACTTGTATGTGATGTTTATCCTTGTGGTGACTCGTGATTGAACCTTGCATGGTAACGTTGACCTATACAACCCTTAAATGTTGGCGTCCAGCTTGTTGATGACTAGCATGACCCCTTAGGATTGTTGTCCACCCTTGTGTTGACCTTAAGAGCCCTACTTTTGTGCCATCCACCATAGAGCTACCTTATATGACTTGTTTGGAGTACTTTGCTGTTGTTTTTTATTGTGAGTTGGTCGTACTGCTGTGCTGCTACTGTTTTTGATTTGTAAGGGTTGGATGATCTATTTTAGGGTCTTTTCCAGTTCTGGGTTCTCTTCTTTCACATGTATGTTGGTCTAGTTGAGTCTCATGCAAGTAACCTAATGCTAAGAGGTTTAAGTCCTAGGATAAGGGAGGTATGCCCCAACATCTAAAGTTGAGTTTATATTTGGTTCAGATCTGATATATATTGCAACTGTTATATATAGATTGCTACTGTTATTGTTTTCAGTACTTTAATGGTTATTGTAGCTCATTGTTTTTGGGACATGCTGGACTTGAAGGATATTGAGGTATGGTTTCTCTTTTCCACAATAATTACAAAATTTTATTGTACTGTAGTAATACATACAACATGACAACTGTGCCATTCTGTTTTTCTTTACAGGTCCTCTATCTTGTAGACCCAATTGATGAGGTTGCTATTCAAAATCTTCACATGTACAAAGACATAGGTTTCTATGCAAAATCTATCATGTGGTGTTGTTTGAGAAGCCTATTAACTGTACATAAGGCATGCCGTGCATGTCCAAAAGCGATGACTCTTTTGAGGGATACACCAGGGCCAACAATTTGTTGGAGGCATCACGAATATTGGAGGTTGGATCACAAGGTTATATTTATTCTATCCTTCCTTGTGGTGGCTTACACATGTTTTTAATAATTTTTAGCCAATTTTATGAGTTCAAACACATTAACACCATAACACATTATGTCATCTACCCTAGACTGCATGAAATATCAGCTTGTGGGGCATGAAATATGTAGGTCAATATCTTACAATAACTTCATAGATAGGTTCATGTAATAGATCATAAGAAATGGAAAATGCAAATGAGACCTTACATTTTCCTTAACATTTTCCAAGGTTAACCACTTATACTATGAAACGAGAACTCGACATAGTTCTCATTTTTCTCTCTCCTAATTTTAGTAGGTATTTTTAGCTCCGTTTCAAAAAGGGGTGATGCCAATATCACACATTTTCATTTCGAGGCATTTTTTGGGACCTTTGAATTATCTTTATCGTAAAAAAAATTTATTTTCTATTTTCAGGTGCATTTTTAGAAATTTAGCAAAATAGCATACATTTTTAAGCAATTTATAATGAAAAATATTTACATTTTGCAATTTTTTTTATAAAATAAGACTTTTTAATGGACAAAATAAGACACTTTTATTGACAAAATTGTAAAAAATTCCAGAAAATATAGACATTTAAAACCATTTTCAATCAATTTTCAAATATGTTTTGTATAAAAATGATACTATTTCATATTATTTTCCAAAAAGTGTTGATTCACATAAATTCAAGAAAAACTATACAAATTATTTGTAAAAAACATATTTCAAACATTATATATAGAAATTTTATTTCTAAAATTAAGTCTGAAAGTCAAAACATTACTAATATATCTTATCAAAATATTGTCAAACTTAGCATTTTTTTCAAAACATGAAACTAATCAACAATATCATGCAGGCCAAATTCATGTCCTCTTCTGCTGCATGTTTCCCCCCTCTAACATTATAATAAAATAAATTAAAAAATAAATTAAACTAACCCCTAACAACATTATAATAAAAAAATCCTAACAACATTATAATAAAAAATTTAAAGAAAAATTAAAAACAAATCAAACTAACCCCTAACAACATTATAATAAAAAATTTAAAAAAGAATTAAAAACAACTTAAACTAACCTAACAACATTATAAACTAACATTAAAAAAAAAATTAAAAAAAAAACTAAAACTAATAAATTTAAACTAATGTTCTTATAATTAAAAATTAAAAATAAAAATAAAAACCCAATAAACTAACCTAACATTATAATTAAAAAATAGAACTAATTAACTATATACTAACATTACACAAAATTTAAAAAAACTTAAAAACAAAATAAAAATAACATTATAAAAAATTAAAAATTAAAAAAAAAACTATACAAAATTTTAAAATAAATTAAAAACAAAAATAAAAACAGACTAAAACTAACATTATAAAAAAACAAAAAAACAAACTATATATAATAACAAATCAAACTATATAACATTTAAAAAAAAATTTAAAAAAAAAAATTCAAAACAATAAAAAAACCAAAATATAAAACATTAAAACAAAATTTTAAACAAAATTTTAAAAACAATTAAAAAACCAAACTATACAAAATCTAAAAAAAAATTAAAAACAAAATAATTAAAAAAAAATTATTCTATACAAAAAAATAAAAAATAAAAAAAATTAAACACAATTTAAAAAAAAAACAAAACCATGCAATGGTCGAGAAGGTGGGTTGCGGCGAGGAAGGGGGGAGGTGGGTTGCGGCGAGGGAGGGGGGGAGGGGAGGGCGGCGGAGGGGGAAGGGGAGGAGGTGGCGGAGCTGGGCGGGGGAAGGGAGGAGGAGGTGGAAGGGAGGGGCGGGCATCGAGCCGCTCGCTTGGACGCCAAAGGGCGGTCCTCGTCGATGCCCGGCATCGACGCGGACTGCCCCCGTTGATGCCCGACATCGATGTCGATGATGGGAATCGACGTCGATGCCGCCAAAGGGCGGTCCCCGTCGATGCTGGGTTGCGGTGAGGGAGGGGGGGAGGGGGAGGGCGGCGGAGGGGGAAGGGGAGGAGGTGGCGGAGCTGGGCGGGGGGGAGGGAGGAGGAGGTGGAAGGGAGGGGCGGGCATCAAGCCGCTCGCTTGGGCGCCAAAGGGCGGCCCTCGTCGATGCCCGACATCGACGCGGACTGCCCCCGTTGATGCCCGACATCGATGTCGATGCCGCCAAAGGGTGGTCCCCGTCGATGCCGGGCAACGACGGGGACCGCCCCCATCGATGCCCGGCATCGGCGTTGATGCCGGGCATCGACGGGGGCCGTGAGGGCCGCCCTTTAGCGCCTAAGCGAGTGACCTCCCTTGCTTGGGCGCCAAAGGGCGGCCCTCACGGCCCCCGTCGATGCCCGGCATCGACGTCGATGCCGGGCATCAACGGGGGCGGTCCCTGTCGATGCCCGACATCGACGTCGATGCCCAGCATCGATGTGATGCCGAGCATCGACGGGGGCCGCCCTTTGGCACCTAAGCGAGGGAGGTCGCTCACTTGGGCGCCAAAGGGCGGCCCTCACGGCCCCCATCGATGCCCAGCTTCGACGGGGGCAGCCCCGGTCGATGCCCGGCATCGACATTGATGCACGACATCGACGTCGATGCCGGGCATCGACGGGGGCCACCCTTTGGCGCCCAAGCGAGGGAGGTCGCTCACTTGGGCGCCAAAGGGCGGCCCCCGTCGATGCCCGGCATCGACGTCGATGCCGGGCATCAACGGGGGGCATCGACGTCGATGCCGGGCATCAACGGGGGCCGTGAGGGCCACCCTTTGGCGCCCAAGTGAGGGAGGTCGCTTGCTTGGGCGCCAAAGGGCGGCCCTCATGGCCCTCGTCGATGTCGGGCATCGACGGGGGCAATGAAGGCCGCCCTTTGGCGCCCAAGCGAGGGAGGTCACTCGCTTGGGTTCCAAAGGGCGGCCCTGACGGCCCCCATCGATGCCCGGCATCGACGTCGATGTCGGGCATCGACGGGGGCCGTGAGGGCCGCCCTTTGGCGCCCAAGCGAGGGAGGTCGCTCGCTTAGGTGCCAAAGGGCGGCCCTCACAGCCCCCATCGATGCCCAGCATCGAGGGGGCTGTGAGGGCCGCACTTTGACGCCTAAGCGGGTGGTGCCCTCCCCCTCCTTCCTCCTCCCCGCTCCCCTCCACTTCCCCCTCTCCCCGCGCCTGCGCCCTCCCTTCCACCTCTCCTCGCCGCCATCCCTTCCACCACCGCCACCCACTACCTCCTCCTCCTCCTCCCTTATCCCTTCGTCGCCCTCCCCCTTCCCCCTCCTCGCTCCTCCCCCGCCACCCTCCCTTCGACCGCCACCCGCCCACCTCCCCGCCATTGCATTGTTTCAATTTTTTTTAAATTTTGTTTATTTTTTTTAAATTTTGTTTAATTTTGTATAGTTTATGTTTTTTTAAATTTTGTTTAATTTTTTGTTTAAAGTTTGTTTAATTTTCTATAGTTTAATTTTTTTTTAATTATTTTGTTTTTTAATTTATTTTAAAATTTTGTATAGTTTGATTTTTTTATTGTTTTTAAATTTTTGTTTTAATTGTTTTTAAGTTTTTGTATAGTTTTTTTAAATTTTTTATAATGTTAGTTTGGTTAGTATATAGATACTTAGTTTTTTTTTTAATGTATTTTTAAATTTTTAATTATAATGCTATCTTAGTTTAGTTTGTTTTTAATTTTCTAATTATAACATTAGTTAAAATTTGTTAGTTTAATTTGTTTTTAATTTGTTTTTTAAAACCCAAAGCTAATATTCGTAGAATAGGGAGCATTCGTGCAAGATGGGAGTGTGTTAAACCAAGCCGTAGATCCCGAAGGAATATGACATCTGAAATGATGGGTATAGATGTAGACTCAGATTGTGCGCCCATTGATAATAGAGAAGAGTATGGGTCATCTACATCTTCATCAAGTTCTTCATCTGCAGAAAATGTAGATTCTGATGGGGTGTCAGAATCCATGGATGAATTTGAAGAAGCAGTGTAGATGCTTTTTATTAGTATAATTTTTGTAATTGAAACTCTAGAGGAGTTTTTGATGATAGGGTGTTAGAATCCATGGATGAATTTGAAGAAGCAGTTTAGATGCTTTTTACTAGTATGATTTTTGTAATTGAAACTCTAGAGGAGTTTTTGAATATTTATATGAACTATTTGTTCTTGTATGGTCTAATATATTATCTCATTATGAATCACATCATAATTTCTTTGTTTTTATATGGTTATAATGGTGAAATTATTAGAGAAACTTGTTTTTTTGTTTAATATGCAATTTTCTTGAAAGTTGTAATTTATCTCTTCAAGATTTTTTTTTTTTTTTCCAATTTAAGGTTGATTTTAAAGTTTTGTTAAACAACAATATGGGATGTTTAGGCCATGGCTCTATTTTTTACCCTAAAAAAAAATACGTGTATACTGGTATCAACACTTTTCTATTTGGGGGGTGTTTTTGGTGTTTTTTTTTCAAAAATCATCGTTTTTACGGGTAGAGTTCTCGTTCATAGTATATAGTTCTCGTTTCATAGTATAAGTGGTTGGTTCCATTTTTTTCCCATAGGAGAAGCTGTGTTATATAGTATCTTCTAATAACTTCTTGGGGTATCAGTCAGATGTGTTCAATTGTTATATAGTATCTTGGGGTATCAATCATATGTGTTCTTTGAAATATGAAGACATTCCCTTTATTTTTCTGATTGAGCAGCTTCAATCATCTTAGTTATGGAATTAAGTGAGTAATATTCCTCCATAGGAAAATTTCAATATGACTTTTATCACTATCAATGGATTCATTTCCAAGGTTCTGACTTGTAGTTCATTCTACAATAGAAATTCATTGAGAAGTTAGTTTAGTCAACCTATTTAATTCAAATAATATATTAGTCAACTTAGAGTGTGGGTGAATCAATTTAGAATTCACCAATATTTCCACTAAATCCATACTCAATGTACTCAGAGAAGATGCCAATAGAGTAGTACTTTAAGTTTGCTCATAAAAAATAACATATTTTCGGCAAATCACTTATTGTATGACTATATCAAAGAGTTTATTGGCTTTCAACTTTTCCATAGTAACTTACCATAATACAAGCATGAGTCTTGAACTACATGGAACACACTAATTAATGGAGGTTTTAGCATATATTTTTAGCGATACAAGATTGGGAAAAATTATCACAAAAAACTTTGGTAATGAAAGCAAAGGTTTTAGCAAATGTGCATAACAAAAAATTCTGGGTGGCCAAAGGTTTTAACATAGGTTTTTTTGATTGGTGCACTTATGACAATAAGTCACACCAAATCACCACTATTTAATATGCATCGATGCATACTATATATTATCAAGCACTAGTGCTCTATATAGGGTGAACCTAGGAAACAATCTTGGAGTCTGTTTGGCAACAATAGGTAGAGGCTGTAGGTCCCAATCATTCTCCATAGAAGCTTGATATACTTGACAACGCAGGTATGTTTCACACGTTGCAATCCCAATTAGTGATAGACGACCAACTCTACCATATCAAGCTAAAAATTGGCTCAATTTCTTAACAACTTCATAGAAGATGAGGATTGGCAACCCTATCGATGCTCCTCATGCATTAGGATGCTCTACAAGCCACTTTAAATCACCCACGTTAATAATTATACCTTTCTTCAAACACCCTCCCACTATTTGGTCCAATTCCCTGAAATTCATAGCAATTATACCCCATTGATTATTATTTTTTTTAAACACTCATACATCGTCGCTATATTTTGTAGCATTTAGGGAATACATTCATAAATTCTTGGAAGTATACCTGGATGATTGGATGTCGATGGTGTATAGTTTATTGAAAGGCCATGTGGCCATGTTGAAACTAATTCTCAATAAGTGCCAACAACTACATATTTCGCTTAACCTAAAGAAGTGTATCTTCTATGCACCTTTTGTAAAATTATTGCCCCGTGTTTTTTGTAAGGATGGTGTGTTGGTTAACCCCACCAAGATAGTGGTGACTATAAATATTGAATCCTAGAGCAACATCCACACCCTATGATCAATCTTGGGCCACACTAGATACTGCCACAGGTTCATAAAAACAACTTGTATGGAATGATTACTCAAGAAGACCAAACATTTCCATTGGGATACAAAATTCTAGAAGTCCCTTGACCTACTGAAGGAAAATCTAGTAAGTGACCTTATACATGTATTCCCTAATTGGAAAAATGAATTTCATGTACACATTATTGCATTTGGAATTACACTAGGGAGCATATTAGTGCAACTCAGGGAAGGAAAAGTAGACTACTCGGTTTACTTCACCAACGAAACGTTATCTAAAGAGGAATGTGAGTATACCACTACTAAGAGAGAGGGACTAGCAATGCTCTTTTGACTATAAAAGTATAAACATTACCTGATGGGGGGAATTTCAAGTTCATTAAATACCACCCCGCTTTAAAGTATTCAATGAACAAGATGGTACTACAAGAGAGGATTTGCAAATGGATTCTTTTTTTTCCAAGAGTTTGAATTTGAAGTCATCGTAAAACTTGAGAAATAAAAAGTTTGAGAAATCAAATGTTAGTCCAAGACTCCAAATCATTAGTTTCCAAACTAAATTCCTTTCATGATATAGGCTATACTAGTTTAATTAAGCAATATAACCACTTTCCTCATCACTGGTGTAGCACCGCAAGCCTAATTAACATTTGAAAAGACACAACTAGTAGTTCAAGCAACAAATTACCAACTAATAGCAGGGTAGGTCTACAATTTGGGGATTGATTGAATTATTAGACGATGCACAATGGAACATGAACATTATAACATCATATGGGAATGCCACAATAATTTCGTGGGTGAGCATATTGTTGAAGGGAAGTATATCACTCAAAAATTACTACAAGCAAGGCTCTAGTGGTGAACCATGTTTAAATATTGCAAGGCATATGCTAAGTCTTGTGATGCGTGCCAAAGGATAGGAAAACCCTCAAGAAGAGATGAGATATGATTTCATCCCATTCTATCTCTACAGGAAATCAATAAATGGCCAGTAGATTCACAAGACCCATAAATCCACCAACCCAACATTCAGGTGCTCGAAACATTATCACAACTACTTGTTACCTTACCAAGTGGGTGGAGGCCATGCTAACTAAGGATTGTAACACACAAACATCAACCAGATTTATCTTTGAGAATATAGTATCTTGATTTGGATGCCCTAGGATCTTAACAACTGTTTAGGGTTGCCATTTCATGAGTCACACTATTAATCCCCTCACTAAGTAATTTATGACTCAAAATCACATAAACAACTTGTACCATCCACAGACCAATGGAAATGTAGAAGAATTCAACAAGATCCTAGAATTTGGTCTAACTAACGTATGTGCGGTAAATAGGGATGATTGGGATGGAAGAATATTGATGATACTCTAGGCATGCTAGACAATCATAGAAAAGATTACAAAGCATATTCCCTTCAACTTGGTTTATGGATGAGATGTGGTTGCGTTGGTAAAGTTGTTCATTGTGAAAGACACCATAATATTCGACAAATAATCAATTCAGAATTGACTGAAAGAGATTATGGAACTTGAAGAGCATAAGTTTCTAGCATGGTATCATTAAGACATAAAGAAGTCATGGAAAAATGATTGGCATAATCATAACATCAAAAATAAATACTTCCAACTAGGTGACCTGGTTCTCCTTTATGAAAACAAGTAACTTAAGCACCCAGGGAATCTAAAAATGCATTGGTTGAGCCCCTTCATGATATCATAGATACAAGAATATGGATCCGTAAAGTTGTCTCAACTAGATGGAGCACTCTGCGAAGGATGGATAAATGGCACCCACTTGAATCCCCTTCGCCCCTCTATGAGTTAAGCTCCCATTATTTCAACCCTTTTATTATATTTTGTTTAAGTTAAGTCAATAAGTTTGAATCCAAATGAATGAGCCATGAATTAGTCTAAAACAACAGATTCCACATTTGTGGTCAAGAAAGGGAGAAACACGTTTATTTAGTAATTTTCTTTAGGATAAAAATATTATTTCATTTTCAATAAAACCCAGATGCCATATTTGTGGTTGAGGTGGGGGACGTGGGGTGGGAGTTAAAGTATATAGTTGGTTGTCTCACCCTCGTAGGGTTTTGTTAATGACCTTGTTGTGTCATGTTTTAGAAGTTGCATAAATGACCTTGTTGCATCATTGTTTTAAGTCACATCAATCCAATAGTAGTGTCTGAAAACATTAAGGTGTTGTTAGTTGTGCCAATAACCACGTCATGTTGCTGAAATAACAAATTTGTGTCAAGATCCACAATGACCATATCATAAGTTGTTAGTTAAAGTTAATAATATTCTTGTATTTATTACCCATATATGATAAAGTATCGTCAAATTAATGGAAGTAGGAGTTAAGACATTAATACTAGGGATCAAGTTAAAAGGTAGGATAGGTCACATCAATCCATCATTATGAGTGAGTGGCTCAAGAAAGCTCAACAACAACAACAACATGCCAAAAGTGAATGAAACTAGAGGTAGTCATGATTTCCCACATGAACCTCAGAATTTTATCAGTATTTGACAAGATTTAGTTGTTTTTCCCACTTAAGGAGTTGATCCAATCAAATGTGTAAATCAATGGAGTCCACCTAAAGTAGTGTTTAAACCACCCGGATATGTTTGTTTTCAAATTTATTTTGAGGGTATATAAGATAATTACAAAGAGAATAAATATAAATACATTAGAGTTGAGTGAAACATATGTACCAAAGTTGAGCTAGCCTAGTAAAACTCCAAAGCACTACTCAAGGACTACCACTTGTGTATACCCAATGAATATTAACAAACAATACCATGGGGAAGTTTAATATATATCAATTACTAGAAAGAAAATAAATCATCGTTGAGGAACCAATGGAACACCAAGTGGTGCAACAAGGAGAATTCATGGCTAAACTAGAACATATGCCCATAGTTGAGCATGACTTTATCAATGCAAAACAATTCTAAGACTTGCACACCACTTACTATAAGAAAAAGGTTACCACGAGTAGTGGTGAGATAAAACAATAAGTTATTGATGATGTCCTACCTTTGTAGGTGTCATCATTGATAAATATGTGGTTGGTCCTAATTTTTGGCACCCCAACTCCCATCCAAAAATGCATAAAGTTATGATCGAGTAAAGTACATTAGGTAAAAATCTAGCTCAATTGCCCCTATTCATTCACGCCAAAACTAGTCCAATATATCATCGGGATTTCAATGGATGACTTCGATGTCAACACGACCTTTCATCAACACAAGTGAGCGAAAAAAGTAGGAGTAGAGGAACTATACACCCAATATGAGATACAACAAGGGAGTAAGGGGGATAATATAAATCCAATGAACTCACTCCTTGTTTAAATATTTGTATGCATCCTAGCATGTATCATATTCAAAAAGAAAAGGAAGACATAATCTGGTTTGGATATCCTTTTAGCAGAATTTAGGCCCACCCCTCAACCACCTCAACAAATTCCTCAACAGAATTTAGGCCCACCCATCAACCACCACTGTTAAGTGCTCCAGTGATATCTTAAAGTGTCTCACTTTTACATATCAAGTACCCAACATAACGAGAGGTTGTAGACCTCACCCAGGAAGAAATACTCAGATCACCCCCAATTGGAATAGAAATTGTAATGGAACTGTAGGACATAAATGGGAGAGAATGACCTCAACAACAAGAAGAGAGGATAGAGCCAACTATTGAGAAATTGAGTACAAACCTAGAATCACAACATGGAATACCTATTTAGAATCCACAAGTGACTATAGGAGGGGATTATCAAGATTCAAGGAAATACCTTGTTGGTGGGGTGAACCAACTAACTGATGATAGAGAAATAGAGAAGAAAGAGGAAGAAAAGAAAGAAAAGAAAGAAGAACAACACCCATATTGACATATCAGGATGATATACCACTAGAATTGGGTGAAGAATAAACTCAACCGGGACCATTAACCTCTAAATCAAAAAGTTGATGCAGTAACCATTATATTTCTCCTTTCTTAATTGGATAAATACTAAAAATATCAATTGTTGATAATGGAAAAATGATAGTTTAACTTCAACATTGTCCAATAGCTTTCTCCAAAGGTACATGAGTGGATACACATGCTATAACACACCAGTGGAGA
Organism: Larix kaempferi; assembly: GCA_027924585.1. NCBI lineage: Eukaryota > Viridiplantae > Streptophyta > Pinopsida > Pinales > Pinaceae > Larix > Larix kaempferi. The sequence goes on from BSBM01000502.1 coordinate 21,825,116, forward strand.
TCAATCTTATGAAGGTCACTAGTAAACAACAAGCCAACATGAGTATGATACAACCTTTAGCTTCAGTCATCTTAGTTGCAGAATTCAATGAGTAATCTTCCTCTATAGCGAGTGTAATCTTCCTCTTAGTCACCGTGAGTGTTTTTTTTTAAAACATTTATAAATCCTCGCTATAGCGATGACACAAACGTGGTATGTGTTTTGCACTGTAATGGTATTCCGTGGCTATAGCGACCATCATTCTGTCGCTATAGCCTTGGAACCGTCCCTATAGCGACAACGCAACTCATACATTGTCGCTACAGCCATGACTTATTGTTACTTGGGAAAGCAAATAACAAGTACTTTCCGTCTCTATAGCGACGAAGACCGGTCGGTATAGCGACGACTGACTATTTCTATAGCGATGGACATTCGTCGCTATAACGACGTTAATTGTATTTTTCATTAGAGTCCACTCAAGCCATGTTTCATCACTTTCTTGTTTCCATAGCGACGAAATGTTCTAAGTGTTGCTACAACGACGAAAAGGTTTCGACAAAAATAGGGGGTCAAGTTCGTCGCTATAGCAACGCATAAGTGTTACAATAGCAACGATGTTCCGTGGGAAAAATGTGCACATGTACTAGTGCAAGAAGGATAATAAATTATCACCTAAATACTATGATCCCTATAAGGTACTACCAAATATTGGTAGTATGGCCTACAAATTGGAACTACCTACATCTTCACGATTCCATCTAGTTTTCCATGTTTCATGTTTAAAGAAGGTAATCGATGATAAGCTAACAGTTCAAACTATATTACCAGAACTTGATGAGGAAGGAAAAATCATCTTGGATCCTGAAGCAATCATCGAAACAAGAATCAAACAGCTTAGGAATCGATCAATTCCAGAGTATGTCATTAAATGGAAGAACCTATCCACATAAGATTCAACATGGGAAGACGATTCCTTTATACAACAACATCCAGAACTACTTCAACGTTATGGACAGTACTTTGTGAAGAGGAGGGGCATGTTAAGCCCTCAATGATGGCACATTATACCCTATAGAGTTGTGCATTGCCCCCTATATGGTGGTGCATTACATATTATTAATGTCGGCTTGGATATGTTAGTGGGTCTATTAGTTGTTATTGTACACCTTTGTCTCCTATATATAGGAAGGATATATTTTCATTTTAGTCATCATCGTATCTTGTCTTGTCTTATGTACTTAGTACATTGTGTAAGGAGGTTCCTCCCTTGAAGAGGATTGCTATTCATATTTGTTCTTCATTATTATGGCGTGGATTACTTTCTTCAAGTCTATTTCTGCTCTTTTTATGCTATTTCTAGGACTTGGTTGCATAACAGATGACATAAGTTCTTTACTATTTTTTCATCTACTGGATTGTTTCTTAACATGTACATTAACAATTAGGCAAGAAACAACATCTTCTTTTGTAAGTAATTGTATTAATTCATTAAGTGTTTTGTTTCTGCTTTTTTGAGTATCCTCTTCCATAGATAGATCTTCAAATATTTTTGAAGCATTACTGAAAATTTCTTTCTGCTTGTTAGGGTTAGGATAATTGGTCATTTTGTTTAGAATTTTAATGATATTTAGATTATCACCCCAATCTTAGTGCCTAGCCTGGTTATAACATGTGAATTTCTAGTATTTATAACTTCATGCTTAGGAACACCAGACAAGAGATTAACGCTTTTTGTATTCATTATTTTCTTAAATATGATGGGGAAGTCTTCTAAATAGTGAACTCCACATTTAGTACAGAACTTGAGATCAGTTTTGTCCTTCTAGGGACAGTCTTGACTTAGATGATCTTCATTATAACATATATAACATCTATAATTTCTTCTTTGACCACTATGTTGATTACCTCGATTGTTATATCTTCCTCGACCATGGTATCCTTCGCATCGATTGTAGTCATCATCTGTGTTATTTCGATCAATCTGTTGATTATGGTTGAAGGCTTGTGTTTGATAGACTAACTGATAATTTGGCTTGTTTTTCATGTTTAAGGCACATTCAATAATATCGTGTGTGTTATCTTCATAGATACCACACCATTTAGGTTTCACATTATTCATATTAAATGGGCAGTATTTCGTAGAGTGCAATTGGACACCTTGGAATATTTTGCAATGATATTTAGTGTGAATGAGTCAGACAACTTGTTGTTTGTCTTCTCACAATCAACCATTATCTCTAGTGTGGACTTCCGTCATGCAGCTCGTACACCAAAAATCTGTATTTCTTAAAGTGAAGTCATAGATAGACCTTTGCATGAATTCAATCTTCTCTTCCATCTTTCTATTGACGGGTGCTATCAAATAGTCATCACCAAACTCAATCCGTTGAGCTTTCTTTAGAGCTTCTTCAAATGTTGAGAATTCATGCAGTCCTAAGGGTGCTTTAGTTTTTTACGATAGTATTGCCACGAACCTTTGTATGAGAAGTTGTTCATCAATTTGATACAGAGAGGTAGTGCACTTATGTTTATAGTTGCCTTCCCCTTTTTAAAATAGATGAGAGGTTCAACAACCTTAAAAAAAGAGTACATTTCCTCTCTTTCTTGTCTTATATAAGTTTCCATCCCTTAGGGGTGTAGATCGACTAGAAAATGAAGTGAAATGAGATGACATGTTGTAAATAGAGGCCACGAGTTCAAAACACCCCAACTTACCTGTGCCCCATGCTTGCGGGCTGTGTGGGTGCACCTAGGGGTATAGTGGTAGTGGACATGCACCGCCCCAATTGCCAATTCCCCTAGTAAAATATCATACCCATGGATACAAAATCAAATAGTTATATCGGGCCATGCCTGTATCCCTCAATCTTTAGGTCCTGTTGGCCCTTTTGTTTTGAAGACCTAGTCATAGAATATGGATGCATGGTTAAACATGAGAAGGCTTGTGGATGAGGACGAACTGGAGAAGCACAAGAATTAAGGAATATGCATTAATTGGTAATTGTCTAGATGCGATAAAATATTGTAATTGACAAGGTCATAAATGACCACTGAGAATGTATAAAAGAACCATAAGAGCTAGGGGATAGAGGTTGTTGTTGGGTGATGGGCATGTGTGCGAGAGATTATAAGTGGAGGGATTGAGTAAGAGGGGTTGGGATATTATTGCAAAGCATTTTGAGGATGTTTGCTGTTGGAAATGATTTCCAAAACTAATAAATATGGAAGTTATGTTGTCTCCTTCAAAATTTGATTTGCACATGAATGTTTTATGTTTCAGTGATCCTGTAACGTAGATATGTTTGAACTCTGATGTTAATGAATGTTTAATTCCAACTGACTATTTGCATAAGAGTGTGCCTTGTAAAATGTGTAATGTATTTTATGTACTATCCATTCAATAACCTCCCTCACTTCACACTGGTCAGGTTGTGCCTCAAGTGAGACCTTCTTGTCTTTGGAGGAGATTGAAAATGCCAATGCTCTAGATTACAATGGGAATTTGTTGGCCCCTTATGTAAGAATCCTGGTCTCCCATTTTGTGCCAACAAATGGTTTCGTTTCCAAGACCTAGATTTAAATAGGGACTTGCTCATTGAATGGATGGAACAATCCATAAAATTCCGATCCAGGATTGGTGGGAAAAGTGATTTGAAGGTTTTATGTTACAAGAATCTCAATTGCAGAATCGAAACCCAATAAGGTATAGAGAATTTGTGTTGTATGGTGGACTGTAGTATGATAATTATGAGGTATTATGCTATGAGTTTCTAGTGAATTTATTCAAGTGGTTAAAATGGATTGTGGAAGCTCCAGAATCACAGATTGACATAAGTGTTAGAAACCAAATCGAAAGGATTGAGGTTTTGTAAATAATGTAATTAATAATTGAATAAGAAAGTGAATTCCAATGGACTGCAATGGAAATCTTGGCAGGTGAATCCAAAGGGTCACCTCCCCATTTATAAGATAGCCATTCATGCACAATGGAATTTAATGAATCCGGTAGTTATTTTTATAGTATACCTTCCCGCTGCTATTCCCTGCTTTGCTCAAGCATTTTATTTCTCTACCATCCTGGCTATTCTTAGTTTGCATACTTCCCTTTGCTCTTCAGGCATGTCGACATAGCTTTGGAATATTCCCTCTATGTGTGTAGACCTGCATGTCCACCTCTCCTCCATGGAGCACTCCTTTTCTATGCATGAGATCGAGACTCCCCCATCATGAGAATCGATATTCTTCCAATGTGAGATTGAGACTCCCCGATCGTGAGAATTGAGACTCTTCCAAGCATGAGATTGAGACTTCCCCATCATGAGATTGAGAACCTGCATATCATGGATACTCTTATTGATCATTGAAACCCTACATAAGAGTGAAGGCATTATTTTGTTGTTGCATTTTGTTTGAGTGTTGTGCATCGATAAGAGCTCTCCACCAACTTGAGACTCCCCAATCGTGAAGATAATTGCTACAACTATTGATCCCTTATTGCGACTGTTAATCTATTGTTGTGAATTATGCAACTTTATGAACCGTGTACTCAACATGGAATTTGCCAAATAAACCCTAGCTTCCATCTGCATGAAGTCTAGTAATCTAGTTATCATGGAAACCCTAGATAAGTTTGAATACTATGGAGTTGAGACCGTTGAATTTCAAAGGTTGTTGTTTGAAGAACATGGAGCTGAGATTGTTGAAGTTTGAATATTGTTGTTTGAAAACCGTGGATTTGAGATTGTTGAAGTTTGAAGACTGTGGTTTGGAGACTATGGAGTAGAGACTGTTGAAGTTTGAAGACTGTGGTTTGGAGACTATGGAGTAGATTTTGTTAAAGTTTGAAGACCGTTGAAGTTTGAAGCTTAAAGTAAATACTGTTTTTGGAAATGTGGAAGATCTTTCCCTAGCATGGTTTTCTATTGTTGAGTTTTTGTCCATCATGTGACTGCTGAGATCATTCTATTACTGTGTTTTTGGAGTTGAATACTAGAGCTCAAGTTGTGTATTATTCTCCAATCTACGTGATTTTAGAGCTGTGTATCACTTAAATATGGAGCTATGATTTTTCCATCTAATTTCATGTGGGTGAGAGATACATTTGACAGATAGAAATTTTTTGCAAAAGATTTTTTGATGTTGGTATTGAATTCTTATTTGGAGACTAATAAGCTTTGAGATATTTGTAAGATCTAACCATTCATCATCAATGGCATTTTTGGCTTGTCTTATGCTCATGTGTTGATTCTAGTCTATAGTCCCATGCTTTTTCTTTCAACTATATATCTCTGTCCACTTTTGTGATTGAAAACTCATGTTTTTGACAACTTTGTATGTTCACATTTCAATTATTGTGTTGTTAGTGAGTGTAGAGTTACAAGGCTAGTTACCTCTTTAATATATTTGTTTGGAAATTGAAGACTGAGTTGCAGAAATAGTATGGTGTTTACAAAAGTAGTATAGTGTCTACAGAAATCTCATTTAGCTTGCAAAAATATAATAGAGTATGCAAAAATAGTAAAGATTTTTTTTGTAAATAAGGTGGCAGAGACTTAGACCTACACCTTTTCTTCTTCTCCCGAAACATTGTTTATTTGCAAGTGAAAGTTGTAGAAGATGCAATTTTTTGCATCTATAGTTGGAGTAGTAAGGATCCTTTGCCTTGCTTAGAAAGAAAATAACCAATCAAAAGACTCTTCCAAGGGAGAGAACAACAAAAGAGGATGACAAAGAAGAAATTTTAGAGACACGGGGGAAGAAACTACTAAAAGAGAAGACCATAATTACAGTGTAAGCGCTGTGAGAAGAATGGACATGATCTGCATCATAGTCGACATTTGTGTCGAATGCTAACTTTCCTACTGCGACAAGTCATCGACATTGACACAACTCCGACGAGTCTCGACTTCGACATACCGCAACACACTCCGCACCTTCAACATGTTCAGCAACCTCACAGTTTGCAACATCGAAAAGCAGCGTCGACATGCAACCAGCGACTATCGAACTTCGACAGACTGTCTCTCTGTCTTCCAATCGACTGTAACGGTTGAACTATTGAACCGTTCTAACTTCTTCTTTATAACTGAACGTAACGGGAAGGCACCCAAGCGTCTCAGAAATCTATATAAGCATGTATAATATTGTAACATACATGAATCTACCTATTTACTTCTAATAGAGAAGAACAATTCCCATTCCCGCATATTGTATGCACATATTGTGTTTATCTGTGTAGTGTAATCCCGCTTTGCTCATTCTGTTTCTTAAACTTCCGCCATAACAGAGACGACTCATTCAGTCGAACTGTTGTCCCCCTCGTGCTTCCTAGACATGACTCGGATCATTGGTATCAGAGCACTCTGTTTTGTTCGTGCTTAAGTTTTGTGTATACACTTCTCTCGAAGTTACCTGACTTATGCTAATTCAAACTCGCTCGCAATCTCAACAATCCAAGTAGACGCTACTTCCAGAAATGACAGAAGAAACAGACGATAGACATGCAACCAACGAGAGAACACAACTTATTGATAAAGATCTGGCTCGACAACAGACTGAAATGTTCGCCCAGATCAACGAAATTCTCATGCGATTTACTTCGACATCAGGAGTATTTTCGATGTGAACTCTCTCCGATAAAATCAACCCCTTCAAAGTGCAAATGAATTTGGACATACCGAATCTTGAAGGTAAGATTGACACAGAATCCGTCGACTTGGTGCAACAATTGGAATCCTATTACATTGTAAATCAACTCTCAGAAGATGAAAAAGTCATCATTACATCCTTAAAGATGTCAACATCTGTGCACTGCTGGTGGGAGAACCTCTCGATAAAGATGGAGAAAAGCGGAGACCCCATTGACACATGGGATAAATTCGTCGAACACATCCGGAAGGAATTTTACCCGCCTAAATACCTCGAGCAGTAGTATAAGAAGTGGCAGCAGCTAAGGCAATGGAAATACCAATCAGTACAAAGTTACACCGACGATTTCTACCATGGCGAGACTTGGCGTCCAAGAAGAAGAGAAATTGCTTCTTCTGAAGTACATCAGTGAATTGTCCCAGTACATCCAGCAGGAGATGGAATTTCTGATTGTCACTATGCTTGCGGATGCATTCCACTATGCTAGCAAACTGTAAATCAAGCAAAAAGGGAAAGAATGCTTCGTGACAAAGCCGACATCAGGACGACCACCCGACAAGAAGGCACCAGCTGAATTCCACAAATCGAAATCTTCTCAGCTGACATTGCCAAAGCTAGACCACGACAAGAAGTGTTTTCACAAGAGGGAACGTAGCAAAAAAACGTCGATCAAAAAATGGTGCGATTAGCACCACTCATCTTGGAATGATACGTCTGAATGCAAAGCTCGGAATACATTTTTGACAAAAGTGTCAACCTCCGACGCGTTCGAAAAGACGATGGAAGAATCTAATCTAGACGCAACGACCCTTTTGACATCGACCACTTCATCAGCCTCAATGAGGAGGAACGAGAATGCTTGTTCCATACACGGATATGGGTCCAGAGCAACCCATTACATATGATTGTGGACAACGGTAGCCAGAAGAACTTTGTTTCTGAAGATCTCGTAAAGAACATAGGTCTTGTTACCACTCTGCATCCTCAACCTTACAACATCGGTTGGATGAAGGATGGACAAGAACTACGGATCACTCGACAATGCAAACTCGCCTACTTCATAAAGCCTTTTGAAGATGAAGTACTCTGTGACATGGCACCACTTTCCGTAGTTGACGCCCTGTTTGGGAAACCTTACCTCTGGGATAGACATGGAAGTTATCAGTCACGACCTCAGAAGGTGATTGTCAGAATCCGAAATCGATGGTTCAACATACCAGAGCGTCAACCTACACCGATGGTTGCACTGATATATGCCAAATAGACAAAGAAGCTCATCAATCATGCTTAGAAGTTCGCATTAATCATGATCAAGCTGCAACATTCTAAGAAGAGTGCAGCTGTAATATCCATAGTTGGATATTCTCAATTAGTTAGGGTTGAACCCATGCTTTTTGAAATAACCCACAAATCCATAGATGTAAAATGATATATAAATTGATAAGATAAGATGATAAACATACAATTGTTGGCCCACTTTTATAGGAGCTTGGGCACTGCCTATTTGAGGGGACGCATCCTCTCATTTAACTATTACTCCTACTTATTATTAATATTAATGTATTATTAATTATTTGTTACATTACCTTCCCCTTAAGGGAAGCTTTGTCCTCAAAGCTTTATTGAAGACAAGGTTTATGTCTGGTTTTTTTTAACTGTCATCTCTTGATCTTTTGTGTTTAGTCTTTGCGACATTTGATGAAACGAGGCGATATGAGTTACAAGTTTCCCAGAAGAATTGCCGCATCGTCTCTGATGTGTTCCATCCCAAATCTAATTTTATCGAAGCTATTTGATCGCTTTGTGGGATGGGTCTTCTTGTTTGTTGTTTTGTATTTTGATTTGATGTTCTTGCTCGTCTGACATCATCTCTCCTCCATGTGTGTTCATTTTGACCCTTTTGTTGGTCAAAATGACCCTTATAATTGGGGTGTCGATAAGGAGTTTTTGTTGTTTGTTCTTCTGCTGGATTGACTTCTTTTTTATCTGTATTGATGACTGGATTTGTATTTGCTTCTTTTTCCTCAACTTGTTTTTTTGAGCCCAAAGGTTTTGATGTCCTCTTCTGAATGTTCGCCAACTTGTTTTCGAGTAAATCTTTATCTTTCTTAAGATTCTTGATCGTTTCTTCTTGAGTTTTGCATCGTCTTTACGCTCTAATAGTTTCTTTTGGAGATCTCGATTTTCCTCCTCTATATTTTGATGGTCCCGTGCCCTATCTTTTTCCTTCTTGACTTGAAAGAGCAACTTCTGATTATGATATCTTAAACGATATATCTCTTCTTCTTTGTCCCTGATGACTTTGTCTAATTCTTTCTGCATCTTTTGTCTTGATTTTTGATCTTCTTGTGAAATCATCTTCGAAATGTCTTTGAAATCTTCAGATGACACATCCTTTGAATTCGATTTCATTGAAACATCCTGCAGTGTGATTTGCTTTTTCTTGTATGAAAACGTTAAAAACTTTTTCTTCATATTTAAGATAAATGATCCCAATGTTTCCATCCAGGGTGAACCTAGAATGATTTCGACTTCGTTTAAATATATAGTTGAAACATTGAATTGGGATGTGAACTTGTACTTATTAATTGTTGTAAGTTCGTAATTTCATATTGCTTCTCATCGTAGTTATGTCTCTTTTCGATTATACTTGGTTCTGGGATTAATAATTGATTTGCCAAACTGTTGCTAATGCTATTTTCCTGCATGGTAGGACAAATAGCAATACTAATATCTTTTCGTTGAATAGTTCCCTCAAGTTTTAGTATGTTATTGGCTACTTTTGAGTGGGTCTTAGGAAATCTTTCTTGATTTTCACTATAAGACTCCATTTTTGCTGACCTTTGTTCGACAATAATAATTATTAATTTAATTAATTAATAACAATAATATTATTAATGTTATATAAACTATATATATATATATATAGTTTAATATATATTTTTTCACAATAAAATAATTATTATTTCAAAAATAATAATTATAATAATAATGTTATTGAATTAAGGGAAGAGGGGTTTAAAAAAAATATTATAATAATATTTATTATAACAATAATAGTATTATAATAATTTTTTTTTAAATGTTGGGATAATAGAGCTTTAATAAAAACAAATATTATAATAATAATATTTATTTTTATTTAAATTTTATTTTTGGTTTTTATTTTGTTGCAGGTTAGGGCTTGTGGCTCGATTGCGTGGGAGTAAGGGAGGGAGGCGAAGGTGGATTGGATGGGAGGGAAGCATAGGTGGTGGTTGGCGGGGAGCAGAGGAGGGAGGGTGGATGATGGAACGCGAGGGAGAGAGAGAGGAGGAGCCGAAAGGGCGTAGGGATGGAGTGGAGGGCCTAGTAGTGGGATGAGCGCACATATGATAGAGGAGGAGCAGCGTAGAGGAGACGGGGAGAAGGTAGAAAGAGCGGAGGGCGTGGAGGCGGTGGTTACAGGCAACGTAGGGTGACGTGGAAGGGAGTGTGGAGTGGGATCTGCGAGGGCTGCATGGAGGATGGGAGAGGAGCTGGACGAGAGGAGGGAGGATGAAGCAACAGGCGGGGAGTTACACAGGGTGGAGCAGCGCGAGGTGGAGCTGTGTGCGGGTAGAGGGAAATGGGAGTACGTTGGATAGGTAGGGAAGGGGTGTGCTGGCATAGATGGGAGTTGGAGGGAGTGGGAGGAACGTGGGATAAGCAGGTGGAAGGGAAACGCGTGAGGGAGAGGAGTATGCAGCAGCGCAGGAAAGCAGATAGGAGCTGTGTGGGGGAGGGTTGCGCGGGGGTGGCAGTTGTGGAAGATGGGAGTGTCGCGGAGAGGAGTTGTAGAGATTTGTGGAGAACGCAGTATTTTCTTTGAAATATTTGATTTTCCTTGTGGCATCAAGGGATGAACAAAAGTTGAAAGTCTGAAATTTATAGGTCAAAAACCTAAGGCTGGTCAAAGACCAAGTGTGGAGAAACTCCTAATTATTTGGCAAAATGCCCGTACCAACAGAATGCCCAAGAAAGGGCTCTGATACCACTGTAATATCCATAGTTGGATCTTCTCAATTAGTTAGGGTTGAACCCATGCTTTCTGAAATAACCCACAAATCCGTAGATGTAAAATGATATATAAATTGATAAGATAAGATGATAAATATACAATTGTTGGCTTTTTATAGTAGCTTGGGCATTGCCTATTTGAGGGGACGCATCCTCTCATTTAACTATTACTCCTACTTATTATTAATATTAATGTATTATTAATTATTTGTTACAGCAGCGACGAGTCGAGTCATCGACCACTGCAGCTATTGACAGAAGCAGCAAGTCGATCATATTCTCGATGAGTACCAGAACCTATTTCAAGCTCCAGACGGAGTACCTCAACATTGTCAGGTAAAACACTCTATTAAACTTGTTCCTGGTTCTTCTTTTCCTAACGCATTTGTTTACAGAAGAAGCATTCTCGAAAATGAAGAGATTCGCAGACAAATCCAAGAATTAATCGAAAAAGGTCATATCCGACCCAACTCCTCTCCTCGTGGAAGTCCAGTCGTCTTAGTTCCGAAGAAAGATGAGACTTGGCGCATGTGCATCGACTATAGAGATCTCAATAAAATATTGGTGAAGAATCGCTACCCTTTGCCGCGGATAGACGAGCTCATCGACTGTCTGAAAGGTGCTAAATTCTTTACTAAGCTCGACCTCAAGTCAGGATACCATCAGATTCCAATTGAGCCCTAAGATGTGTGGAAAACTCCTTTCAAGACCAAGGAAGCATTGTTCGAATGGTTAGTCATGCCTTTTGGCTTAACCAATGCACTTGCGACCTTCATGCGACATATGGATAACATTCTTCGACCTTTCATTGGAAAATGGGTCATTTTCTATCTCGACGATATATTTATTTTCAGTCGATCATGGGAAGAACATGTCAAACATCTTCTACAAGTCCTTGACACTCTCCACCAACATCAGCTCTATCTGAACATGGACAAGTGCTATTTTACGATGACCAACATCAAATATTTGGGGTATGTAATTGACTCTGCAGGCATTCACGTCGATCCAGACAAAGTAAATATCCTCAAAGATTGGCCCATTCCTAGAAACATTCAAGAACTAAGAAGTTTTCTTGGTTTGGAGAATTTCTATGGACGGCTCATACTTGGCTTCAGTCACAAAGCTTGGCCCTTGATTCAGTTGACAAAGGAAAATGGGAAAAATGTCTTCCAATGGACAACAACACATCAAGCAGCTTTTGAACAACTCAAACACAGGCTTTGCACTACACCAGTACTTGTGTTACCTGATTTGCATCAGCCCTTTGAGATTGAGACGGATGCATTGGACTATGCCTTGGGCGCAGTGATCACCCAGTTGCTTTTCATTCCGAGACTTTTAATGAAACAATTAGAAGATACTCGACGCACGAAAAAGAATTATACGCCATTGTGCATGCTCTCAAGCAATGGAGGCATTACATCCTTGGCAAGGAAACGATCATTCTCACTGATCATGAGCCTCTACAGTTCACTCTGACACAATCAAAGTTGCAGACAAACCGACAACTTGTTTGCAAGCGGTTCAATGAGGAAATGTCGTAGTACTGCCGACGCTGCGACACATCGAATGAGGGTGCTGAAGGAGTATTTTGTGTTAAATTATACCGCAGTTGGAGGGTTTTGGGTCACTTGGACCATATGTTATGTAATGTTGAGTCAATTGTACTGCGGTATGTGGGTTTTTGGGTCATTTGGACCGAGTCAATTAAATATTGGGTCATTTGTCCATAGTGTCAGTTTGGAAGTCGTTAGTAAGTGGACAAACATTGTAATGGCAGAGGCCTATAAATAGATGAGAGTTGTAAGTGTTAGAGAGATAATGGGAGGCGAGCGATAAGAAGGTGGATGTATACGGAGATCTATGTTTTGCTTCTGGTATATGACTGTGACAATAATACAATGATGATGTTTTGGTACGATCTTTGTGCAATGTTTTTTTTTTTAACAAGAACAGGGGAAAAAGATGTATTTATAAAGGCTGTGCACAGCCATTCATTACAAGTTTTCACAAAAATTTGACAGAGTAGCAAGTGCCTAAGAATTTATAGCTAGAGATTCTATCTGTCTGCTTGTAATAGTTCTAAATAAAACCTTACTGAAACTGTTCAAAGTAGAGCAGGGATATACCCTGACAAACTGCTGGTTTAGGAATATACAAAAAAACATAGAGTTTTTAACATCAAAAATAGAGGAACCTGAACTGAGACAGCTAGCTATCCATATTTTTTAAGGTAGACAGATGCCGCATCCTGCCTTTCCTGCTTCATTTCCTGATTAACCGTCAGACTGCCATCGACGCAGCTTCCCTGCGATTTCCCGGTGAGGACTGCAATGTATGCCTGCATATTATCCACCTTGCCCATCAACTCGAACAGATTTTTCTCCAGGTCGTCAATTCTGGAGTCCTGGCATGCAAGCTGGTTCACGATGTAGCTCAAATCCTTGGCCATTTCCTCATTCTGATTTACACTGGTGCATACTTCATTGTAGGTGTTTCGCACAGAGAGCTTAATATCAACCATGGTGCGACTCAACGCGGCTATGGCCGCCATAATGTTCTGCATAGTTCCCGCCCTGTGGTGGATTAACAGACCGGGACGGGAGGATGGAGAGCCCAAGTCACCGAGGGAAAGACGGTTCATCGCACTGGAGAGGGGACGAGCCATAACGTGAAACTGCGAGGGAGGGGCAGATGGCCGCGTTAATAACTGCTCGTGGGAGCTGACAGCACCACGAGGGCCCATGTGCCATGCACGATGGAGAGGAGGGCGTGTGGCAGGGGCACGCGAAACTACGCCTACGGAGGAGGACGGGGACGGGGGGAGGGGGACCCTCAAGCCCCTAAACCCCTTCAAACCCATATCAATAACAATTTTTTCCATTAAACAAATAGGTTAAGGTATAAATTGAAATCCCAAGGCACCATTTAGACCTTCCATGAACCCGATATCGAGCAACGTTCCTTTGTTGGCCGCTTCATCTGCTAACTTGTTGTTCGCTCGACAGATGTGGAAGAAAGAAGTCTGAGAAAAGTGAGGATTAGATTTTATTCTTTGCATGTACCTATAAGCTCTAGATCCTTGTGTGGCGGCACCCCTTCTCATTGTTTGAATGACATGTCTGGAATCCCCATAAACTCTGAGCTTGTCAATGCTGAGGGAGGAGATCATATTGAAAGATAATACGAGAGCAAGCCATTCAGCTTCATTGTTTGTCTTGACTCCCAATCCCCACGAGATAGTTTCAATTTTATTTCCTCCGGGATCAAATAAGACCCCACCCGCACCTGCCGCCCCAACGATCTTTGTGCAATGTTGCGATATATGAATGTTGTTATGTTTTCTTGATGCAATGTCTGCTTACTGTTGCTGTGATGATCAATGCTGCGATTAAGTAATATGTTATAACTCCATGTCAAATGTTTAAAGTTTTTGTTTAAGTACTGCAATAGAGCTCGTCCGTGCAGCCACAACTCTCCTCCTCCCTCGGCGGAAACATGGTTCCGTCTGCTCTTCCTGGACGCCTCGGGTGAGACCTCATCCGCTCTACGGGTGTTGCTGGGCGGGCTCAAACCTGCCAGGTCCGATGCCCAGGGAGATTGCGGTAGGTATCGACAGTGAGGCAAACCCCTATCTACCAAGGTCGCATTGGTCAACAAATGGTTCCGTTCTCGGGACTGTGTGCAAAGTGAAAGGAGGTCATGTTGTGGCACCCGACGAAGCCGGAGATACAAAGCTGGTTTGATTAGAAGTCGCGGGAGTTTGTTGAAGAAGAAAGCCGAAACACGCGACTGACAATAGATCATTGGCTGGGAAGGTATATTCACGACGGTCCACACGAATTGTTTTTCTGTGAATTCCCGGTCATTCTGTACGAGTGGTTGTCAAAGCTGACCTTCTAGAAGAGGAACTTCCAGGGTGGTGAACCGACGGCTTGGACCCCGAAATTGATTCAGGAGCTGCAGGAAGTCGATAATAAGGCATCACAGGTTGTCGAAGTTTGTCTTGATATCATCTTGGAGGGATATATCACTGAATTTGCAGTTGACACAAAGAAATCCTATAGTGAAGCTGAAAGATACTTCTTCCGAGGACCAAGGGGAAGGTTTCTGCTGTCGCTCCAACTGTTGATTAAGATGCTAATCTGCGAAAAGAGTATATTGAAAATGCATCTTGATCAGTAGATAGCCTGGTGGGCGGAGGCCGTGGGTACCGCGACTGCTGGGGAACGGTACATGGAATGGTAAAGGGTAGATGGGTGTAGACCATGAGGAGACTGTGAGCGAAGCCGAGGAAGAAAGTGGTCTTACAAGAGGAGGAGTGAGGTTTTGACAGGAGAAGAGGCAAAGGACAGGAGAAGGTCCTGCTGTGATCGAATTGCAAAAATGCGAAGGAAGACCACACGGGACGAAGTGACCTCACAGTCCTGACAGGGATGACCAGGCTACGCCCAGGATAGAGGCAGGACCAAACCCCGACACCAACGTACCCACACCTCCGCTCACTGACTTACAAACAACAAGAAATACCACTTCGACACTGCCACGTTCGTCAATTCCGCAGAAGTTAATTGGTAGTAGCATAGTGATAGGAGGAAGGAAGCCCAGAATGGCGGGCAATGATGCTAAGTTACCGTTGTTCCACGGAAGTGCGACAGACAACCCATAACAATATTGGTTTTTGTGTGAAGCGGTCTGGACCATGAAACAAATCACTGATGCCGATGCTAAGAAAGGACAGTTAGCCATGAATCTGCGAGGTCATGCATTAGATTGGTTCATGAAGTTTATTCTAGTCCCTACGGGAGCCCCAAAGAACTCGCTGGAGAGATTCGGGATGGGCTCATTGCCGAATTTAGAAGGCCTAAGTCGGAGGCTCAATATATTACTGAATTAAAGGAAATTAAGCAGTATCCCAATGAGACGGTATGGGATTTCGACCAGCAATTCAAGACACTGATGGAAAAGGTTAGTTTTGATATGAGTGCCGTCCAACATAAAGAATGGTTCATTGCGGCACTGCTACCCCACATTCGGCTGCCGCTGATGCAACAAAACATATCGACGCCTAGCGAAGCTCTAGAGATTGCAATGCGATTGGAGGTGTCACCGATTGGAGATAATGCAGCCGGGATGTCGCAGATATAGACATAGCTCTCTAACCTGATTATACAGTTGCAAGATTTGAAGAAGAACAAGGAACAACGCAATGAAGTATGGTGTACGCGATGCCGAGGAGAAGGGCATACGAAGGATAATTGCCTAGATTTCCGTAATTATTAGGTGTCAGGAGCGCCAAACCCGTTGAATGGCAGCAGTATGCTGTGGTGTCGCGTTTGTCAGGTGTTTGGGCACAGTCACGATAATTGCCCGTATATGCAGAAAATGGTCACAACCCCGCAAAATCTTTATTGCACATTTTGCAAGTCGGTGGGTCACGATGACAAGGATTGTCGTGCATATGGGTTGCCATAGGAGAGAATGTGTGATGCATTCTACGTCAAGGATGAACAATGCACCGTGCAACAACCACAACTGCAACCGCAGGTAGCTTAGCCGCTACTGGAACCATAGATGCAGTTTGCACAACAGCAACAGCAACCGCAACAGTTCATGCCGCAATATACTCCGATGTAGATGACTTCCCCACAGCCACAGTATGTACAACAATTGTAGTATGCACCACAAGGGAAAGGGATACCACTAGCACCGATGCAACAACAATTTAACCAACCTCAGTACCAGCAGCAGGGCGACTATCGAGGAGGATACAGGGGCAGACACGGTGGCGGATTTGGTCATGGAGGAGGAGGCCAAGGTGGTCGTGGACCTGTTCAATTCTACCACTGTGTGGTATGGGGGCATTATCAGCGCGACTGCCCACTACTACAGAATCAATGTACATTCTATTTTGGTAATGATCATACGGTTGAGAATTGTCCATAGTTGATTGCACGATGGCAGACTAGGAATGCTCTGTAGCTACAGAATCAGGCCCAGCCACAGCAACTAGTACAAAATCAGGTACAACAACCAGTATAGAACCAGCCCCCGCGACCACTGCCGAACGCTAATCAAAATGTCAATCAACTGAGGAATCTGCAACAGAACCAGACGCAAGGTGCAAATATTGCGACCATTTCTGCAGAACTACGACCACAAGATGCTTTGGTGGCTATTGTCACTCGTGGAGGCAAGATGACTAGGGAAGATGGTTTGCGATCACTGAATCGGTTGGCTGGTCAGAAGATGGTACCTTTAGACATTGATACGGAGTGGGAGACATTCCTGGAGGCACGTCACACCTTGGAGAAAGATCGCGGTAAGGCTGTTGTTTGTGATATGCCACCTGTCTTTGATACTACATCAGACGCTGATCAGCCGCCACCACTGGGGACATTGCAAAAGTTTCTTAAAAGCTGTTTGTTATTGGCCCGAGACCTGGATACCCTGGTTGAGATTGAGGGATGGTTGCAGTGATTTACGAAAGGACGGCAGGAGTTGGCAGTAAAATCCCTACAGCGATGGAAGACTGGCAAGGAGATGCGAATGAATATTCAGATTGGTGAATATGATGTTGACTCTGTTATTCTTGACCTTGGTTCAGATTTCGACATCTTAACCAAGCAGGCGTGGTAGAAGATGGGGAGTCCCCCATTGAGCTAGTCTCCTGTGTAGCTCCGGTTGGCTAACCATGCGAAGGTAACACCCATTGGGTGGGTTTCGTGGCTCACGATCGATATTGAGGGCATGAAGACTTATGCTGACTTCGATGTCATTGAAGTGGTCGAGGGAGGAAGCTCTTATCCGATGCTCTTGGGGATTGGATGGGCTAACGATAGTGGAGCTGTAATCAACTTCAAGAAGCACATGATGACCTTTGAGAATCGTGATTTAAGAGTCATAGCCCCATTGGATCTGGCTGAAGGACGCCGATACGTTGAGCCTGTAAAAGATGATGATCCCGCTGGATGGGACCATGCATTCAATATTTCTGAAGATTATATTCATCCTACTACCCACGGTGAATTGGAGTGGCGCAACAAGATCTCTGCGTCTTTCGACTCTGATGATGCCTTAGAACATTGGTAGAACAGATTGCATGAGGTACCATTCTGAAAATGTGTCTTAGTTACGCAATCCTTATGTCGTGTTGCGACAGAAATGATCACATTGCCTTTCTATGAGGGGTTGCCTAGCCTAACCACCTTTTTGACAGAATTTGAAGACCGTGTCTCAGAACCATAGCGATTGCTAGCATTGGAGGACGCACTGAAGGCTGCTCCAGCATGCTGGTGGGCGACACATAAGAAATCCATTAAGGGTTGGTCACAGTGTCGAAGGTTGATGATGGTTCGGTTCGGCGATATTGAGGTTTATCACACTGGCAAGTATGATGGCCAAAATAATCCCAGTGATCATGTGATGGAATGCCAACGATTATGGGTAGCGCGACCCAGAGATGAGTGGGTCCATGCTTTTATCCATACTTTGGATGAGATGCCGCGCTCATGGTACGCTGTAGCTGAGTTGCGGCAAGAAATTACAACATGGGGGGAGTTGACGGTCTGTTTCACTCATACGTTCACTTTTCCGGATGCTAACCCGGATGTCCATAACGCCTTACAACTCATCCGCAACGTGGAACTTCAGGTTGTTCTGGTGGCCTACCTTATCGACCCGCACACATATTGTCAGATGCAGTCTCTCATGGAGTGCTTCAACATCAGCAGTGGGCCAGAGGATGAGGACGATCTCCGGAATGTCAACATTCCCGAATCTGAAGGAAGTCACGATGTGGTACCACCTGCTGCGCCAAGTAATCCGTTTAGTCAACCATTGAAGCTTCGTAAGCTCAATATCGACACAAAGTCCACTCCCAAGTTTTCTAATGTTGGGGATTATTGGGATGATGAGATGATGAGTAACGTTACAGATTTACTTCATGAGTTTCAAGATGTGTTTACTACGAAGTTTTCCGAAATGAAAGGAATCCTGGGTGATTTAGGAGAGATGAAGATTCCATTAAAACCAGATGCTAAGCCAGTCCGACAGCGACCTTATTAGTTGAATCCGCGACATAAGGAAAAGGTCAAGGCATAACTTGATCGCATGTTGGATGCTGGTATTATTGAACCTATGGAAGAGTCTGAATGGATAAGTCCTATGGTGGTGCAGGACAAGAAAACAAGTGAAGTGCGCATTTGCGTCGACTTGCGGAAGTTGAACCATGCCTGCTTGCATGACCCTTTTTTGACCCCATTTATTGATGAAGTACTTGAAGGAGTGGGCGGCCAGGAGATGTACTCATTCACTGACGACTTCTCTGGATACCATCAGATTTGCATTACCAAGGAATATCGCCATAAGACAATTTTCGTTACTGAATGGGGTTGCTTTCAGTACACGGTAATGCCGTTTGGTTTGAAGAATGCACTTGCAATATTCTCCTGGGTTGTTGTTGCCACATTCAAAGATTTTAGTCAGAAATTTTTGCAGGTATATATGGATGATTGGACAGTTTATGGGTTGATTCGTGATCATCTGGCCAATCTGCGGTTAATGCTTGAGCGATGCCAACAGCACCAGATATCATTGAACTTGAAGAAATGTATTTTTTGTGCACCGTTTGGGATATTGCTGGGTCATATCATGTGTAAACAGGGATTGCTGGTTGATCCAGCCAAAATTATGCTCATTTTGGGGCTGCAACCGCCAACCACTGTTAAGAAGTTGTGAGCGACTTTGGGTCATACGGGATATCATCACAAGTTTATCAGGGGTTATGCTACAATTACTGCTCCTATGGAAAAGTTGTTGAAGAAGGACGCGGCATTCCAGTGGAGCCTGGAATGTCAGGATAGCTTCGAAACGCTCAAGGCGAAGATGGCGTCGGCACCGATATTGGTCTTTTTGGACTGGAGTAAGGCATTCCATGTCCATGTTGATGCTTCATCGATTTCATTAGGTGTTGTGTTGGCTCAACCTAGAGAAGGCGACCTTGATCATCCTATTGCTTTTGCCAGTCGGAAGCTGTCCTCTGCAGAACGAAATTACACTACCACAGAGCGGGAAGTTCTGGCCATGGTTTACGTGCTACAGAAATTCAGGCATTATTTGTTGGGTGGACACTTTAAAATGTTCACTGATCATTCTGCATTTAAATACTTGGTCAATAAGCCTGTGTTGGGGGGGAAGATATGCCGTTGGCTACTTTTGTTTCAGGAGTTTGATTTTGAAGTCATTGTGAAACCGGGGCGGTTGAATGCTGGACCAGATCATTTATCACGAATTGACATAGGGGAGGAACCGACTAATATCGAAGACGGGTTTCCAGATGCCCAACTATTTAAAGTTGCCACCGCTGATCAATATTTTGATGACATCCTTCAGTTTCTGGTGATCGGCACCGCGCCCGATGACTTTACCACTACTTAGAAGAAGCAGTTGGTTGTCAAGGCTGTTGACTTTCAGCTAATCGCGGGAGAGTTGTATAAATTGGGCGCTGATGAGATATTGCGCAGATGTGTCTTGCCGCATGAGCAAGCGTAGATATTGGCTGAGGCACATGGTTGAGTAGCAGGAGGACACTATGGCGGTCGGGCGACTGCCTGGAAGGTATTGCATGTAGGGCTTTGGTAGCCCACATTACATAATGATGCGATAGACTATGCGTGGTTTTGCGATGTTTGTCAGCGAACTGGTAGGCCATCCAGACGCGACGAGATGTCGCTGCTACCTCAAGTGACATTGCAACTGTTCAAAAAATGGGCTGTGGATTTTGTAGGACCGATCACTCCACCAGGGAAATGTACGGGTGCGTGGTACATCATCACAACGATAGAGTATTTGACCCGATGGGCCGAGGCGGCACCCGTAGTTGATTGTTCCGCAGCGACGACTGCTTGATTTTTGTTTGATCACATTATCACTTGTTTCGGTTGTCCTAAGATTTTGTTGAGTGATCAAGGCAGCCACTTTCTTAATCGCACCATCAGTGCATTGACGGAGGAGTTGCAGATACAGCATAAGAAGAGTACACCTTATCACCCACAGGCGAATGCGACGGTGGAGGCGTTTAACAAGGTATTGGAGCATGCGCTGACAGAGGTGTGCAATGCGAACCGCGAGGACTAGGATCTGAAAATACCAGCAGTGTTGTGGGCCTATCACACCACATGTAAAAGGTTGACTGGTTAGACACCTTTTAGGCTGGTATATGGGAAAGAAGTGATTATGCCAATGGAGTACATTCTTCCGAGTCTACGACTTGTGGCTGTTACGGGCATGGATGATGTCGCAGCATTAGATGAACGTCTAGCGCAATTGGTCCAGTTGGAAGAGGATCGATTTATCGCTGGCTTTCACCAAGGGGTGAAGAAGGATCACCAGAAGGCATGGCATGATCGCCACATCAAAAGTAAACAGTTTCAGTAAGGCGACTTGGTGCTATTGTACGACAGCAAGTTTATGAAACATCCAGGAAAGTTGCAGATGCATTGGTTGGGTCCATATCGCATCAGTAGTATTACTTTAGGAGGAGCGGTTTAGTTGCAGCAGTTGGATGGGGTGATACTCCCCAAGCTGGTAAATGGTCATTGGTTGAAGCCCTATCGGTCGAGCTTGGAACAGTGCGATGCCTGAGTTGCATCGGGAAAAAAAAAGAAAAAAAAAGGGAGTGTGTGTTGCAGGTTGTTTGGTGGTCGATGTCGCACCAACAGAAGAAGAAATGCGCAAGGAGGGAGGCTTGTGCCGCAAGTTTGAAGCAGTCAGAGACACATGACATCGTTGCGACTAGGATCGACGACAGATTTGGTTGAGTTAATGTAGGATTTTGTGATGATTACGGAGGATTTGGGAGTATGGGGCAGCGTTGTGACTACTATCCCGCTAACATCTTGCGACCACTGCCCATCATCCCTATACATGATTGCGCCTGACAGATTCAACTTGGTTACCACATGATGACGGTATGTTTTGCACATGGCACGCTGGGCCGGTACGATCCAAAGGATGTGAGAAGATTGCTCACATGTCAGCACGTGGGATCTTCGGTGGCAACATGGTCGCTACCTGCTGCGTCAGTCGATGGGTTCATGCACACAGATGCGAGGTAATGGGGCATCATTCCCACCGTTGTGACCCGAGAATGGTCCAGCTATAAGTAGTAGAGGACGACGATAGTTCGTTACAAAGAAGTCTTTCTGAAATAACATGGTTATGCTATTAGATCAGTTTGCGAGTTGAGTTGTGAGGAATTCCAAGGAGGCTGTGGAAATGCTTCACTTCATTTCCCGTGGCAGCACCCTAGGGGCCCTGCGAGCCCAAACGATGAGTGTCCCTGAGTGCCTTGATACGGCGAGTGCACTTACACTGTGTTATGCCCGAGCCGAGGGCTGGTCCAGCATGGTTAAGTACGCAGTAGTTGTTCGAAGGATTGTGCTCTTCTCGACCAATGAGATGGTTGGGGTGGTAGCTCCCTACCCACAGTAGGAGCTGTTTGCCGGTGCGAAACAGATGTGCCAGAGTCACCTGCTGATTTCACACTTTGGTACTGTTTGTCCTATTTTCCTTCCCGTCTGTACCATTCACAGAGACTCAAGGATGAGTTTGAGACATACATGACAGCATGTCGGGGGATCCCGACTTTCGGGTAAGACTTATAGCACAGCGAGACGATGATCAGTGTAGCCGAAGGAGCAGGACAACACCACGTGATCCAGATAGCAAGAACAGTTGCAGCAACGTCGAACAACCGTCTGCAGACTTCAAAGTAAAGACTACGATGTGTACCATGTCCAGCAGATGACGTGGCTCGAGGGTGAGCCACAAGATTGTGTTGGGGGCCTGTTGGCAGACGGTTCAATGAGGAAATGTCGCAGTACTGCCGATGCTGCGACACATCGGATGAGGGCACAGAAGGAGTATTTTGTGTTAAAGTATACCACAGTTGGCCGGTTTTGGGTCACTTGGACCATATGTTATGTAATGTTGAGTCAATTGTACCGCGGTATGCGGGTTTTTGGGTCATTTGGACCAAGTCAGTTAAATATTGGGTCATTTGTCCATAGTGTCGGTTAGGAAGTCGTTAGTAAGTGGAAAAACATAGTAATGGTAGAGGCCTATAAATAGATGAGAGTTGTAAGTGTTAGAGAGACAATGGGAGGTGAGTGATAAGAATGTGGATGTATACGGAGATCTATGTTTTGCTTCTGGTATATGACTATGACAGTAATACAATGATGATGTTTTGGTACGATCTTTGTGCAATATTGTGATATATGAATGTTGTTATGTTTTCTTGATGCAATGTTTGCTTACTATTGCTGTGATGATCAATGCTGCAATTAAGTAATATGTTATAACTCCATGTCGAATGTTTAAAGTTTATGTTTAAGTATTGCAATAGAGCTCGTCCGTGTAGCCATAACTCTCCTCCTCCCTCGGCGGAAACATGGTTCTGTCTGCTCTTCTTGGACGCCTCGGGTGAGACCTCATCTTCTCTACGGGTGTTGCTGGGCGGGCTCAAACCTACCCGGGCCGATGCCCAGGGAGACTGCGGTAGTGTCGACAGTGAGGTGAACCCCTATTGACCGAGGTCACGTTGGTCAACACAACTCAACTGGATTAATTACTTACAACAATTCTTGTTGGTGATTAAGTATCGGAAAGGTAAAGCTAACACCACCGCCGATTGCCTCAGTTGACCACCCATTACTCTCCTTTGGATAGTGATGAGTATGCAGGGATACGACACGACCACTTGGCCACAGTTGTATGAGGACGACATCGACTTATCAGTAGTCTACCGATAGTTACAGACTAACAAGTCGTCAAACTTTGACTACTTCCTGAAAGACACCTTGGTATACAAGCTTGGACAGCTTTGTGTATCGACCAATGAGCAATGACAACAACTCATTTGGGATGTGCACTGCAACAAGACTACATGACACTTTGGAGAAGCAAAGACACTTTCTATTCTGCAGAAGTATTTCTTTTGGCCTACATTTAAATCCGACGTCAATAAGTACATTCGATCATGCGTGGTTTGTGCCATTGCTAAACCGCCTAATCGACGACAGGGATTGTACACACCTCTGCCAGTTCCTAGTCGACCATGGGAATCTATTTCTATGGACTACTTTACTGGTTATCCTACTACCATACATCAGCATGACGCGATATTAGTAGTAGTCGACCGATTTTCCAAGATGGCCATTCTCATACCATGTAAGAAGACCATGACAGTGCAGCAGACCGCTCAGCTCTTCTTTACACATGTTTGGAAACACTTTGGTTTACCCACAACCATTATTTTCGACCGAGATGCCAAATTCGTCAGCATCTTTTGGAAGACCCTCTGGAAACTACTAGACACATGACTCTCATTGTCGACAGCATTCCATCCTCAAACCGACGGACAAACGAAAGTTGTTAATCGCTTGGTTGTACAACTGCTTCGCATGTACAATCACCAACATCGACGCATATGGGATGAAAGTCTTCCATACATACAACACAGCTACAATCGTGCTCAGCACAATTCTACAAGAAAGATTCCATTTGAATTCTGTTACGGATTTCAACCCTTAGTTCCTATCGACTTGATTAGCTCCTTGATGCAACAAAGCGACACTGACTACATCCAGCAAGAAGTTAATAAAGCAGTCAAGTTCAGAGATCAGATATGCGACATCCATAAGCAAGCATAGGAAATGTTGCGCAAAGCAAGCGAGAAAGCTAAGGCCCGACATGACAAGCATCATATTCCTCATTCATTCCAAATTGGGGATAAGGTCTGGTTACATATTAAGAAGGAGGGCTTCACTGGACCATTCAAGAAGCTCAAGCCTTTGCGATATGGTCCGTACAGTATTCTTCGACAGATTAGCGAAAACGTTTTCCAGCTCGACATTCCTACATGCCTGGGTCTACATCCAGTATTTAATGTGGATCTACTTCGACCATACCATGCACCCTTGTTGGAACAGAACGACTTGCAGAGAGCAGAACCTGAAGACATCCATCCATATGTTCAGGAGCCTCTTCCTTGTGACACCATTGTGGGATGACGAGTATGCCATACAAGGACGAACACAATTCCCTTGTTCCAGGTTGCCAAGGCTGTCCAAATCCCATCTCAAGGGAAGTGGTACTCTGTTACTGAATTAACCGACAAGTTTCCTCACCTTCATGAGCAAACAATGGGGTCCATTTTTTCTTAAGGAAGGAGGTCTAATCCGCATCATAGTTGGCATTTGTGTCGAATGCTAACTTTCCTATTGCGACAAGTCATCGACGTCGACACAACTCCGACAAGTCTCGACTTCGACATACTGCAATACACTTCGCACCTTCGACATGTTCAGCAACCTCACAGTTCATGACATCGACAAGCAACATCGACATACGACCAGCGACTGTCGAACTTTGACAAACTGTCTCCCTGTCTTCCAGTCGACTGTAACGGTTGAACTGTTGAACCATTCTAACTTCTTCTTTGTAACTGAATGTAACAGGCATGCACCCAAGCGTCTCATAAATATATATAAGCATGTATAATATTGTAACATACATGAATCTACCTGTTTACATCTGATAGAGAATAATAGTTCGCATTCCTGCATATTGTCTGCGCATATTGTGTTTATCTGTGTAGTGTAATCTTGCTTTGCTCATTCTGTTTCTTAAGCTTCTGCCAGAACAGAGCCGACTCATTCAGTCGAACTGTTGTCCCCCTCGTGCTTCCTGGACATGACCCAGATCAGGACATGAAACAAATTAGTGTTGGGCCCCTTGGGACTCCATCAAAGAAAGACATAACTAGAAGAAATAAGGCAAAAGTAAGATCCAAGAGGTTGGTAAAGCTCTTGAATCTGCTCATTGTATTGTTGCACATTATAATATTGGAATAAATGAAATCACATATTTTTCATCTTACAAAGATGGTTGGCTGCTTGATATTAGTGCAACATCCCACATGAGATTTAGAAAAGAATTTTTTGAAGAATTGAATGAAAATGTAGATGGAAAAGTGTATTTTACAGAAAAATTTAGCCTCAAACCAAAGGGAATTGGTTCCATTGGGCTCAAACTACATAGATTCCCTGACTTTTTGTTGCAGAATGTTCTCTATCTTCTAGAGCTGCAGAGAATCCCGTTGTCCTGGGTGCAAATTTAACACCAAGGCCATTCCAACCACATGTTTGATGGAATTGTAGAGATAAGGAAGTCCTTTGACAACCTGATCATCATGATCGGATATGAAGATGGAAAGTTGTTGAAGTGGAAAGGCTTATCTGCAAGAGTTCAAAAGTTTTCCTCACTCTCTGAGCATGGAGAAGGTAATCTGTCATCTAGTTTGTTATGTAATGCTAGATATGGTCATCTAAATTATAACAACATTTGCTTGTTGAGAAATAATAGTGTTTTTGGTTTTCCCACCATTCCTAAGAAGATGAACAAATGTGATGCATGCATATTAGGAAAACATAGTAGGTAGCCATTTCAAGAGTCAAAATACAGAACATGTAGAAATTTAGAGCTGATTCCTATGACTTATGTGGCCCCATGCCTATTCCTTCTGCCAATGGTAATAAATACCTCATGACCTTTATTGATGATGTTGATGTATATGTAACTTCGGAATGTATTTCATATATGTATATTGTACTCCTATAGAGATGGTATTATTCCTCTATATGGAAGTGTTTGTATTCCTATAGAGATGTTATTATTCCTCTATACAGAAGTGTCGTCATTTATATTGTAAGTGTCGTAACTTATACTTGATGGGTTATTAGACCACCTTGTTGGGGTCGGCCCTATATAAGTCATGTGGGTCGAAGGGTTATTAGACCACCCTATTGGGGGTCGGCCATGTGGGTCAAAGGGTTATTAGACCACCCTATTGGGTGTCGGCCTAGTCAGCATTATGTTATGTGGGTAAGTTAAGTCCGACCTAGTAAATGTTATTAGGCAAGTCAAGTCAAGTATAAATAGAGTGCGGGAGGCACTCTATTTCATCATTCTATTCTCACACACACTCTTTGGAGAGTGGCACACTTGTGGAGGAGGAGAAGCTGCTGCTAGGAGATGTCTATATCTTATGTTGGGTTGTATCATTGCTCTATCTATCTCTGAGGAAGTTATTGGGGTTTTTCACCTTTATGGTTTTCCCCAAGTAAACTCCGTGTCTCTTGTGTGCTTGCATTATTGTGTCCATGATTGATATGCTGTAGATATGCTGTACATGTTGTTCTCTCAGTTAAGATCCTAGATCAGATTGAAGTAAATTCTGAAAAACTAACAGATGACTACACCGGGATGTGTTGGGTATACTTGTCAAAGACAAAATCTGAAGCATTTCAAACATTCAAAAATTTTCATGCATGGATAGAAAATCAAGCACAATCTCATATTGGCACACTACATGTTGATAATGGAAAATAATACATATCAAATGATTTTGAAGACTATCTTTATCAACATGGGATTACACATCAAACTATAGTCCATAGAACCCTCAACAAAACAGTGTGGTAGAAAGAATGAATAGAACCATAATGAATATGCTACGCTCAATGATGTTTTTCAAGAATGTCAAACTGATGTTTTATGATGATGCAGTGTTATGTGCAGTCTATTTAAGAAATAGAAGTCCATAACATTCTATTGACAACAAGACTCCACACGAAATGTGGTATGGCCACATCCCTTTGGTGAGGCATCTTAGGGTATTTGGTTCCACCTATTATGCCTTGATACCAAAGGAGCAAAGAGACAAGCTTGGTGCTCGAAGTCAAAAATGCTTTTTCTTGGGGTATTTAGACACGGCCAAGACATATCGTCTTTATGATGAGGTAAACAGGAAGTTTATTATTTCTAGAGATGTCATTTTTTTTGAAATTAATAAAAATTACGAGTCTATATATATAATGCTTGATCGTCTAGAGAAATTTTCCCATCTAAAGATATATTATGAAGTTGATAATGAAATTTCGCATCTTGAATTGGGGATCTATAACATCCCCATCCCCCAATCCGGCCAGCAGGAGGGGACATTACCTAAACCAGGGCCTTTAAATTTCGCCCATAAGTATAATCACAAATTCACAACAACTAAATGCATGTGCAGACATGAAATGAAATCACATAGTGGAAATAAAGTGATCCACACACACAACATGCAATTTACAGGCATAATTATCACATGAATACACATAAAAATCATTGCACATCAGATACATAAGAATACTTATCTTTAAATAAATGATATCCAAGCAACTGGTTGTGTAAGAGTGATTTTCCACCCAGCCATAAGCACTCTATCTAGCATATACTCTTTCTACTGAGAGGCCACCCCCAAGCTGGGCTATGAGGCCACCGGGGTGAAAGGAAACACCTACGGGCTTCTATCTCTCAGCCCACAACCCATTATGCTCACTGTGATTAGCCAAAAATCTCAACTACAACTCTACAGGTGTCTCACTAAGCCATCACAACCATGGCACTCCTTCCAACTGCCCCACACAACATAAGGAAGGCATTTCCCTTCATTGATCCACAGTTCCCTCAGGAAATCCAACCCTTATAGTGCTTACTAGTGTGTGTAGTAAGAGTCCAACCTGTTGTATGCTAATGGAGAACCTCCTACAACATTAATCCATGGCTTCTCAAGCATCAAACAATAGCAGTTCTCAATGGGTAAATGTTACTAGCTTTCCCAACCTCCATGCTCACCTACAAGCATCTATTTTCCCTTTCAAAAATGTATCTCTGTCACCAAATTCGAATTTCTGGGTTAAACACAGTTTGGTAATGGTCATGAAAAACCATGGAAAAATCTCTACGTAGTGTAGAAGCATGCATGAGAGAATGAGTGTGAGAATGATCAAAAGAGTGTTGAATTCAAGGATATGAGTTAAGGGTGAAAAAACAACTGACATAGCTTCTGACCATAGAAGAAATAGGACTGCTGGCAGCTGACCTAACTGTCACAACCCCCATGCTTCAATAACTACATGGAGTGACTTTTCCCCACCAACCTCACATGTGAATTCAATGATTGGATTTAATAGTCAAGAGAAGGTAATTGGGTCATTTAAGGCACATGGCAGATTTGAATGAGTTCTAAGGTTGACACTTGGCAGCATAAGATTTGGTTTCCCCATAGGCCCCCTTCTTCTTCCCCCCTGGTGGAATCATAAACCCTCTAGTGCTCTTTACAAAGCCATCTTGTACCATTTTATTAATTTTCAACATAATATTTACATACATTTCAAATTGGCATAGTAAGCCAACCATATGTCCAAATGAAAATATATACATCATAAATGCCTATCCATTCACTAGTTGGTCCTTGGCCTTGAGCTCCACACTAGGAATCCATACTAGCATATTTACATCATTTACATAATTTTGATTAAATACATTCCAAGTCAAAATTGGGGGTATTACAGGATCCATATCTTGGATCAATCTTTGGAATTTCCTTTTGAAGTACCAA
Source organism: Larix kaempferi (assembly GCA_027924585.1). Lineage (NCBI taxonomy): Eukaryota > Viridiplantae > Streptophyta > Pinopsida > Pinales > Pinaceae > Larix > Larix kaempferi. The sequence goes on from BSBM01000502.1 coordinate 21,854,298, forward strand.
CACCCCCTCATGAAGAAACTCATGAAGAAGAAGTTTCTGCCACTTCACCTGAACATGATGTTCAACTGGATGATGTGATTAAGAGAATTGGAAGACTGAATCTTGAATAAAATGAAGCATCACCATTTGATCAACTTGGAACATCATGGAAAGTTCCTAAATGGGCTACAAAGACACTTGTAAGTGTCCATCCAAATGAAGTTGGAAAGACAAAAACAAGAAGTTAAACTAGTTAAGAAGATGGAGGAGATGCAGATAACTCAAGTGATGACATGGATGTCTCATTTGATTGTGAATTGAATTTATCTGCTAAATTTGAACCAACTTCATTTGAAGAGGCTTCTACTTGTGATGTGTAGAAAGAAGCCATGCATAATGAGTATGATGTGCTCGTAAATAATGGAACTTGGAGCCTGGTTGACCCTCTAGTTGAAACCAAACCAATTAGCTACAACTGGGTATACAAGAACAAATACAGATCATATGGATCACTTGACAAGCACAAAGTGAGGCTTGTGGAAAAAGGTTATGCAAAAAAGGAAGGCATTGACTATGAGTATATGTTCTCCCCCATAGAAAAATGCGATACCATCTACACCTTATTGTCTCTAGATGCACAAAATGGGTGGAAAGTTCATCAAATGCATATGAAAACATCTTTCTTGAATGGAGACTTGAAATAGAACGTCTTCATGTCTCAACGAGAACGCTTTGTTGTGAAAGGGAAAGAACATAAGGTATGTAAGCTCATGAAGTCATTGTATGACCTGAAACAAGCATCTCGCGCATGGTATGAAAAGCTAACCAAGCATATTTTGAAGTTAAATTTCAAACATTATAAACTTGATGAAGCAACACTATTTGTAAAGAAAGTTGGAAGATATGTTGTGTTTCTTGTGGTGTATGTAGATGACCTTTTGATGATAGGGAACAATGAAAGTTATATTGCATCCATTAAGAAATATTTGAAGAAGAGATTTGAAATGATAGATATGGGACACATTCACCACTACTTGGGAATTCAAGTTACTAAGTATATATTAATCTCCCATAAGAAGTACGTTGGAGAATTGTTGAACAATTTTTTCATGATAGAATGCAACCCTCTCTCAACTCCAATAGAACAAAAGCTCAAGCTCACATCGATTGAAGGAAAAGAATTCAAGGATGTGACCAAGTACTGAAAACTTGTGGGAAGCCTTATCTACCTTACAACCACTAGACCAAATATTTCATATGTTGTTGGCATCCATTCAAGATTCCTGCACAAACCTTGTGAAGGACATTAGTCTGCTGCTAAAAGAGTTCTAAGGTACTTGAAGGGGACTCAATACTTTGGAATCAAGTACTCTAAGGTGGATGAATTCAAACTTATTGGGTAATTTGATTCATACTTTGATGGTGACAAAGAGATAGGAGTGTCTACTTTTGGATATACAAAGAGTCTTGGATCAACAACTGTCTCCTGGAGATCACACAAACAGCGAGTTCCAATATATTCAACAATAGAGGCAGAATATGTGGATGTTGTTGAAGCAAAGAAAGAGATTATGTGGCTCAGGAAGATACTTGAAGATTTGCAACAGAAATCCACTCCCTTATTGATCGACAACACTTCTAGAATCAAGTTGGACAAGAATCGTAGATTCCATGATTGAACCAAGCACGTCAACACTAAGTACCATTTGATTCGACACCATGGGGAGGCCAAGACAATCCATCTATGACATTGTTCCAAAAATGAGCAAATTGTAGACATCTTCACCAAAGTGCTTGGATGAGAAAAGTTTGAAAGGTTTAGAAACATGCTTGGACTTACAAACACCCCTTCAGATTAAGGGGGGAATGTTAGAAACCTAATCCGAAAGGATTAAGGTTTTGTAAATAATGTAAGTAATAAATGAATAAGAAGGTGAAGTCCAACAGACCTCTTGGTAGGTGAAGCCAAAGGGTCACCTCCTCGGGTATAAGATAGCCATTCATGCTCAATGAAATTCAATGAATCCAAGAGTTATTTTGATAAGAAGAGAATGATTAAACGAACTACAATAGATCTAGAGGCTCTAACTAAACTAGACCATCAATTGGCTTGAGCAATTGAATTTTGGGTGGAAACTACTATCAATGGATATATAATGGAATTTGTTACGAAAAAAAAAATCCTTTTCAAAAGCAGAAGCATGTCTTAAGAAGGGAGTTTGACGAATATTGATAAAAGAGATACCTTTGAGGATAAAATTTTGGCTAGTCGAAGCAGGAATTCTACCCTTTTATCCTAAGCTTATGGTTGAGTAAATAATTGCGCCATAGGGGAGTGGCCAAGAATGAGGCTGGGTAGTTGTGGAAGGTGAGGAATTTTTGAGGGATGGGGGAGGGTATCTTTAAGGTAAGGAAACAATTGACTAGGCTTCCAGGAGGTTGACCATTCAATAAAATTGGTGGAAAACCCAGGTGAAGACTACAAAGAGGAATATTGATTAGTTATACAGAGATTTGTGTGAAGGAGGAGATGATGAAGAAAGGATATGTGAGTTGTGGAAAGCGATGAGATGAGGTGACATAGCCATCACTTGGTTAAAGGAGAGATGGGTACAAGTGGAAAAGAGCCTAGAGAGAGGGATATAGGGAGAAGGGACATCAATAGGGTTCGAAGGAAGAGAAAGAGAGGTTATTAAGAGGAATTCCATTGAAGCTTCAAGAGAAAGAATGATGCAAACCAACCATTCAGAACTAGTACTAGAAGAAGTTGTGGAACATCTAGAACTATCTGACCTAGGTAAAAATGGAGGAAGTCCAATGAGTGAACTCCCCATAATTGAGGAAGTGATATGTGGAAGTAACAAAACTAGCTCAATTTTGATTGCTCCTTGGGTGTCTGCATCTCATACAATATTTTATTTTTCCAATACTATCTTAAGTTTGCCTTGGAACTTGCATGTTGGTAGTAGTTATAATAGTGGAACAACAATCATTAGAAATAGTAGAATTAGTGTTATATCTAGTGTAGTAATTGGGAATCAAATCAGTAACAACCAATTAGTACCATTAGTTGGGTTAAACATAGTCTTGCAACTAGTTCGAAGAGGGTTTGTTTTAGTTCTGTCTCCAGTTACCATAATGGTTGGAACTCTGGGAGTTTCTTTAGTATGATACCCAGAGTTTTGGGGAAAAGGACCTGAAGAAGATGCATAATTACACCGGTTTCTATGTGAAACCATTTAGAGGTTAAAGGGAATTCTGGACAATTCTAAAGTAATATAATTTTAGACTACTTTGAGAGGTCGATCTTTGTAGTCGTATATGAGGTGTGTGGAGCGTCTTGCTAATACTCCAAACTTGACCTTACCAAAAGTGAAGAAATTGTTTATTGCAGAATTTTAATTACCAAAGTTTGAACAACAAGGCATCACATAACTATAGGAGATTCGACAGTATGAAGGAGAATCTGCACGGGAGTATGCTCAAAGGTTTTGAGATGTATTGAGTAAACTATTGGTTTGCATCCCTAAATCTCATCATAAGGAATGGTTCATTAAAGGAATATTATTGCATACAAGGATACCCTTATCGCAACAATTGATTAATTCTCCTAGAAGTGCATTAGAACAAGCGACAAAGATTGAATCTATGGGAAAGTATCCTGGAGGAAATCACAATGGAGCATTGACTAGTACATCTAATTTATCACAAGTGCAACACCATATTTCTACTCTCACAAAAAATATCCAAGATTTGGATATTCCAAAGATGGAATGTGAACAAGTATGGTGTATTGGATGCATGGGTTCTGTAGTAATGGGTTGATATGGGAGTTGTGCAAGTAGATGTTTAAAATCCCTTTCAAGGACATAGACCTCATCAATCAACTCCCAATTATTAGGGTTCCTAGTTTAGTGCATATTGTGATATTTGTAAAACTTATGGGCATCCTATTAGAAATTTCCCTGTCCTACAAATGTAATCTTTAGTTCCCAACATAGTGTTTTCTGAATTATGTGGTTGCACTACGCATTCTACATAAAAGTGTAGGGATCTAGATGCTTTGACTGAAAGATTGGATATATCCATATTTAGGGTCATAGACTAGCAACAACCACGAGCAGGAGGAGGTAAAGGATGAAAACGATGATGAGATTATCGAGGTGGTAGAACTAGGACACTCGGTGGAATGGGTGGAGTGATCCGTTATTACAATTGTAATGACGTAGGTCATGTTGCGTGGGATTGTCCCCTACTAAGACGGTTATGGTGTACCTATTGTTGGGTAAACACTCATGCTATGAAGGAATGTCTTGAGTTGATTGTGAAATGGGAAGATTGAAAAAGAAATTGACCAACAAACTTGATTAATTAAAAATTGAGTGGTGATAATATAATAATGAGCATGAATACTAATGAAATAACATGAGGGGGAACCTATACTGGTGTAGATCGTAACAAATATAACTGTTCGCATATCCAACAATTAGGACCTAAGGTGCCTAGGTTTGATCCAACTTAATAGAAGCATATTTTTAAGGATGTTGTGGAAATGTTTCGACATCCACCTATCTCTAGGGTTGAGGGAGTTGCAGAAGATACTTAGAATCATGGAAGAGGTAATTTTCCTCCTCTATCTAGTTACACAAGAGATCTCGAGCTTGAAACCCCTGGTAAGTACAATAAACTATCTTCCTTGTGGATTAATCTATCCTCCCTAAGAAGTCTTGAGAAGCTATGGGTAGCCCTCCCTTGGTGTTCACTCCTATACAATTGAGAATGGCCAAAATGACATTGTTTACGGTAAAAAAGGACCCGAGTCAACAATAAGGGAAAATGCTAGATGATGAGTCCCAATTAGACTCGATCGCGTTTGGTACAATAGACTCCAACTGGAATGTTGGTCCGATTTCCACCAACAAAATTATTTCTCCCAGATGGGAGACTTAATTTCTTAAAGCTCTTCTAACCAATAAATGCAATTATAATCTAAAAATGAAGATGCAATTTTATATTGACCTAAGTCGACTGCTAAATTAAAAATAATAGAGATTAACTGTAGACATTAAATTAAATTGATGGAAACAAAAGGAATTCATATTCCACAACATGAAACCCTACTAGAATATACAGTTTAGAGAGACATGAAAAATTTCACTTGCAAATATAGACTACATATGTCCTTGCAACCAAGGAACCCATAGCCATTTCACTATATTCTACAAATCTGAATAATTGACAAAAATGCACAAATGATATAAATCAACAGAACATAAATAATTGACACAAATGCAAAGCTACTAAATCAGTCATGAAAATTGTTGGAAACATTAATATGTCAAGGTTTAATTATTATTATATTATTTGCTATTCACATATGAGAATGTGAACAATCATCGGGAGTCCAAGAGACACCTTGGAATATGGAAACCAAGGGTCATTGGATATGTATTTATATGTACATTATCATTAATAAAAAGGAAACTCACGCTTATCATATCACTAGTACAAAATGAGAGATAAGTGACTAGGCGACCAAAAAATCTCGTCACCACAATTTTTCCAAGGGAAAAAACGACCAAACTTGAGCAATTTTAAGTGAGCCAACTAAAAATGACCAAGATAAATGACCAATTTGGTCACAGGATAAAATATATGATTAGATAACAAGTAACTAAACTAAAAATGACCACATAACAATAACATTAAGAATATGAGTTGGTTGTTTATTTAGTCATTTTTAGTTATGCCACTCTGACAATGAAAAATTACAATTTCGGCAACGAATTTGTACAATTTACTAAATTTTAACACTGCAGATGGATTCAGAGACCCCCTTACTAAATTTTAACACTGCAGATTGATTCAGAGACCCGAGTGATCTTATAAATTGTGTCAATCGATGACAATATAAGGGGTTTAGGTATTGTGGGTACTAGTGGGTAAGTGGTTTATAAGTTACCATGTTAGTCGGTTAGCGGCTAAATGTTAAGGTCAAGTACGAGGTGTGGGGGTTAGAGGTTGAAGCTTCCAAGGTGCATGAGTTCATTGTATGGGTCTAATGTGCCAAGTGCATGAGTCTTTAACATGAGTTGGTTGCATTAGGTTAGTGTCTTAGTGGCATTATTTGGGATTTCCCATATGTCTTGATTTCATGCTCCTATTCCTTTCAGTTCATCTCCACGTTTGAATCACCTTTATGAGTGAGGATTAATGCCTAGATTGCAAGAAGAGTCAAACAAAGAGGGATTTCAATGGGAGACCCTCACCATTTTGTGATTTTAAAGGTGGAAGGTTTTCAATTGCGTAGTTGTCCTTGTAATTTCTTTGCAAAACCAATCTATCCCCATTATTTGTGACCTAGATGTCTTTGGGAAATAGAATATATGTCTTTGTATGGGATGATTTTTCAAAGTGCTTGTGAACCGAAGTTCATTACAATCCATCTTTGACACCTCTTATCATTGTTCCTCCATATTGATTTAATGTTGGCATTTTTCTTGGTTCCTCTCCACCTAGTTCTTGTATATCCAACAATATTGTTGTCATTCAATTATGTCCTATCAGGTGATAATATGAAAGTAATTAACTTATGAAAATATTTGAAAATATCCTCCTTTCTTAATGGGTGTTGATATGGGGATCTATTGATGCTTGTGATGTCTTTATGTGCTAGGAAACTACCTGGTTGATCCTACTAGTGGTCATGTGCTTGTCTCAAAGATTAATCCACGAATGTCTAAGTATGGACTAATTCAAGCTATGAAATAATGGCACATTACATTAATTGCGGTTCTTTTATGGTACCTCGCTACTAATTGGATAACCATAGTATATAATTATACAATTAATACATCCACCAAGTCTCAACTATTTTAAAGGGACTCTCTTCAACTCTTTGAACATGTCCAAACCTCTAGTGTGAGGCCCATCGATGTCATGTTTGTTAGTGTTCTATTGCATGATGCCATGCAAGCCTCGTGGATGAGGGATTAAACAATTATGATTTCATGAATCAACATTAGCACATCACACCTAAGAAAGAGCACTATTGTTGCATGGTTGAACTTATTGGTTATGCTAGGTGTCCAGACGAGACCTAAGAATTCAAGAATTCATCTTCATTATTTATTTCCATGAAACATACTCTCAACAAAAGATCTATTGTTTCCATATTATTCTTGGGGGAGATAACAAATTTAACTTTCTAAATACCATTGATCAATACATTTCGATTTTTAATAGTGAAGAATGGATTAGGAAAATAAGACAATAGATCGCAAACATGGTCCTCCCTATACCAAATTCCAATAGTAGTTTCAATAAACAATGTGAAGTCCACACCCAAATAGAATAAGGCCATACCATAATTGTTTTGTCCCTCTGAAAGTAGGCAACAACCTTCTTGGTTGGTTGTTCTGGAAACTCAAATTCTCTAAAGTACTCATCTTGTTGAAATCCTTTGCATTTCCAAGATAGCCTTCCAATTGAATTTCAATGACACTTTCCTTAAGTCTTCCACATAAAAAACAATGTACATCTATAGTTTCCACCTTGTTTATGTATTTGCATTGTTCAATGATCGACTGTATTGGTGATAGTATAATAGTTTCTACACATGCCCTAGGCATTGCTATTTAAGCGATTGGAAAGTTGATGGAAAAGGGGCATAATAATTGTTATTAATTGTTCTAAGGTCGTCAAGGAGGTATAATCCATAAAGCTTCTTTTTTGAGACGCAATTGTGATCTCGCTACCTAACATAAGGCTCCCAATTTGACACACAATTGTGATCTCATTTCTCTGATAGGAACCACTTGCTTTGCTGCATAGTCTTATTTGTGAGTATTACAATGATAAAAAAGTGACCATTACATTTTAGCTATATAAAATTGAAAAAAAATTCATCACACTAAATTCATAAAACAACAAAAAATCCCCAATTACAGGTCATCGCCAAATTGTTTCAAAACCACCTCCTTTGGTTACATCACATGCCCATTTAACAATGTTTCCAAAATTTTCACCCCTTCCCCTCTACCATGGGGGTATTTGCAAAGGTTTAATGATGGACGAGCCTATGTAGATGAGTAGAACATATATGGTTTTTGCAAAATTTTCTCTCATCCTTGCATCTTTGTTTTGCAGCTGCTGCGGTTGTAGCAAGTGGCATTCGGGATGTTGTGATTTATATCAACAAGGTGCCTCTTATAAAGGGTCCCATTATCTTTGACTCTAGGATTGGTTTCAAGATGCAAGAGATTTTTCTAGATGAAGTAGACCTTGTTGAGGTCTGTCCCAATGGAAGGGTTTATAGGGTCAATCTGGATAATGGAATGACAGTTGTTGTGAAAAGGATCGATTTTATGGAATCACATGAAGTGATGAATACTTATGTCAAGAGACAGATTCAGGAGGAGTTGGAGGTTACAAGCATAGTTAGGAATATAAATCTTGTCGCCTTGCAAGATTATGTTCGACAACCTAATTCCCATCTCTTAGTATATGATCTAATTTCCAATGGGAGCCTTGATGATGCTCTGAAGAAAAATTAGGATAACCAACTATAGCTAAGATGGAAAATGTGGCATAAAATCGTAGTTGGCACAATATTGGGTCTTGAATATCTTCATTTCTGGTGCAATCCCTAGGTTGTCCACTGTGATCACAAGACTACATCAATTGTATTAATTCCTGGAAGGCCCGTTGAGTCCATTTTCCTCTATCAGGGGGAGAATGCCTCCAATTCTCTACACCAGATGCACAGACTGTTGATCTCTACTAATTCACAGTGACCAATTTGGGCTCGGTAAGCCTCTTCTGCTCCAGAAATCCTAAAGTTTTAGCTAAAAAGAAGCAAGACTGGTAACGTAAACCCCAAATTGGCTTTGGTTATTCCTCTGTATTAATTTCACCTACAATACCAAACTAGAAACAAAAAAAACCAATATTAATTGTAAAAACCAACAACATTAGATTCAACACTAATGACAAGAATTCCAACAATAGATTTGATAGCAAATTCTATAGCACTAACAACAATAAAAAACCAATAGTAGACATGAGTATCAACCCTTGAATTCTCCAATCCTTAGCGCATAAAGTCTAAAAATCTCTTGACAAGGTATGGGTGCCAACTATGTTTGAATCTAATGAAGTTTGGATGTCACTTTTGGCCTAAAGAGTCTCTTCCAACCTACAATAACATACTTATAAAAAATCCCCTACTATAATGGCTAAGAACCATTTTATAACTCATGATCCCACTTTTCTTCATAAAATATGAGTTACAATCCTTGATATGTGACTGTTATGAGCGATAGTTACTAAACACTAGATATAGGTGGATTTAGAAAAGATCTCATGACTGAGAGGGACATAAATTTGAACATGTGTTAATAACTCTTTATGATAAGAATAGAAAAAAAGATGCTCCTATGTAATATTTTTTTTGAATGGAAAAATTCAAAAAGGTACATTTGGAAGGTGTCTAGACACCATATATAAAAGGGAGAAAGGTACAGGGACAATCCATTCTAATCCTAGGCATGCTTATAGCATTACATCTAGTTACAAACTACAGTCCATGTATGGGCATAATATTACTGGTTAACAAAAACGTACAACAATAAGTGGTGGCAAGTGGGGGGAGGTCTATGGCCTCAAAACTGAGTTTCAAAAATAAAATGAACATCAATGTGATATTTTGTGAACAATTTCCTTAATTCTCACAGGAATCTCGATAAAAGGTGCCATTGAAGGCCCTCTTCTACATAAAAGAAAACCTCCTCCAAGTATACACAAGACACTTCTTCAACGAGGAATAATAAGAATGAGAGAAGCCATGGAGAAATAATTTTGAAAGACTAAGGCACCCATCTTCATTTGTGAAGCTAAGAACACCCAAAGTAGTTAAAGCATGGCTATTGGGGATGAAATTTGAAGAAAGAATTTGAGAACCATGGAGTCTATATTAATTCCATAGCTAGGGTGTATATTTTATTTATGACATGAAATGCTTCCTTATGGTGGGATAACCAAATTTGAAGAATATCCAAGTTGAAGAAGATCCAAGAGAAGGCCTTTCCTAGAGGAATTTATGCAATTACATTAGGGAGAAGTACATATCTAAGCATTACCATGAGAAAAATCTCATTGAGTTCCACAATCTTCAATAAACTAAATATTATTGAGGAGTATGAGATATAGCTCCTACAACTCATAATCCCTAAAGAAGGCCCCTCAAGGTAGCCACGGTATCCAAGTCAACATACATCCTTCAATGGATGAGCTTGCTGATGTCATTATGGCCTCCAAATTATCTCTAAGTGGTTTCTATGTCCACAAGTCATGAAAAACCATCTCCTAAAACCATGGGATCAAAACCTGTAAGTACCCAACATGTGTACGAATGTGATGGGTCATCCTTGTAATAGGGGTGTGCACGGGATAAACACTTCATTATTTTAATCTTCTACCAATAAAATACCTGCCAAAGGTGCCACACCATCTCCATGTGCCTCCAAATATGTAGACCTAGTCTCAATGCTCAATATAATACAAGCAAAGGGCTAGCCAAAGTGGGTGATTGGGTTAGATGACCCTCATAAAGATGATATAAACACACAAGTATCCTTTCACCAATACTTTTGAGATGGGGCATTGTCATACTTATGTTGAGGATATGCTAACTCCTGTTGTTAATACTCAGTTCTGCTTTCAACTGAGGCAACCCTAGGTTGTTGTCATAGGTATCCAAGATAAGGTTTGCTACAACATGCCTCCTCAAATAATCGATGGCTAGCATATTGGCAGGGTAAAGTTGTGTTGTTCCTTGTGAATTTAGTTGATGAAATTCATTACCAGTTGCTGTTCACATGCCCTAATAGATTTCTATTTGTTGATATAGGTTGCTACAGGAAAGATTATTGGATAAGATGCTTGGAGCTGCTCAAATATTACGCTTAACTGCTGATATGAAACAATGATGAACACATAATCTAATTACCCTCTTATTTTAAGAAGTGCAAATATGATGCTCCAGTGATCAATAAAGGTCCTCCAACAACACATGAATATGTATGATGGTTCAGTAATAAAGAGTTCCCAAATAGCCCTCAAATCACATTAGTATATGAGCAACAAATATAAAATGTTCAGAATGGAGTTAAATCAACCATCAAAGTATAATTTGCCCAGTCCATACCCTCATGTGTTAAATCTACCATGTTTTAACCTCATAGTGACCTCAAAACAATGTAGAAATACTTGTCAACGATACATAGCTTGGCTCCAGTAATTACCTATATAGGTCATCCCTAACAAAAATTACCTCAGTATGGGTCGACTCTCCTTTCCATATGGCTTAAGTTGGCTCCGAAACCATTTTTTTTTCTTTCACAAGGGTTGGGCACTCTCTTTTATGATGGTTATGCATACTAGGAGTGTAATACCCCTAGTTTTGAATTGGAATGTATTTATCCAATATTATGTAAATGATGTAAATATGCTAGTGTGAATTCCTAGTGCGGAGCTCAAGGCCAAGGCCCAACTAGTGAATGTCTAGGCATGTATGATGTTTATATTTTATTTGGATTGTTTATTTGGCTTTTATGCTGATTTATAATATATGTAAATATTATGTGCATAAATAATAAAATGGTCCAAGACTGGTTGTGTAAAGAGCACCAAAGGGGCTATGATTCCACCAGAGGGGAAGAGGAAAGGAGGTCCATGGGTGACTGAATCCTTGCTTCCAAGTGTCAACCATAGAACTCACCCAAAATTCTATCATGTGATGAGAATAAACCAAATATCTCCTTTTTTGACCATTTTTCCAATCAATAATGCATGTGTGTGGTTGGTGGGAAAAGTCACCTCATGTAGTTATTGAAGCATGGGACTGACTGCACTTTTGTGATAGTTCTTTCATGACAGAAGTCAATCTGCAGCTTCCAGGAGTCCTTTATTCTACTGCCAGAAGTCATGTAAGTTGTCTTTTCACCATTTTCCCATATCCCTTGGAGTCAACCCTCATTTGTCTCATTTTTTCATTCACGCAGATTTGGGGGATGTAGGGCCCTCCCTTGCTGTCCATGAACTTACCATGCTATTTGGAACGCATAAATTCGAATTTGGAGACCATGCTGTATATTGGGAAGTGGGTATTGTTGGTTGTAGGTGAGCAATGAGGTTGGGCAAGATAGGAGCCCTTACCCTTGAGTTCTACTGCTTGTAGGTGCTTGAGAAGCAACAAATTGAGGCCATAGGAGGTTCTATAGCAGCCAATACCAGGTTGGAATTTTTCTATGCACACATTGGAAGCACCCAGCAAGATGGATCTCCCAAGAAAACCGTGGATCGGTGAAGGGGATGCCTAAGCTAGAAGGGTGTTGTGTGGGGCAGGTATTGTGGAAGCCAAGGCTGTGAGGGATGAGTGAGACCCCTGTAGAGCTCTGTATGAGCATTTGGCTAAGCATATAGAGCATAATGGGTTGTGGGATGAGATATAGAAGCTTGTAGGTGTTTCCTTCGCCCTGGTGGCCTCATAGCCCAGCTTGGGGGTGGCCTTTCAGCAACAAAAAGAGTATAGGCTGGACATAGTGCCTATGGTTGGGTGGAAAAGTGCTCTTACACAACCAGTTTCTTGGATCTACATTTCTTAATGATAATTACTCTCATGTATTTGAATCTGGAATGTTTTATTTGATGCATGTATTTTCATATTAGATGTGTGTGGATAGATTTGAATTCCGCTGTGCATGTTTATTTATGTTTTGCACACATTGCATATGTTGAAAATCGTATTATGGGCTTGGGGCGAATTACGAGAGCCCAAGTTTAGCCAACGTCCCCTACTGATGGTCGGATTGGGTGAGGGGGACACTCCAACAAGCCTCAAATTAGATCAAATTTCATCCAATAAACAAACCAATCATGTTGGAAAATGTAAAGAAAGGATGATATGCCAAGTGCTCTTCAAGCTTATATGAAACCATGTGTGTTGGTGTGCTTTCTTGAGTTTGTTGAGGCATCACTAGGCATTTTATATATGCATTATGCATATGAAGTTTGAGAATGACATACTAGGCATAGTCATCTCATTTAAATTCGTAAGCTGGAGATTAGGAATTTCATTTATCAAGGAGAGAGTGTAAGAGCTTATCCTTCATCTTTCTTGCTGTGGATACAATGCTTATCTTCATATTGTCTTTGTAATTGTTTTATAATGATAATTAGCATGGAAATGATGGAATTTAAGACCTCAGAAACAAAGGGACGCATATATAGCCCTAGGAAATAGGGCACAATTTTTAGATGAATGCTCCATCAAAACTACATTGCTTTGTGACTGTAATTTGATTTCTCCAGGTGCTATCCTGCTCTTGGAGAACCCAAAAAAAGCATGCTACAGGAGTGCATGCCTTTCATGGAGCCTACTATGGTGGCTAATGTTATATACCTATTCCCCTCTGGTAAGAACAACTCTTCCCTTAGCGCATGAAAGCTATCATCATCATGGTGTGTGAATTGCCTCTCCGCTTTATGGCTGTGAAATTAAGCACAACAGATCTAATGAACAAGTAAATCAATTACAATAGATGAAACTCAGAAAATATGTGTAAAAATGTGCAAAAGGCTTGCAGCAGTGCTCTATTGAACTCATAATGGTAGAATACAATACAATACAGTCACAATGATTGATCAATTCGAATTAGCCAAGGAGGTCATTCGAATATACTGCATGGAATAGCTTGGATCCAACTAGGAGTCCTCATCATCAGATCAATGGAGTCATCAATGCACAAGTAACGGTCAACCAGGTGTCAAACTGAGTCTAACTGAGTGTGGTAGGTGTAACTGGAATATGTAGGCACTAACTGAATGAAGGAGGCTCAGTGGAGGGCGCATGAGGAGCTAACTGGAGTCAGAATAGGTAATCTAGTATCACTGGAGGTCCAACGGAGTGATACAAGCAATTAGGAGTCAATCTAGCCTTAAATCAAGGAAAGACAACTAGCTAACTGAAGTGAACTGAGTGGTAGGTGAAGAAGGGAGCCTTTCTCAAGTGGTAGGTGAGAAGTGGGCACCTTCCTGACTAGGAGGGATAAAACTGTATGGAAAGAAGCTCCCGGGTGCTGGCAGAATGGGGACTAGGTGCTGGAGGCATCAAACTGATGACTGGGATGCATACGGATGCATGCATGCATGCATGCAAAATGCATGCAAAGTACAAAACTGAATGATGAGATATCCTAACACCCCCCCTCAAGCTATACTATGATGTAAAAAATAATAACTGAATAGGGCCCTGGTTACTGAGACCAAAGGTCACCCCGATACAATAATCCAAAAATGCTAGAAATAAATCTAAGTGAGGAAAGAGGGAAAACCCAATGGGAAGAAAGCCCCCCCTCAAGCTGAAAATAGAAGGATATAATCTGTCTCCACCATGATGGAACTCACCCCCAACAGTGAACAGAGGTATGAGAACTTCTTCTCAGTGAAGCTCTTGGTGAAGATGTCTGCAATTTGCTCGTCAGTAGAGCAATACTGCAAAACAATGGTTCTATCATGCACAAGCTCTCGGATGTAGTGCATGTGGATCTTGATGTGCTTGGTCCTCTGTCTCTGAACTGGATCCGTCGAGATCTTGATAGCACTTTTATTGTCACAAAAAATGACAGTCGAAGTAGTACTACCAATATCAAACTCTGACAAAATACCCTGCAACCAAACTGCCCGAATGCAAGCATTGACTGCTCCTCGATACTCTGCCTCTGCTGAAGATAATGCAATGGCTGCCTGCTTTTTGCTTGACCAACAAATAGTCCCATTTCCAATCATGAAAACATAGTTGGAAGTGGACTTCCGATCAATACTATCACCCGCCCAATCTGAATCTGTATACCCAATCAAATCTAGCTCACAATTTGCAGCATAGCGTATGCCAAAGTGTCGAGTACCCTGCACATAGTGTAAGATCCTCTTGGCTTCCCACCAATGGAGCTCATGGGGATGCTGCATATATCTTGATACACCACTCACGATATAATATATATCAGGCCTTGAGTGTGTCAAGTATAGTAGAGAACCGATCAACTGTCGATACAATGTAGAATTTGCAAGCGGTGTAGAATCTCCCTCCTCAAGACTGATTCCTAAGAGGAATGGGAAAGGGGCTTCCTTACATTCTAACATGTTGAACTTGTTTAACGGGTCTGAAATGTATTTTTGCTGAGATATGGTGATCCCATCAAAATTTTGTGCAATCTCAAGCCCCAAAAATTGTTTTGGCAAGCCCAAATCGCTCATGTCAAAAGCTAGATTTAAAGCAGTTTTTAACCTGTCAATTGAACTGAGAGTGCTACCAGTTATCACAAGATCATCAACATAAAGAGCTGTAATCAACAAATTACCTTCAGTTTTCTATAGGTACACATTTGGATCTGATCTTCACCTTCCGAATTTTTGGGAGAGAAGGAAGGAGTCCATCTTAGCATACCAAGCTCTTGGAGCCTATTTTGAGCCATACACTGACTTCTTCAATTTGCATACTAACTTTGGATCTGATATGTATCCTTTTGGTTTCTTCATATATATATATATTTATTCTTTAATATATCCATTGAAAAATGCACTCTTCACATCCATATGGTGTACTTCCCAGTGCTTGGATGTGGCAACATCTAAAACAAGGCGGATCGAATCCATCTTTGCAACCGATGCAAAGGTCTCAGTGTAGTCCACTCCTTGGACTTGGGAGAAACCTTTGGAAACCAAACGAGATTTGTATTTGTAGGTTGATCCATCAGCAGCAACCTTTGTGTGGTAGACCCATTTACATTGGACTAATTTCCTCCCAAGTGGAAGAGAAACTAGCTCCCATGTAGCATTCTTTTGAAGAGAACTGCACTCTTCATCCATGGCGGTTTTCCATCTCGAATCTCGATGGGAATGATAATATGATTTAGGATATGAAACTATCATCAAAAAGAATTTCTCAGATAGCAAAGGATCAGAGAAAGAAAGAGCCATACCTGCTCTTTGAAAGTCTGCTCGAGTCCTCCTTGGATCGGCAAGATTTCCAATGTTTTGACCAACAGAATTGAGTGTATTTTGGGCCCACTTTGGAAAGTGTTGGGGAAAAAATGGATCAGCCTATGAACCTGATATATCATGTTCATCAAAGTCTTATAAAATATCAGAAATATCAGAACCAATACTTTCATCATCTTCTTCAAATTCTTCATCTGGTGGAGGCGGTATTTCAACAGTTTCTTCCTCGATTAGTTCTAGATTTTGAAGCGGTTCATCAAATATGACACTTCGCTCAATAAATATATTTTTGGATCTGATATCCATTAGTTTGTAGCCTTTATATTCTTCATCATATCCCAATAAGATGCATTCAACACTTTGCGGATCCAAATATCTTCTCTTTTTACTCGGAATTCTAGCCCAAGCGGTTGAGCCACAAGGAAATTTGACACATCAGGTTTGTGACCTGTGTAAGCTTCGAAAGGTGTAATATCAGTCAAATATGAATGTGGAACCCTGTTTTGAATGTATTCAAAAACATTCATGGCCTCATCCCAAAGGTTTTCAGCCAAACCTTTTGATTCAATCATACAGGTTGCCATCTCTTTTAGTGATTTGTTCTTCCTTTCCACTACACCGTTCATCTGTGGTGTGTAGGAAACTGTGTGCTGGATCTGAATGCCGCTTTCAGCACAAAGTTGCAGCAGCTCTAATTTGATATATTCACCTCCATTCTCATATCTAAGAGCCTTTATCTTCCTCTCAGTGGCAGTCTCAACAGAAGCCTTAAAAAACTTGAATTTTTCTAGTACTTCTGACTTGTTTTTGAGAAAGAAAACCCATGTAAATTTGGAGAAGTCGTCGATGAATGTAAAAACATACCTTGATACATTCATGGAGGCATGTGGTAGCGGACCATTGATATCAGAGTGTATCAGCCCTAAAATGCAATAAGCTCTACTAGCTTTGCCTCGGTTAAATTTGTGCTTCTCAATGATGCAACCTTTGCATATTCCCTTCGAGGATTTGATCGTCGGAAGGCCATCAACCATGGAATTTTTCTGTAGAAGCTGAAAATATTTATAATTTAGGTGTCCAAACCTCTCATGCCATAGCCTACTGACCTCATTTCCATGAGTCAGAAGAGCGGTGGGCTTGTCATGCGACATAAAGTGTGAAAATTCATATGCTTTTGAAGCATGATTTGCTTTTCCGACCGCAATAATTTTTCCACTTTGAATATAAAAAATTTCAACTTTGTTAGGGAAGATACAACTTTATTTGGTGAACCAGTGTGTGTCATCTGATAAATGAAAAGAATATTCAAATCTAAGGACGAAACATAGAGCACATTGTGAAAACATCCATGCTCTAGATGAATAGTACCTTTGCCCTTTGAAGAGATCTGAGAGTCATCTCCCATGTGGATGGAGATGGTGCTGTTGGGATAAAATGATGATAGAGAATATTTGTTTGCATCCATGTGGTTTGAAGCTCCAGAATCAATGAGTAGAGTTGGAGGGGTCGAAACTATTGCCATGAGTGCATGACCTCTCTCGGGATGATCATTTTTCTCCTTCTTCCTTGCACCATCAGGATTAAGGGTTATGTTGTTTTTCTCTAAAAGAAGGGCCACCTGATCTATGGTTTTATTCATGCATGATATTTCAGGATGATATCACTTGCTGCAATAAGAACATTTAGATCTCTCTTTTCCCTTTTTGCTTGTTTCTTGAACTAGATGGTTCATCCGCTTGCTTGTTTTTCTCTCTTTGCTTGGACGGATCAAACTTTGACTTCTCTTTCTTTTGCTTCCCTTTTCCACTCGTAGCTTTGGATCCTCCAACAAATAATGCTTGGTATTTAGAGCATATGGACCCCATTTGAATGAGTTTATCATGCTCCTTCGTCACATATTCAATGAAGGCACTTAAGGTAGGCATTTTCCAATTCAGAATTGTGAGCTTTCCGGAATTGAATGTAGAGACAAATACCGAATAATCTTTACCAAGTTTTGAGAGAATAGAAAGAATAAACTGTTTATCTTCCTTTACAACTCCACTTTGATTCAATAGCAATACCAAGTGCTTGAATTTTGTGAAAAAATCATTTATGGTTTCGAAATTCTCAGGATTCAAGGCAATCAATTCATTTTCCAATTGAAAAGACTGCATCTCATCTTGCTTGACAAAGAGCTTTTCAAGTTGCTCCCATATTTCTTTTGGAGTAGACAATACGCTGAGGTGGAAATGAAGATCCTTGGAAAGATTGAGGCAAAGAAGACCACATGCTTCATCCAATTTGTTGAAGTGCTTGGATTTTTCAATGAGAGTATTTGGCTCAACTTCGAGGCCCATGGTGACTCTGCAGTACCCTTTTGAGCGCAACATAATCTCCATGTCATTCTTCCATTCAAAATAATTGAAGGGAGTGAGAAGCTTTGAAGAAGAAGAATCCATCTCAATGATAGCGAATGCTAATGGAGGAGTTATAAAACCTACAAATCGCAATAAAACAAGAATAATAAGGTCAAACAATCCACCCGTTTTAGAGTTGCATCACACTTGGCATAGGAGATCAAGCAAGCTTGATGATCCAATGATCTATATCCAGGAATTCTGTGGAAAACTCACGACTTCTGGAGTGGATTGGAGAGAAATTTCAGTCTTTCATGCACATGAGATTTTGTATGCCACAACTGCTGGAGTTTTGAGCAAAAATTACTCAATCTTCATGTAGAACACCTGTAGAAAAGAAATCTTGTCCCTGCCATGGCTCTGATACCATGTGAAATTAAGCACAACAAATCTAATGAACAAGTAAATCAATTACAATAGATGAAACTCAGAAAATATGTGTAAAACTGTACAAAAGGCTTGCAACATTGCTCTATTGAACTCAGAATGGTAGAATACAATACAATACAGTCACAATGATTGATCAATTCGAATTAGCCAAGGAGGTCATTCGAATATACTGCATGGAATAGCTTGGCTCCAACTAGGAGTCCTCATCATCAGATCAATGGAGTCATCAATGCACAAGTAACGGTCAACCAGGTGTCAAATTGAGTCTAACTGAGTGTGGTAGGTGTAACTAGCACATGTAGGCACTAACTGAATGAAGGAGGCTCATTGGAGGGCGAATGAGGAGCTAACTGGAGTCAGAATAGGTAGTATAGTCTCATTGGAGGTCCAACAAAGTGATACAAGTAGTTAGGAGTCAATCTAGCCTTAAATCAAGGAAATACAACTAGCTAACTGAAGTGAACTGAGTGGTAGGTGAAGAAGGGTGGCTTTCTCAAGTGGTAGGTGAGAAGTGGGCACCTTCCTGACTAGGAGGGCTAAAACTGTATGGAAAGAATCTCCCAGGTGCTAGCAGACTGGGGACTAGGTGCTGGAGGCATCAAACTGGTGACTGGGATGCATGCGGATGCATGCAAAGTACAAAACTGAATGATGAGATATCCTAACACCCCCCCTCAAGCTATACTATGATGTAATAGGGCCCTGGTTACTGAGACCAAAGGTCACCCTAATACAATAATCCAAAAATGATAGAAATAAACCTAAGTGAGGAAAGAGGGAAAACCTAATGGGAAGAAATCCCCCCCTCAAGCTGAACATAGAAGGATCTAATCTATCTCCACCATGATGGAACTCACCCCCAACAATGAATAGAGGTAAGAGAACTTCTTCTCAGTCAAGCTCTTGGTGAAGATGTCTGCAATTTGCTTGTCGGTAGAGCAATATTGCAAAACAATGGTTCTGTCATGCACAAGCTCTCGAATGTAGTGCATGTGGATCTCGATGTGCTTGGTCCACTGTCTTTGAACTGGATCCATCGAGATCTTGATAGCACTTTGATTGTCACAAAAAATGACAGTCGAAGTAGTACTACCAATATCAAAATCTGTCAAAATACCTTGCAACCAAACTGCTTGAATGTAAGCATTGACTGCTCCTTGATACTCTGCCTCTGCTGAAGATAATGCAATGGCTGCCTGCTTTTTGATTGACCAACAAATAGGCCCATTTCCAATCATGAAAACATAACCAGAAGTGGACTTCCAATCAATACTATCACCCGCCCAATCATGGGTGAGGAATTGTTTGGATTATTGCAAATTGTAGTTACTGTTGTGATTCATCAATAAAGTGGATTAAACACCCAAAATGCATTACATTTGCTAGATTAGCTTAGAAACTTTTTTAGCAAATGAGAAAACTACAAATTTAAACATGGAACAACAAGAAGAGTTTTACCTGTGCTTCCTATGCTTATATTCAAAGTTAGTTAATGCCAAAAAAACAGTGTTTGAATAATGCCATTGGCTGTAAGTAATGTATTGATTGAACTTGGAGAATTTGGGGAGCTTGGTATTGGAAATTTGTCCCAGGGTTTCTGTTCTTTTGTTGCTTTTGGACAAAACGATCTTATGCAGTTCATGGATTTAGGGGAAAGGGGTAATACTAGTCATGAACAGTTACAAAGGCAAGCTTCAGGATCCGAGTTTACAGAGGTGGTGTCTGTGCACAATTGTCGAGCTGATTCTCCCTTAATTGATATGGATATCATGTTCCACATGGGAACTCTCCATGCTCTTCATCCATGGTTTTGACATGAGTCTTTTATAAGCTTCTTCATTCTACAAGAAGCTAGCAACCCATCTGAATTTGTTTTATGCTAATTCTTTTGTTCTTTTCTCATGTTGGCTTTTAATGGTTAATTAATAGGACATGTCAGAGCTTCAACTGGGAGACAATAATGTTCCATGGCACCTTGAGAAGCCATGATGCATTCTTCTGAGAACAACCATACCATGCTCACCGCATCTTCAAGTTTTGGTTTCCTTTTGTAGAGTAAAGTAGTGTTTATTCTTTCTCCATTCCAACAATGGAAGCATTTGAGTGTAATGAGTTCAATTCTTTTTCTCCTCTATTATGGAGGAATCATGGGCTAGCTTTCCCTTTGTAGTTTTGTAGTGCAACTAAATTGAAGTAGGCATTTCCTCTCTAATTCATAGGAAACAAAACAAAGTACAGATCCAAAGTTTGAGAACATGGGATCTATTCTAAGCCATCTAGCAATTCTATCAGATGCTATAAACAACTTTCAATCCTCAACAATCCACCTTGTAAAGATGCTTCATTTAATATTTAATACTCAACAATCCACCTTGTACAGATGCTTCATTTAAGATTCAAGAATACATTGATCATAAATGGTTCAAAAGTTTCATTCATTTGTTGTTTAAGTCTCACAACCTTTTGTTCTAATAAGCCAATTCATTCCTCTACCTCCTCTAACTCTCCAAATAATCCTGTAACTTGGTTTAGGATGCCTTTAACTCTATTTTCTATGAATTTATTAAGTAGGCCCATTCCCATGCTTGCTAAAAGGGCTTTCTTATATTCCAATTCACATGTAGTGTTGCCTAATAGATTGACCAATATCTTCTGGTATGGCATGGGTCCATGAAGGAACGCTAGGTTTCACCCTCTTCCACCCCTACAAAACCTTGTGGTTCTCTAGTATGATATCCTTTCTAACTACCTCTTTTGACCTCGAGAATATTGAACTCTGAAAACTGCTCAAAATTTTGTGCTTAGTTTCTCCTTTCACTGTCTTGATTTTCCTCTCTGCCACCCTTCTTGCTTCACCCTTCTCACTTCATTTGTTTCTTTAGGAGACAATGATAGATTTCTTGCTTGGCAGGCTTGAATTTGAAGCTTGTGGGAATATAAAAGGAATAACAACATAAGTACCCTCCTTTTATGATTTCTTATTCTTGTTTTTAGGCCGTGCACAAGGTAATTGATCTCCAAGGTTGACACATCGGAGTTGTTTTCCTCTTTTCATTGTTGCTAAGAGCTTAGTCATCATATTTGGCAATTTTTGAAAAAAACAAAATTCACCAAATCTCAAGCACAAACAAATTCGATGATGTATTTGATGGAAACCTCAATGGTGAATTTTGAATTCAATAGCAAATTTAATGGCCAGACAATTTTTGTTTTATTTGTGAACATTTTTTTTGCTAAACTTAAAAAAAAAATGGATGCATTTTTTTTACATGTTTCTCAACAATATATGATGTTTTTCACACATTTAAGGAAATCATAATAAAATTTACTTTGTTGATGTAATGGTGAATTTTATCTTTTTTTTTGGTTGTTTTTGAATTCCATTGTGATTGAATTTGAACATGAACACAAATCAGGTGACTTAGGCTTAAACTCCCTGATGAACACTTTGAGAGATGCAAGCCTAATCCTCTCTTCATTTCATTGTATCTTGGAAATCATTGTTAGGTATGTTTTGTCGATCATTACCTGATCCCCATGACTCATTAACACCTTGTCCTTTTTCTCCAACCTGAACATGTTATATTATTTGGTTGAGTTGTTATCTAATCTTGTCTAGGCACATGTCTTCCGTTGTTCACTTTCTCATGTCTTCCTCCCATGGAATTAGTGCCATTCTTGGGCATGCAACCTGCAATCTTATTGGTCATTCTTCTGATGTGATGGTATATAACATGAACAAAGGATTGTAATAGATCTTCTAGTTTCTATGATGGTGTTGTTGTCCTCCAATTCCCATTCTTATTTGTGCTCTTCTTTCTTTGACATTTGTTTTTTTATAATTTTCAAACAATCTTCAAAAATCAAATCCCTAACCTCTTTCTCAAATGCCTATTTAGTGCCTTCCAATGCCTCCATAAATTCTGAGAAAATATGTATAGTTGTTCCTAGTCTAGTGAACTTAGAATTCTATAGATCTATCAAACCGGCCTTTAAGAACTTCTATGATTTCATGATTGGCGTTGCCTTTCAAAGGATTTCCAAAATTTATTTCGAAGGAAGGGATTTGGGGGGTGACCACTAGCTATTGTCTTTCTACTTATCATTGTATTTTTTATTTAGAAATTCTATATTTGATTGTTACCTTAATTAGATAAGAGCCTTAGAGCTCTTGAAATGTATGGTTTTGTTCACGTCTTTCCAAGGCAGGGTGTTGATAGTCTCAATATCTTAATTAGATACCATCTTTAGAGCTCTTGCAATGTGTGGTTGTCCTCTTTCCAAGGCAGGGTGTTATTTTTGACTATATTCCCTTTAGTCCTTTAAACTGCAAATGTCTTTTGTTCCTACAAATTGAATATAAATATGTACACCAAGATTATGGTGGCGGAGAAGGAAAAATTCTTTCAAGATTTACTAGTAGGTGATGAAGTAATTCTTAGTTTTTGAATGTTTTGTGTGGAAGTGCATTTGATCTCATATCTCATGTGTGTGTTGATAATAGGTTTTGATTGCATGTGATAGCAATGAGGACTTGTTTTCCATGACTAAGTTGTTGAATGTTTTCTACTCTTTTGTAAGCCTTTGATCTTGCAAGTGTTTTATGAATGGAGGGAACATGTATTTCTGTATTCCTGTATTTTGACCTTAATAAAGTGTGTTAGGGAAATATATCTTTATATATCTGAAATATAATTGGTCATGGATTACATCCTCTTGTTTGCAAGATAGTAATAGATTGAAAGGCATACCATTAATATAGCGGATAATATTATCCTTTTAAGGAAAACTGCAGATAATGTTATAAAGAAAGGAACTTGTATTTTTTCCTTGGCTACCAATAGTAACCAAGGAACATCGAAGCTAGGCCGGCACAAGGGGTTGTTTGGTTGGTCTTCTTTGGGGTAGGGTAGTTTACATAGATTCTTATTGATATTTGCCACACACCACACCTATTTACAACATTCTAGTAGTAAACACTAAGCCCTACTTGTGAGAGGTAAATCTATCAATGTTTCGTCCTATAAATCCTAGAACCTAGAAATCCTAGCCTTCACTTTGCTTTGCCTTTGATTCACTCTCAAACTAGGTAAATAAAAAGTAAGATATGTAATATTAAGATAAGATAAAATAATTTTGTTGACATTCGAGAATGACTAAAATAATTTTTAGTGTGAACTTTAATTCTATTTAAGGGTGCTAGCTCAATGGAAGAGTACCTTCCTTACAAGCATGAGGTTGGTGGTATGATTCCTTCATACAATATCTACATAAATCAATACAAAATGAGAAATAAGCGACCGATAAAACGACCAAAATACGCATATTAATGACCATTTTTGAGTTGGCGACCAGTGGTAGCAAATTTCCAGCATCTTATCACGCAACCAAAAATGTGGTCGTATATAGTTTGGTTGTTTATAGCTTGTCTTGTATTCGTATATTTGGTCATTAATTGAACCCATTGTATGCAAGATATGGAAGTAAGAGATAAGGACAGGGTGCTATAATTTCATTGATTAACAACCCCCATGTCAAGTTTGTGTGCCAGTTTCCATTTGGAAAGGTTATGAGGAAATTCACAAAAGGGGAGTGACTCTAGACAACCTCTTAGTTGCAGAAGTTTGTGTTTAGGGTGAAAAACTAAATTGGAGAACTTTCCTACTAGATCTATTTTTGCAGGCTTACGCAGAGGCACATGCAACCCTAGGATATTTCATTTTTTGATACTTGTTGATAGATTTTTCAATGTGGAAATGGAAGCCTCTAGAGGGTAGAGATCTCCCACCTACAAATGAATGAAATGTGTTGGCTCTGATATATGAGACCTGGAAGAGTTGAATCGATGTCCAAAACATCGCTTTTAATGATAACTCATTTGACCAGTGGTAATAACGACCACATGCTTGCAGTCACCACTCCCCTTTTGCGTATTCCACAAGAATTGTTGGATTCCCATGCAGGAAAAATATGTTTTTGCATGGACAGATATAATAGATTCGTTTGGCCAAGGGTGGATCCCGCCTTCAAAACAACTACCCTACCATTCTATTTGACTAAGTTTGTATTTGATAGAGAAGTTTATTCGTGGATGGAAGTGCATAAATCTAAAACCACATAGGGCACCATGTACATTCTTATAGAATTAGTCACTAGGGATGCTTATCAAAAGTAGACAATATCCACAGCCGAATATTTGGGGAAGAGGAAAGTGAGTGTTGCAGAAGATACACAAAATTTTGAGTCTGAAAAAGAATAACCAGCCCTTTCTACTCTTCCAGATCTGTCTACATCATTGAAGATCACTGATCTAGATGATGTATAGCTGTTAGGTAAGGATGTTGAGTAATTTTTGGGTTCAATTACATATTTTCTTCAAGGGTCAACTCCTAATCACCCTCGTATAGTAAATCCAATAAATCCACAACCTATTAAGATACTGGTAGGTGGTCCTTCTTCCAAATCACCACCTCCCCCCACCACTTCAATTGTGAGCCTTCCTAGTATTTGTGGACTAAGCCCTTTTCTATAGGATTTTAAGATTTTTCAGAGGAAAACTGGGTTCGAATCTATTGAGTATCTCTACACTCCTTCCAGGACTTTGAGAAGTCTTAATCTCATACCCTTGTCATTGATATTAAGGATGATCAACAAAGGTCAATTAAGGATCTTCCAGGTGTTCCAGTCAAGCATGAGGTTCATTGTGAGAATATCCATCAGGTTGTTCCATCATCTACAACACCGATAAGCAAATAGTCATAATCCATTAGTGGGGATATTGTTGACATTCCGCCAATGCATCAACAAGATGACGACCAAGGAGGTTCAATTGCAGGAGTGGGAATGAGGAGCGACTAAGTCCATCTCACCTTTCATATCCATGCGAAGAGGCACCTAGTAATCCACCAAAGGTGCACATGGAAGAAGTGAGTAGGGGCAATCCTCTTGAGGACCATTCTACCAATCCCCCAACTTCTTCCCCTCGAGACAACCTTTCGGTTATGGTGTAGCTCCAATATCTTGGTAAATATTGTTAACAATATCAATCCATGCTCCGCATTTGCTACGAAAGCACTGATATCATTCCATTTTTGACATCCATGAACCAAGCTTGGATACTACAATAGATTCAACTGGGCCCTACGCATGCCAAATTTGAAGTTCAAGCATCGGATCGGTCAAATCCTTCAATCAAAAGTGGCCAATCACTTGCTTCTAAATCTCCTGAATATTTCTAGAGCTGGTCCATGTCACAAATTTTATCACTCATGCAAAAATCTATTTTAGAAGTCGATTGCACATGCAAAGAGGAGCGCAAGAGCAGGATGAGACATAGGTCACTATGGTGCAACTCCAAAGCTAACTAGCTGAGGTTATAATGAAAAAAAATGCATAGCATCAAGGTTGAGTCATTTCTCAACAAACTATCAAAGACATCTACTAGCATCTCCTGGACATGTGGCCTCAACTTTGGGGGCATGATTATTGTATTCCTGAATCCATGACAATAGTACAACCTCAAGAGGGTGTTGTGGTCATTTGTTCATATTGGTAGCAATTGCAATAGCACATGCAGGAATTACAAGTATAGGTTGATAACGCGCAAGATCAGAATACCCAGTAGCAAATAAAACTTATGGTTTGAGTGCTACTTATTATTATAGATGTCCAGGAAAACCGAGCTTTCCTCCATGAGGCTACAAAGGCAAGAAATGAATTATTATTTCTAATGCAATATTGGATGGGTCTTCTAGCGCAATGATAGAAGCCGATTGAGGATTTACGTGCACAAATACAACAGATGAACGACGAAGTGGTCACCCTCACCATTAATCCCTGAACAACAACATAAGTATGTGGACATACAAGCTATCAATGATAAATTGGATGCTCTGTATGAGGCCTCTATCACAACAAAGAAAATGTTCCAACCTATAGACAAAAAATTCTATATTGTGCTACAACAATTGGACTCATTCATAGATGCAAAGTGGTACATAGTAGTTCAAAAAAATCCATTTGCACCTGACAATGAGAAAGTTTAGGCATTCATCGTTGGTGCAAAATTATTGTTGGGAAAATGAAAACTCAGTTGGAGCATTCTAACAAAGTTCAAGACTGTTTAGTCATTGAGATTCCACAGTTGGCCCCTTTGTTTGGAGGATCAACAAAGCATTAAGGTTGACTTGAGGGTGAGTCAACAATTGTGTTTGGGCCTTGTTGGCCCCTTCATTTTTGAATACTTGGTCACGGAAGATGGATGGATGTCCAAACCTGTGAAGACTTGTGGATGGGGATGAAGTGGAGAAGCCCAAGAATTAAGGAATACACATTAATTTGTAACAGTCTAGACATGGTAAAATATTGTAATTGATAGGGTCATAAATGACCATTGAGAATGTATAAAAGCTCCGTAAGAGCTAAGGGATAGGGGTTATTGTTGGGTGATGCTCATGTGAACGAGAGACTGTGAGTGGATGGATTGAGCAAGAGGGGTTGGGATATTCTTGAAAATAATTTTGAGGATGTTTGCTGATGTAAATGATTGCAAAATCTAATAAACATGGAATTTGTGTTTCCCCCTTTAAAATTTTATTTGGGCATGAATGTTTTTGTTTTAGTGATGTTGTAGCCTAGATATGTTTGAACTGTGATGTTAATGAATGTTTAATTCCAAGTGACTATTTGTGTAAGGGTGTAACTAGTAAAATGTGTAATGAATTTGATATACTATCCATTTACTAGCCTCCCTCGGTTCACACTGGCTAGGTTGCACCTTAGGTGAGAGCTTCTTCTCTTCGGAGAGGATTGAAAATTCCATAGCTCTAGACCATGGTAGGACTTTGTTGTCCCCTTGTGCAAGAAACTTGGTCTCCCATTTTTCACCAACTGGTCCCGTCATTATTCCCACACTCAACCTTAGGATATAATAGGACTCGGGTGGGAGAGAGATTAAATGTATATGTCTAAAATTCCTTCCCTCCTTACTGGTAAACATCGAATTACGGTGAAGGAATTTTGATGACTGGTTAAATAGGCTCTCTTATACACACATACATGGTGATGGAAATCAACTTTATTCGTAGGGATCAATCCCCCATTTGTTATGTTGGTAAAATTTCATCACCATTTCATAGATTTCATGTTCCCATGGGTGTGTGGAAGACAAATAAATATTTAAAGATGCTTTCTTCTATAGTGATTTGTTCATACATTTATGGATGCAATATCATAGATAAAGTCTTAAATATATCCTCTCTTGCTTAAATTTATTTTAACCAACATACATTGTTAAGCCCTAAATATGGGCACATTTCCCCCTATATTGTGGTTCATTACATTAGTTTTGATGTCGGATTTGGTCCATTACTGGTAATTGCCATTAATATGGTTATATTAGTTATGTCGGCTTGGGTCAGTTAGTTGGGATTGTACCCCTTAGTCTCCTATATATAGGAAGGAGACCTTTCATTTGGAGTGTCTTGTCTTGTCTTGTGTACTTAGTACATTCTGTAAGGAGGTTTCCCTCTCGAAGAGGATTTTTATTCAGCTATTATATTCTATCAAGTAGTGGAGTACTCTTTCTGATCTATTTCTTCTCTTTTTATACTATTTTTGGAAAGTTGTTGCATAACATTTGGTATCAAAGCTCTTTCCTCGGCATTGGGTTCTTCAAAACGAGTCATCTTGGAATTTTTGCTATAAATTTTGTTCTAAAAGGATTCAAAGGTCGATATTACCACTTTGGAAATAGGATGAACTATCTGTGGTCCGAAATTCAGGTCTCGAGACTTCACAGGTTCGGATATATCGGCATCCGAATATAGGGTTTTTGACTAGTCCAGAAACTAGTCTAAAACATGTGTTCTAGGGAAAAAGGTCATATCTAGAGAATGCGATGTCCAAATTGAGTGAGACCAGTTGAATCCGAACGTGGATGGACCAAAGTATCCATGGTAAAATTTTTTGACTCAGATCCAAAATATCGGACACGTGTCAGTCCGTACAAGTTAGATATTCTAAAAGGACAAAAAATAAGAGGTGTTGGGAGATTCACACCATCTTTCTATTGGAATATCAGAATTAGGTCAGACCTTCGTCATAAGAAAGAGGACACATAATAATACAATGGGCCAAAGTTTCAGACCCATAGGAGTCAAAAGTTGAATTTTAGATCAGTTGCAAGTCGGATCTAAAAAAAATCTTCCAATCAGGGTTTGAAAAGGTATGCCATTTTTAATTTTGATTAGAAGGATCTATTTGTGGGGAAAAATAAGGTTTAATATCTATTTATATTGTTCAAAATTCCACCAAAAGGAAGTATAAAGTCTCACACTCGAGCCAAACCACTTGAGGATCCATCCTCGATGTATGATGAAAGGGAAGATCTATCTTTTCGAGTGTCTCTGTTGGAAGATATGATTAAAGGGTCTGTGAAAAAAGTGGATCTGGATAATTTAGAGGAGGAGTTGAATAAAATGGAGGAAAATGTGAAGGGTTCGGTGATGACAGCTGATTTACTCAATTTAGAGGAGAAGTTGAACACTATTGCTAATCTCATTCAAAATTCAAGGGATACTCTTCCTACAGGTGATGTGGTGTTTCAGGATACTACGGAGGATAAAGATAATTCTCATGTTGAAAAACCTTCCATGAATAATAATATTCCAAGAGGAAATTATTTTGATAATGGAAGTCATCAGGGGTGGTCACCAAGGGGTACCCAAATTCCCAAGATTTACATGAGAAAGTTTGATGGCAATGATCCAATAACATGGATATTCCAAATGGAGCAATTCTTTGATCTACACTAGGTTCCAACTTTGCAAAAGGTAACTATTGCATCATTATATTTAGAGCCTGATCAATTTGTATGGTATCAGTGGATTTGTGACTGTAAAAAGGACTCTATTATATCTTGGTCTATATTCACCGAAGAATTGATTGCACATTATGGGGATATTAATATCAATACCTTCTTTAGCCATTTAATAAGTCTCAAGCAAAAAAGTCCAGTTGCAGAGCACATCAAACAATTTCAGAAGCTAAGTCTTCGAGTGAATAATATTTCAGAAGATAATCCGTTGGATCTCTTCATTAGCACCTTGAAGGATAACATTCAACATGGGCTGTGTCTCTTTGAACCACCATCCTTGGAGAAGGCCTTCATGATGGCAATGAAGGTTGAAAGTAAAAATATGACGATGGCTACTGGAAAGAGCACCTTCAACACATACCGAGAGAATACTGTTACCTATTCTAACCCACCTCAAAGGTTGACACCTCAAAAAATAGAGGAAAGAAGAGCAAAAGGCCTATGTTTTAATTGTGATAGCAAGTATAGTAAGGGACATAAGTGTGGTGAGAAGAAATTATTTTACATAGAATGTGAAGAGAAAGAATCAAAAGAACATGAACCATCTCAAGATGAAGAGATATAAGACACTACTTCAGAAGAGATTACTCCCACCATATCATGTCATGCATTGGTTGGAATTAACACTCCTCAAACTCTCAAGATCGAAGGATTTATCAAAAAGAAAAAGGTAACAGTGCTGATTGATTCTGGTAGTACTCATAATTTCATTCACTATAAATTAGCAAAATCTCTCAACTTCTTTGTATATCCAACACCAGAGTTTCAAGTAATGATTGCAGATGGAGGAACTATCAACTGCTCATGGAAATGCCATAATATAAATCTTACTATGGGAGAATATGTA
Organism: Larix kaempferi; assembly: GCA_027924585.1. NCBI lineage: Eukaryota > Viridiplantae > Streptophyta > Pinopsida > Pinales > Pinaceae > Larix > Larix kaempferi. The sequence goes on from BSBM01000502.1 coordinate 21,884,848, forward strand.
TTGAATAGTCCAATGATTTCTATTCCAATGGGTGGTGCTGATGTTGTCTTAGGAGTTCAATGGTTACAATCTTTGGGAACTGTGGCTTTTAACTTTCAGAAGCTTTTCATGAAATTTTTATGGGAAGGAAAGGAATATGAATTACACGGTATCACAGGGAAACCAAGCAAGGTGATAAACTCTAATGGTATGACAAAATTTATGAAAAAGGGACATCAAGGTGTAATTGCACAATTATGCTCATTAGATGTTCAAACATCTAAGCCTCCTATTTCCCCAGATCTCCAAAGGGTCATTAATAAGCATTCCAAGGTATTTGAAGATATTCCAAAAGGTCTTCCACCTTTCTGAGATTTCGATCATGCTATTCACTTAATCCCAGGAAGTGTTACTCCTAACATCAGACCTTACATATACCCTTATGGACAGAAGAGTGAAATTGAGTGTATGGTTGAAGAATTGCTAGAGGATGGCATAATTAGGCCTAGCCAAATTTCTTACTCTGCACTAGTGGTAATGGTACATAAGCCAGATGGATCATGGCGTATGTGTCCAGATTATAGAGAGGTAAAAAAGATAACCATTAAAGATAAGTTTCCAATTCCTGTAATTGATGAATTGCTAGATGAATTACAAGGAGAAATTGTATTCACAAAGTTGGATCTTCGTTCTAGGTATCATCAAATTAGAATGAAAGATGAAGGCATCCCAAAAACAACATTTATAACTCATGAAGGTCATTATGAATTTCTAGTCATGCCATTTGGTCTCACGAATGCACCTTCCACATTTCAAGGTTTGATGAATTCCATTTTCAAGCCTTTTCTTAGAAAATTTGTGCTAGTATTCTTTTTTGATATACTAATCTATAGCAAGTCTTTGGAAGAACATGTTCAACATGTTGAAAGGGTACTACAACTACTACAGGAGCAACACCTATATGCACAACCTGTTAAATTTTGAGCATTAATTCACAATACTCTAGGATCTTTGCTGAGAGAATAACATCTACAGTATATCAATGCATGACAATCAAAATATGACAAGCATCACAAGAATCAAAAGCATAAGAGACAAGAGACACAGAGTTTCCGTGGGGAAAACCCTAAGGTGAAAAACCCCACAACTTCCTCAGAGATAGAGAGAGCAATGGCTCAACCAAAGTACAACCAAATAACACTGAGATAGTCTCCTGATAGTAGATGATCCTCTTCCTCACTAGTGCGCCACTTTTCAAGTGAGAGTGAGTTACTTTTCCGAGTGAGTAAAATAGAGATCTCCGATCTCTATTTATACTAACCTTTTTTCCCAGTGACCTTATGGGGCCGGCTTGTCTATCTAGATACATCCATATTATATTATATATAATTAAGGGCCGACCCCACATGGTGGTCTAATAACCCATCGGCAAGTACACACACTTGCGACACTTGTCAATCCACATGACGACACTTCCTTATAGAGGAATAACACATCTCTTATAAGGGTACAATAAATATATATAAAATACACAGATGAAATACATTCCGAAGTTACATATACATCAACACTCCCTCTTAACTAGGAAGGTATTTCTCGACATAGATCTGCTAGACAAGTCTTCTTCTCGGGATCTTCGTCATCATCATTGTCACTGCTGCTGCTATCTCAACCAATCTCTGACTCTACTCATCATAGGAAGTTCTATAGAGCCAGTCCTTTTTCATACTGGATGTAGGCCCACCATCTGCAGGTCTTCACCATCATTGGCCATACTGTGGAATCCTTAGGACTTATTACGTGCGTCACAAAACCTGGCTGCAGCATCCCAGGCTATTACGAGCACACAGCTCTACCTGTAGGATCTCCCAGGAGCACATTACATGTGACCCATCACAAAACCTGGCTGAAGCATCCCAGGTTGTTACGAGCACACGGCTTTACCTGTCGGATCTCCCAGGAGCACATTACATGTGATTTCACCACAAAACCTGTTTGAAGCATATGAGGCCTTTTTCATCCTGTCCAGATCTCCCAGGAGCAAATTACATGTGGTCATGGCAAAACCTGGCTGAAGCATCTGAGGCCTTTTTCATCCTGTCCAGATCTCCCAGGAGGAAATTACATGCCATAGGACAAAACCTCGCAAGAGCATTTGCCAGATATCCCAGGGCACCGAATTACATGCCATGGGTAAAACCTCGAAAGACTATCTGCAGATCTCCCAGGGCACAAATTATATGTCCTCCCAAGCAAAACCTCGAAAGAGCATTTTCCAGATGTCCCAGGGCACCAAATTACATGCCATAGGCAAAACCTCGAAAGACCATCTGCAAATATCCCAGGGCACAAATTACATGCTTACCTGCACAACCTGATCCACGGCCACAAAGTATCATCTGATACTCACCATACATCATCCCGATGTACACATGATCATCCTGATCATCATCACTGCAACATCCTGCTGCATGTCATCTGGAGAAGCTCGTCATCCATGATCATCCTGATCATACAATGCATCCACCTGATGCACACCAAGTATCTACTTGATATATATCATCACACATAGTGTATCCACCTGATACATAGATACATGATCCACACAATGTATCCATCAACATACATGATCTACCTGACCATACTTGATACATATCAATATACATGATCTACCTGATCATACAATGTATCCACCTGATACATATACAGATACATGGTCCAAGCATCCAACATGATGCATATACAAATGATCCAACCAATCATATCCAGCATCCAACATGATGCATACATACATATGAATGATCCAACTGATCATATCCAACATCCAACATGATGCATACATACATATAAATGATCCAACTGATCATATCCAGTGTCCAACATGATGCGTACATACATATACATACAAATGATCCAACTGATCATACAAAGTAGAAACTAGAACATCATCCTGATGCTCATCAACATCCATCGCTTACATCCACAGCCATGTGAAGGATCCTCCTTCCAACATGCTTGGAATGGCTTCAGCAAATGTGTCCATCACTTCTTCCTCGAAGTGTCCTCGATCTGAAGAACACCAAGCCTCTCTCTGAAGTACTCGAACTTCACCCTGGCTAGTGGCTTCATCAACACATCTTCAATCTGCTCGTCCGTCACAACATACATGAGCTTCACAGCTCCTCTCTACACCATATCCCTGATATAGTGATATTTGATCTCTATGTGTTTCAACCTGTCATGAAACACTGGATTCTCGGATAGCTTCACACAACTCTGGTTATCACAGAAGATACCAGTAGCATCCAACGGGAGATCAAATAACTCAGACAGTAGCTTCCGTAGCCATACTGCCTCACAACTAGCTGAACATGCTGCAACATACTCTGCCTCAGCTGTACTCAGTGCTACGCAGGACTGCTTCCTGCTAAACCAAGAGATCACACCTGATCCCATACTGAAGCAGCACCCAGATGTGCTCTTCCTATCTGCAGCACTGCCAGCCCAATCTGAATCAACATAACCCTGCAGGTTAAACTTTTGATTCGCTTCATACTTGAGTCCATAATCCATTGTACCCTTCAGGTACCTTAGAACATGCTTTACAGCAACCAGGTGAACACTCCTCGGATCCGTCAGGAACTGGCTCAATGTGTTCATAGCAAAGCAAATATCTGGTCTCATGTTCGTCAGGTACATCAAGGACCCAATCATCTGACGATACATAGAGACATCAACCGGCTCAGATGAAGCATCACATAGAAGCTTCAGATTCTATGCCATAGGTGTGGCCATGGCTTTGCAGTCCATCATCCCGAATCTCTTCAGGATATCTACTGTGTACTTCCCTTGACCAAGGAAGATCCCACCTGCATTCTGCCACACCTCCATACCTAGGAAATAGTGCATCATTCCCAAATCTTTCATATCGAATTCAACAGCAAGCTTCCTCTTAGTATCTGCAATCAGTCTGTCATCTCTTGTTACAAATAAGTCATCCACATACAGGAGTAGAATCACAGGATTCCCTTCCTCAACCTTGTAGTAAAGGTTGGAATCCACTTTACTCTTGGTAAAGCCCAAACTAGATAGGAAGCTGTCCATCATATCATACCAGGTTCTGGGAGATTGCTTCAAGCCATACAAGGCTTTCTTCAATCTGCACACATGTGACTCCCTGTTAGGTCTTGGGACTGCATCCCAAACATCTTCTTCATGATCGAAGGATCATGGCATTCCATTTCTTCATCCCAGATCCTCGGAACTTCAATATCTTCAATAGATATCTTTGTTTCTGGAACAAATGTTGTAGTCCTTTTGTAGGTGAAGATATACGGTCTTTCCACTTGAAGTGCTGAAAACTGGATCTGGTCCCAGATTAGGGTTTGTCAGAGAAACCCTAAAAATTCAAAATGTGAATTTCAAATTTCTGAAAGGATAGAAAGATGCGCCTTGATGAGCTGATCAGCCTGGTGCATTCAGAATTTGAGATCAGCAAAGTCTTGCCCTTCAGAATTGCCTTTTTGTCCTCCCAGGTTCACTGGGAAGAGCCCTGAATTAGGGTTTGGGTTTCCCGGAGATCTACCTAGCCAAAAATCTCGATCCAAAGCTCTAAACTTCGATTTTTGCAAGGAGCTTCCAGCTATGTCTTCAGATTCCAGAAATTCCTATTTTTGTGGAAACCCTAATTTTTAGGGCCAAATATGAAAATGCTCGAAATTGAATTCTGATTGGACAGATAGATGCGCCTTGATGAGTAGAGTCAATCTACTATACTGATTTTCAAAAATCTGTGGAGAGAAACCCAATAAACAAGGAACTCAAGCTTCCGTCACTGCAAAATGTCTTCTTCTCAGGTTAGCTTTGATACCATGTTAAATTTTGAGCATTAATTCACAATACTCTAGGATCTTTGCTGAGAGAATAACATCTACAGTATATCAATGCATGAAAATCACAATATGACAGGCATCACAAGAATCAAAAGCATAAGAGACAAGAGACAAAGAGTTTCCGTGGGGAAAACCCTAAGGTGAAAAACCCCACAACTTCCTTAGAGATAGAGAGAGCAATGGCTCAACCAAAGTACAACCAAATAACACTGAGATAGTCTCCTGATAGCAGATGATCCTCTTCCTCACTAGTGCGCCACTTTTCAAGTGAGAGTGAGTTACTTTTCCGAGTGAGTAAAATAGAGATCTCCGATCTCTATTTATACTAACCTTTTTGCCCAGTGACCTTATGGGGCTGATTTGTCTATCTAGATACATCCATATTATATTATATATAATTCAGGGCCGACCCCACATGGTGGTCTAACAACCCATTGGCAAGTACACACACTTGCGACACTTGTCAATCCACATGACGACACTTCCTTATAGAGGAATAACACATCTCTTATAAGGGTACAGTAAATATATATAAAATACATAGATGAAATACATTCCGAAGTTACATATACATCAACACAACCTACCAAATGTTTCTTTGGGGTGAAGGAGGTAGAGTATTTGGGTCATATTGTATCTCATGAAGGTGTCAAGGTAGACCCTAACAAAATTAAATCCATGATAGATTGGCCGATTCCCAAAAAACTGAAGAATCTTCGAGGATTCTTAGGTCTGATAGGGTACTACAGCAAGTTTGTTCAAAATTATGGAAGAATAGTAGCATTTCTTACAACATTATTGAAGAAAGATGCATTTTCTTGGACTCCAGAGGCAACTCAAGCTTTTGAACAACTTAAACAGGCAATGTGAACAACTCTTGTATTGGTCACACCAGACTTCACAAAAACCTTTATTATGGAATGTGATGCTTCAGGAAATGGCATTGACGCTGATCGAATGCAAGAAGGATACCCACTTTCTTTCACAAGTCATCCAATCAAGGAAAATAACTTACAAAAGCCCATTTATGAGAAGGAAATGTTGGAAATACTACATGCTCTTAAGAAATGGTGTCTATATCTAATAGGTAGGCACTTCAAGGTCAAAACAGATCATGATAGTCTTAAATACTTCTTGGAACAGAGACTATCTTTAGAAGAGCAGCAAAAGTGGGTAACCAAGGTGTTGGGATATGACTTTGAAATCATCTATAGAAAAGGGAAACATAATGTGGTGGCAGATGCACTCTCCAGAAAAGATGAAGATGTTGGTGCATTACTTTGTTCTATTTCCATTCGACAACAAGGGAAGAATGGAAAAAGACCTATCTGTGTGGACACTCATTCAAAAGCTACAGAATGATCCCAGCGTATCAGATACTTTTGTGTGGAAAAATGATTCACTATGGTATAAGGATCGCTTATATTTATGAAAAAACTCCCAACTCAAGTAGAAGATCCTTTCTGAATTACATGCCTCTCCTATAGGTGGGCACTCAGGATTCCTAAAAACTTACCACAAGGTCAAGAAGGAATTTTTCTGGGAAGGTCTTAAATTTGATGTTCAAAGGTTTGCGGCTGAATTCTTGGTTTGCCAACAGAAAAAGGGTGAAACAGTTAAGACCCCAGGACTTCTACAACCATTAAACATACCTTGTCAGCGCTGGGAGGAAGTCTCCATGGATTTTATCATAGGTCTACCCAAGTCAGAAGGAAATAATGTTATTATGGTGGTTTTGATTGACTCACAAAGTATCCACACTTTTGTGCACTCGCTCACCCTTTTAATGCAAGCATAGTAGCTGCAGCCTTTATGGATACTATTCAGAACTTACATGGAAATTCGAAGATTATTGTAAGTGATAGAGATCCAATTTTCACTGGAAAATTTTGGACTGAATTATTTTCCTGTTTGGGTACTCAATTGGCTCACAGTTCATCTTATCACCCTCAATCTGATGGAAAAATTGAGATCATGAACAAGTGTTTGGAAAGATATCTGTGTTGCTTTGCATTTGATAAACAAACACAGTGGGTGAAATGGTTGTCTTTGTCAGAATGGTGGTACAATAATTCCTTCCATACATAATAAAAAATGTCTCCATTTATGGAACTTTATGGGTACCAGCCTCCATCTATCACATCTCTCTTAAAAGGAAAATCTAAAGTTCAAGCCGTGGAAGATCACATAGAGCACCAACAAGGAGTTTTGTAGATACTTAAGGACAACCTGACTATGTCACAAAACAGGATGAAACAACAAGCTGATCAACATCGCAATGAAAGGAGTTTTGAAGAAGGGGATTGGGTATTTCTCAGGCTACAACCTTACAAGTAGACGTCTCTGAAGCTATTAAAGAAGGAAAATAAATTAGCACCCAAGTATTATGGTCCTTATAAAGTGTTGCAGAAGATTGGTAATATGGCCTACAAATTGGAGCTCCCTTCATCTTCAAGAGTACATCCAGTTTTCCATGTTTCTTGCTTAAAGAGGATAATAGGAGACAAGTTCCTAATTCAAACAATCTTTCCAGAGCTTGATGAAGAAGGAAAGTCATATTGGAACCTGAACAAATCACTGAAACAAGGACTAAACAACTACGAAACCAGGCTATTACTGAGTACCTCATAAAGTGGAAGAACTTACTAGTTGAAGATTCGACATGGGAAGGTGAGTCCTTCATACAGAAGCATCCGCAACTAATCAAGCGTTGAGCACAACACTTGTATGAAGGGGAGGGGCATGTTAAGCCCTAAATATGGGCACATTCCCCTCTATATTGTGGTTCATTACATTAGTTTTGATGTCGGATTTGGTCCATTAGTGGTAATTGTCATTGATATGGTTATATTAGTTATATCGGCCTGGGTCAATTAGTTGGGATTGTACCCCTTAGTCTACTATATATAGGAAGCTGACCTTTCATTTGGAGTGTATTGTCTTGTCTTGTGTACTTAGTACATTGTGTAAGGAGGTTTCCCTCTCAAAGAGGCTTGTTATTCAGCTATTATATTCAATCAAGTAGTGGAGTACTCTTTCTGATCTATTTCTGCTCTTTTTATACTCCTTTTGGAAAGTTGTTGCATAACATACATTATGGAATTAGGAGATCAGTTTGAAGGATCTCTATTCTCGTATATTGCAAATGAGTGTGAGGATTCGAACAATGAATCCAACGAGGAGTTATAGGTGCTCTTGTTTTGCGACTTGTCGATTACAAGCAGGGGAGTAGGAGAAGCAGCATGTGAATGAGGGAATAGTGTATTGCGAGAGTAGAGGGATTCACAAATTTTGTACAAACAACAAAGATTGAATGGAAGAAGAACCTAAATATTTAAAATCAGTTCTCGTTCAGGTTTAAAAATAAATAAAGCATTCTTGCTGTAGTCCTAAATGAATTTAGCATATACATTTAACAATTTAAATTCCAATAAACTAAAGCCTAGAATACTTGAACTGTGTAGTTTGATTTCTTTGAGTCGATAGAATCCCCACCTTTTCTCCAAATCCACGCTAATGTAGTTCAACTTTCCAAATCCATATACTCCACTGGTTAACCACCCTACCAATTCCAGATTGGTATTCCTCTTCCCTAGGGAACCTTGAGCTACAATGGGATTGTATGGATAAAGTACAATTAGAAAAAAAATGGAGAATGTAGAATCAAGCTAAGAGGTATCCCAACCTCAATCACACTCTAATGAACCAAACTCTCAACGGTCACCTCAAGAAATTTTTAGCATTATCACAACCATCCAACATTAAAGAAAAAGATGTTTGAGCTCAAGCTCTCCACTTTATTTTATAATTTTTGAGACCTATGCCGCATCTTTCACTCATGAAAAAATAGATTTTATTTAATACAATTTGATTAATATTCATCCATCCATGTGTCACCTTCCTACCCACATGCACAAGTGTTACGGTGAAAACTTCTTATGACTTGGGGTGGACCACAACAGACAGTTGACTACCAGAAATTAACTCAATTCTCAATGCTATGCTATATAAATGACAATGCTAAGATAATGAAGAATATAACCAACCTCGATCTAGACGTTTGATGTAGATCCCCGTTGGAGCTTTCGATTCGTGCACTTGAACCTGCAAACTAGTCTTGACTGCTAATGTACAACAAGCGCATATAATATATAAACTACATTAACATCATCAATAGCGATGGTCCATGATATCATAAGTAAATGCAACCCAATGTAATATAAAAAACATTCACAACATTAATGGATGATAATATGAGTATTTCTATTAATAAATAACAAGAAGTACAATGTGATACAACCTCTTTCCGACAACCAAGCTGAACCAAGAACTGGGTCTCTCCACTTGTGCCTCCATCACTTCAATCCTCCATGCAATGGGAAACTCAAACTATGATAGGATTTTGGAAGGTGAACATAAGAGGTTCACAACAACAAGGATCAATGAGTGTAGACTCAAGATACGACAAAAATCCACTAGAGCTATCTTGCTCTCTCTTTCTCCTCCCCTCCATATGCCATATGTGCTCAATATATAGTCCTCCCAACTCTTTGCTTTCTCTTCCTCCAGGATGGTTCTAGAGTGGAGAGAGAGGGAACATGACCTTGTGGATGAGGCCATCCGCAATGATTTTCTTGCACAACAAGCTTTACAAGCGTGTGGGCTTTACAAATTTTGGAACATAGGGGGTTTGAGGGCCCAAAACCTATTGCTCCACCATTTGATAGACTATTGGGACATAGATTCACAAAACTTCAACTTGGACGGGAAAATACTTTCCTTGGAGGTGGCTTATATCTACTTCATTATTGGTTTGTCCCACCGAGGTGAAGTGGCAAGTCTTCGACCTCGTACTGTGGGTGGTGGGATCACCATTCTCGACTATATCGAGCGGTACTGTCTTCCTGATACTTGGACAGTGGGGAGTCAGGTGCCCATTAAAGCCATAGTCAACCTGAGCATGAAGATCATAATGGCTACCCTAGTGCGGATTACTGGTTCAAAAGCTCTTCACCAGGCATCCAGGCCGATGATGTTCTATGCCTCACAGTGTATGCGGCCCACAGTATAAGATTGGTGCACAACGTTACTGGGGTCCATGAAGACTTAGTTAATGGAGTGTAAGCAAGGGGAGGCAATTTTTTTTGGATACGGCGGTATCTTATGCAGTTTCTTCTTTGAGGGAGTTCCGAGGATCAATCCGAGGGTTGAAGTCCCTCCTCATAGTCTCCACGACCCAGCCCTAACCCGGTGGGCAGAGGTCTTGACGCGACAGGGTGGTGGCCATTAGGCATCACCATACACAGAGGAGTTCTTTCACTGGTGGGACCGACAGGTCATAGCTATAGATGACTACCCCTATGCAGGGATAGACTTTCGTCAGGAACATGATATGCCGCTTCCACCAGGAGTAGCATTTGGAGACATTGGTGAGAACTCTTTTTATGTTTTTTGTGTATTAATTTTTTTTTGATTTTTGATTATAAATGTAAATGCAAAAATATTTTTGGGGGTAGTATCACATATTAATGTTTCATTGTTTGCTCATAGACAAGGGTCCAGTTAGACCACAGGGCTTCCCAAGACATCGTCGACGAGGAAGGGGTGATGAAGTAGTGGGTGCTGCAGCAGAGCATACACTACAGACTGTGCGGGTCAACCTATCATGAATGACCAACATGGTACCAGGTATAGAGATAGCGCAACTACACGAGGATATGCAGTGCCATGTGGTGGGGGGTACCGACCAGCTGGGTGCGACTACTGCAGCGTATAGCAAATGCAGAACAATATTACTATCAGACGCATCCTGCCCAGGCAGCAGCTAGGCCTCCTCGTAGGGCTTCGACATCTTAGAGTCCCATTTTTGTATCCATATGTATATTTTTGAGAGCTACGGGCTCCAGTTTTGTATTATGACACTACCATTTTGGACATATTATTTATAAAAAATTATGGTTCTCCAGTTCTACTATATATGTGTATGTACAAATGTATGAATGTATCTTTTATTTGTGTGCTTCATTATGAATGTGACAAATGCCAATCTATGACATAGTTAGCATATGCATCAGATATATGATTAAAACTTCTCGGAACATGAATGTATGTGATGGAAACAAAATGTCATTCCAAGAGTCTTACCTTAAGAATCTCCGTAATAGTGTAGGATCCCTCACATGGTATTGACCATTCAACTGAGACACAACCAATTGTGAATCCAGGAGGACTTCTAAAGACTGGATACCATGTGAAATAACATCTCGAAGTAGCTCAATCACGACACTATACTTAGCCACATTGTTAGATGTAGGACTGAGACAAGCACCTCCTGAAGACACAACTAGATGGTCAGGTGAATAAATAACCCAGGCAGTAGAAGAAAGCTGCTGCGTATGACGGCTAACACCATCCGCGAATACTAAGAACGTAGGAAATTCCACTGACATTTTTCAATCAAACGGAAGCGAATCAACAGACCCGAAAAACAAAATAAATCTAAACTATGTATAGAAGCAACTATACAATAGTATACAAAAGTATTAGCTCGAACTAGAAGTTCAAACGTAATACCACTTGAGGTAGAGCCCATTCCTAGGTTCCTTCAAGACGTTCCCCTCATAATCTTCTAATTCATAGGATCCTTTTTCCAGGACACGCCTCATGATGTAAGGACCGTGCCACATGGGGTTAAACTTGCCTACCCCCAGGGGTTCTTTAGCTTGGTCATATAAGAGGACCAAGTCACCTTCAACATATTGCCGGGGACGGACATACCTATCGTACTGAACCTTGACACGACGGTTATTGGCATCTATAGCCATAGCGGTATCTCGACATTGCTCGTCAAGCTGCTCAAGGTGGATTAAACGTTGCTCAATACCCGACGTATCAGGGAGAAGATATATGGCCAGTTTTAGCGAAGGGATTTCACATTCAATCGGTAAAATTGACTCCACACCGTATACCAGCTGAAACGGTGAGAACCCGGTGGCAGTCTTGATTGTGGTTCGATACGCCCACAAACCAGGATATAACATAATATGCCAGTTATTCTTGCTTTGTTGGATGGTACGTTGGAGAATGGTATTTAAAGACTTATTGACTGCTTCTACCTGACTATTCGCTTGGGGTTAGTAAGAAGATGAGTGTTCTTGACGAAACCCAAGCTTGAGTGACAAATCCTCCATCATTTTGTTCTGAAAGTGACTGCCATGGTCAGTGACAATCTCTTTCGGAATACCAAACCGAGTAATAATCTGATTGAACACGAAATGGGCTGCTGTAGCACCATCGGATTTTATGGTAGGCATGGCCTCATCCCATTTGGAAAAGTAGTCCACGACCACGATGATATGGTGATGCCCCCCAGTCGAAGCTGGTTTGCAATCCATGAAATCCATCCCCCATTTGGTGAAGGGACCGACGGTGACGACTAGATGAAGCGGTGCTGGATGCGAGTGTATATTCTGAGAAAACATTTGGAAAGGGTGACATCTCTTCACAGCATTTATGCAATCTTTAAATATTGAAGGCCAGAAGTAACCAGCTCGCATAATGCGTTGGGATATAGCAAGCCCGGATAAGTGACCGCCACACGCCCCAGCATGGAAATCATTAAGCACACGCTCCGTTTCTTCGTGAGTCAAGAAACGATGGAGAATATAATCCTTTCCTCAACGATACAAAGTGTCATCGACAATAGTCTAATCTTTAGCGTGATGTTTCACACGTCGTTCCTCGTCCCGTGAATAATGCGAAGGGAACTTCAAAGTTTGGAGATATACAATGACATCCCCATACCAAGGGTCCTCCGAAGAGATAAGAAATAAGTGTTCATCCACAAAGGAATCTTCATGGATGAAATTCTCATCAAGTCTCGGAAGGTCCGACATAAGCTCAGCAAAAACCAAGGATTTCACTGACTTCGCCGAAGCAAAATCAAGATCAAACTCCTGAAGGATAACAATCCATTTATTGTACTTCCCCCCTATGAGATGTCATGATAACATGAACTGAAATGGATTGATATGCGCTACAACCATGGTAGTTCTAAGCATGATATCATGTTGTAACCGTTGGACTGCATGAACAGTCGCAAGCGCCAACTTTTCCACGTGAGTATATCTCAATTCAACATCCACTAGATTTCGACTAAGGTAGTAGATCACATGCTCAACGAGCACATCATCAACTTGAACTAAGACCATGCCAATCGTCTCTTGAGACGTAGCCACATAAAGTATAAAATCATGTGCGAAGTCTGGTGGACTAAGCACAGGGGCTGATACCAAAGCTTTCTTAAGGGCATCGAAAGACTGCTGGGCTCGCTCATCCTAGATAAACAGTGTGTCTTTCTTCAACAAGCACGCAAAAACTTTGGTAAGACTAGCATAATTGATGACAAAGCGACGTAGAAAAGTAGCTCTCCCCTAGAGGCTCTGAAGTTGAAACAAGTTGTGCGGAGGGGGCAACCGAAGTATTGCCTCAACTTTAAGAGGATCGACTCTAATACCCTCTTTCGAAACTATGAATCCTAGAAGGCGACTTGTCCTCACATCAAAGATGCATTTATTGGGATTCAATCGAATTTTGTAGCGTATGCATTGTTCAGGAATCAAATGGAGATGCTTGGGGTGGTCCGCTCTCTTGCGAGAATGGCTGACAAGATCATCCAAGAAAACCTCCATTATACGTTTAAGGTCGTGAAAGGCATAGGTCATAGCTCGCTGAAATGTAGCTCCGACGTTTTTAAGGTTGAAGGGCATTTTCTGGTATGCAAATGTACTACCCCAAGGAAAAATGAAAGCAGTCTTATGTTGGTCCTCGGGTTTGATTTGAATCTGGTTATGCCTCGAAAAGTCATCCATGAACGAAAAAATCTCACTTCCCGCACAGGCATCCAAGATCTGATCAATGAATGGAGTGGGGGAAATTGTCTTTTGGACACGCACAATTCAGGTCTCTAAAATTAGTGCATATGGGGATCGTTCCCTGCTTCTTATCCACAGGAACGGGGTTTAACACCCATTTAGTAAGGGGAATGAGGTAGATAAAACCAGCCTTGAGAAGTTTCTCCACTTCTGCCTTGATAGCGGATGCCTTCCTAGGGTTAAAGCACGAAGACATTGTCGAACTGGTTTAGCAAGAGGATACGTTCTAATCCCGTGTTCGACAATACTGGGGTCTATTCCTGGCATCTACTCATATGACCAAGCAAAATCTTCCCGAAGTTCTGTAAACAATTCGGTGTAAATGGAAACCTCCTCAGAAGAGAAATCATCACCGATGTAAACGTTCTCAATCTTTCTAGGAGTGCGAGAGATGTTGATCGGTATGGTTGGGGAAATATTAGCCATGTTCCCCTCTGTGTAAATCTCATGTGAGCCCAAAAGAGACACAAGGTGACCAACCATCTCAGCAAGAGTCATCCTAAACGCTTCTTGCTCGGCGAGATCGAGGTTGGGAAGGAAATAAGAGCGATGATTCATATCCTCCCAAGGTCTCTCACTACCACACATGGCCTTGATAATAGCTTCATCCGAAGGTAAAGTATCATCAAGGTAATCGTGTGAACAAGACGAGTTGGCAGCCTAAACCGGCAGCATAACAAGATCTTCCTCCTCCGTCCGTGAAGAGGAGAGATCCATCTCTGCAGTGGATTGTTGAATATCTTGATAAGCAAGCTCAGCAGCAGATAGTGGCATAGACATCCTGACGTGCGCAATGTCTCCAGATGTAGAACCCGTGGATGGTAAGGTCCATGGATCATCAAAATATGAAGTCCAGAATGGTACATTATGCAATGGAGGAGATGCATCGTCGAAAATTGTTCCAATAAAATTAATGGGTGAAGGGAAATCATAAGATCCCATCAATGAAGGATATAATCCGACACCCATGTTCCCAGTTGCCGACTGAGAATCTGTAACTTGGGGGACTACTGATCTCGTGGATGCTGTGGGAGAAGGATTAATGAAATCTAGCTGATCGATTGTCACAATCTTTCCTTCATGTGGAAAGCAAATAACTCTGAATACAGTAGACGCGACAGATTTCATAGCGTACATCCAATTCCTACCCAGTAGAAGGTTGTAGTCAATGGGCGCATCAACCACCTCGACTCCAATAGGCACAGGTTTACCTCCCAAGCGGACAACAAGGGAAGGGATAATCCCGTGCGGAATAAATGAGTGACCGTCAAATGCAGTGAGCATGGTCCTAGATGTGAGTAGAGGAGGAGAGCCAAGAGCTTTCCAATAAGATAAAGACATCACTGATGCGAAAGCACCTTTGTCAACCACCGTTCTCTTGACAAAATTCTGAAGGCACTCCACATGGATTTGAAAAGCCACGTGGTAAGGTAAGAGAGGTTGAACATCAGTAGTGTCAAAATTGATAATGTTGGGAATCGTCCCATCCTGAATTCCTAAAGCACCCAAAAGGGAATGCCTTTGAGAAGGACACGCGTGTAAAAATTCAAGATCTGACATGGCACACGGAATTTGGCCCAAATCTTCTACAATGGAGTAGTTCTGGGCGGCTTGAGCATTGGGATTATGCGTAGAGCGCTTAAGAACACCTTTCGGTATCCACGGCATAATAGAGGGCTTCTCGATATGCAAGGAATTATCAGGAGGAGGGGGAGGCTCATTCCCCATATTTGGTTGTGGTGAACCATAATCGCATTGACGAGTAGCAACACTAACCTCTGATTGGACCATATTCATGCATCCATAGCCACTAGTATCGGAAGAAGACGTTGTAGTCTCATTAGATCCATAACCATTAGCAGGAGCATGCAAAGCCAAGTTTTGATGATGAGGAAGGGGATCCTTCAACACAGCCGGGCTATGTGCAAGATGCTTTGATGCTTCTTCGATTCGAGGACACAAGTGAGTAAGATGGTCTTCCCCACAAAGCTTGCAAGGGAATTTCAGCTTACGCCTAGGTTTACGGTCCTCACTAGCATTTCCGCCTTCTCGAGGAGGGTTGGCATTCTCCTTACGATGGGTATTGCGATTACTATTATTGTTCCCATTCTTTCCACCCTTACGGTTGTTTCTCCCCTTCTTCTTACCACCAGGCTGCTGGTTACCCGATGGGTGCATCGATTGCACAGTGTGTACATCAGACGAAGGGGTGGAAGTGGACAAGGTGTGAACCTGTCCGGGAGTAGACTGGTTAAGTGACAAATTTTTCATTTGATTAGCCACCAAATCTACGGGGCGAGTACTTGTGGATCCCACAATGCCATAGGCATGCAGTCCAGGAACTGACTTGGGCTCATGTCGTGTTCGCGGTGCGTCAGGAATAATGTCGTACAAAATGCCAGACTGAGAATATAATAAATCTAACTGCTAGACTTTTAATATGGCTTGTTCCTCAATCACAATGCCGGACATCGAAATATACTTAGCAATATATGGAAGTAAAGACTTGAGGAACCATTCCAACAGAAACTCTGGAGGAATGTTGGCTTTCACTAATCTCTTCCGTCGACGCCATTCTTGAACGTGGTTAGAAATATGTGTGGCCTTATTCTGACGGAAGGTAGACAAAAGTTCAGTACCAGTATCGTAGTGAACTGACAACTGGAAATGATCCAAGAAAACCAAAGCGATCTCATTGAAACCCCTATAAGTGCCCCCAGGAAGCTCAACATACCACTTCGCAGCTGCCCCCGTGAGGGTGCATTGAAATAGTCGCAATCGAACGGAGTCGTGATTCAACGAGTTGGATGAGCACCAAAGGTGAAAGGTAGTGACATGGTCACCCGGGTCCTCACCAATCTTTCCCTCAAACTTGGGAATGTCCAAAGGGAGATTGGTAGGGACCAGAGGCCAATTGGGACTGTGACACACCGGATCATTCGTGAGCTTCGAAAGATCCGAAAGATTCAGTCATGCAAGGAACGGGAGCTGCGGCTGGAAAGCTTGATTATAAGCTCCCATAAAAGGTTGGTTGTATGGAACTGAAGCATAAGAAGGACCATAAGCTTGACCATGACCAGTAAAATGTTGATTATACAGACCTGACTGACCATAAGCTTGACCATGGCCATAAGGTTGATAACCTCCTCCGACTTGACCCGTGTGAGAGTAAGTAGATATATTTGCATTTTGAGCACCATATTGAGGTGGGTTGTACTGATGGCTAGCACCGACTGTATTGTAGTAAGGGTTGCCACCATAATTATGGGGCATATACATACTATTCGTAGTAGGAATCGTGTTGTAATGACCCTGATGGCAAGGTATGTTCCCACCCACTACATAAGCGTTATTAGTAGCATGTGCAGTTGTGTGGTGACCATAAGCATGAGATGTATTCCCAACCCCAACATTGGTGTTACTAGTAGCATGAATGGTGGCGTTGTGACCATGAGTATGAGGTATATTCCCACCTCCTACATTAGCATTATTAGTAGCGCTAGCAGACGTAAAAGTGTATGGTATATGTCCACCCCCGTGATTGGGAGGAATGTTAACATTCACGAAAGTGGTCCTCGGTTGACAGGTAGAGGTATGTGTATTGAAATGTGGATGGCGAGTCGTGTTGCGAATAGTGTTCCTATTAGGATGGGTAGTCCTAGGAGGCGGCCGTCTTCCAACATTTGCATTGTTAGGAGGAATGTGACTGGTTCCCATACTATGTGTAAGAGTGGAAAAAGTGGTGCCCCCGACGAGGGTATTGCCCCCAGTGGGTGCAATGTTGCTAACACCATGACTAGTGCCAACATCAATACCAAAAGTAGTGGAAGGATCAACTGTGTTGTAATTAGGCATACCAAAAGAGAAGGGGGTAGCGTTGTTCATAGGACGTGTGTCATCATGTAACTATGGCATCCCGTATAAATAATCATGTGGAAACGAAGGATCGAACGGGTCGTCCTCGGGTGGGTCTGGACCAAACAAACTAGGTTGAGTCTCGGGTGGATCCGGACCAAACAAACTAGGTTGGGTATCGAGTGGATCACCCCCCCACGCCTCTCTAGGAGTAGGGGTGTCTGAAGTGTGTTCGACTCTACCCGATGGACTAGTAGGGATTTCTCCCATGCCAGAATGTGTAGTCATGACGTCAGCGACGTATGTTTTGCAAGAATCCGAAGACTTGGAGGGGGCCTTCCAGTGTTCCCTATCAATACGGTGTGTAAGCTTGGCAGCTGGTAAACCAGCCAACTGACGGACAGAGAGCAGGACTACATGCCACGATATCTCTGGAGAGACTATAAAATCAAAGCGTCCCCTAACGACCAAACTATCGATCAAAAACAAAAATTCAAGAGCACACACCTAGAGAAACTACAACCAAGAGCAGACAAACAGAGTGGCTAAATGAGCTCCCGACATTAGAGCCGGTATGTCTCACCTAGGAGAGGCTTGAGACTCCCAAACTGTAGCCGGAGGTAACATAATTAGTTATAAAGGTTCCCAAGCTTCACTGCGTGCAAAGGGCTGTAACCCTCAGCAACAAAAAACTGTGTTGTCCAACCCCTATCTGACTCAGGACACGATAGTATAACCACTGCAAGTACCCTATGCGATACCTAGGTAAGGAAAATATGGTCACCGCAGTATAACCAATGCTTAGGGGGATAGTCGCAGGTGGGATCCATCGTATGGGCAGGGTAGCTAAGCCTGAAACTCAAGAGGGTCAAATCCCCCAGGAGTCCCCATATACGAGCAAACCCTGGAAATATCTCCCATGTTCATTCGGTATTGGAGGGATATCTCCGCAACCAACCTCTCGTGACCTCGTGCTTAACTCTGGTCTGAGTAGATCTTCCTGAGAACATCGATGTATACCATGGATTTCACCACTCCCTGGTCAAACACATAATGTTTCGTCTAATAGTCTTGGATTGTTTACTCACAATGATCTATTCCAAGACTCTAAATCTATGCTAGTTGGTGTACCCTATAAATAAAAATCGTTCTAATCAATTTTAAGATTAAGCGTTAATTTTAATGGCTGTGTTTACTCAAAGGATATGGTCGTGAAACTAGTGATGTATATGACTCAATAGTATGCAAAATCGTCAAACTCTAGACTCATCTATCCAATAAAAACAATGCCACTAGAATGAAAATCAATCCAATGGTTTCGAAATAAAAATGCATCTGTTTTATATTTTCAATGCACAAGCAGAACCTAAATGAAAGCATAAGCACTTAGATGCAAAATGCAGTACATAAAAGTAATTTTTTTTGTATTTTCACTTATAAGAAAAAGGAAAATGCAAAACTATATTTTTGTATTTTTCGATATAATGAAATGAAAAATGCAAGCAAAATCTCACTATTTAGTTACAGAAATGCAAGGGAGATCACTCAGACAACCTAGCAGATCCCAAATAGTAAGACTCAGCCAAGGTAATGAGCTAAAAAAATAAAAATGGGTGAAAACCAACAAGGCTCAAAACCAAGAGAAAAGAGGAGTTCTGGTCACGAACAAGGCTTGGAATAGTTAAGAACAAGGCCAAAGAAGACTCAGGAACACTCAAAACCAACCCGAAAACAACCAAAGGTCATAAACCAATCACCCCCAGAGTTGTACGCTGTTATCGAAGGAATAACTGTGGGTACCAGCGGGCTATAGTGCAGATAGAGGCGGGTAGACGTGGGCAGAACTAGGCTCACCCGCGTACAGGGAAAAGCAAATGAGCAGAAAAAGAGTCCAATTGCTCAGAAAAAGACTGTTTTCTATAGTGTATCCTAATGGCCAATCAATGACATAGAGACTCGACACACAACAACTCTAAACAAGGACCAAAGCCTAAAAATCCCAAAAAATGAATGTTCTCCCTAGCGGAGTCGCCATTTCTGTTATGAAGAAACTTCCTATGGCTTAGGGTGGACCACAACAGACAGTTGACTACCAGAAATTAACTCAATTCTCAATGCTATGCTATATAAATGACAATGCTAAGATAATGTAGAATATAACCAACCTCGATCCAGACATTTGATGTAGATCCTCGTTGGAGCTTTCAATTTGTGCACTTGAACCTGCAAATTAGTCTTTACCGCCAATGTACAACAAGCGCATATAATATATAAACTACATTAACATCATCAATAGCGATGGTCCATGATATCATAATTAAATGCAACCCAATGTAATATAAACAACATTCACAACATTAATGGACGACAATATGAGTATTTCTATTAATAAATAACAAGAAGTACAATGTGATATGACCTCTTGCCGGCAACCAATCTGAACCAAGAACTGGGTCTCTCCACTTGTGCCTCCATCACTTCAATCCTCCATGTAATGGCAAACTCAAACTATGATAGGAGTTTGGAAGGTGAACATATAAGAGGTTCACAACAACAAGGACCAATGAGTGTAGACTCAAGATACAGTAAAAATCCACTAGAGTTATCTTGCTCTCTCTTTCTCCTCCCTTCCATATGCCATATGTGCTCAATATATAGTCCTCCCAAAGGTAAGTGAAAGGACACATCGAGGTGTTCCAGGGAAAATGGAGGGCCAAAGGTCACCCTAAGACCGCTTTATGGGAGTAAAAAGTCATTTACTAGTGATGTTTACCATTTTACTTGTTACCCGTGGGCTATAGTGGTGCAGCTTGTGGGTACGCATACTAAAGTGGAACAACTAGCGTACAGGAAGAAAAAATAGGTAAATAGTGTATCTGAAGGATATAAAGTGGATATGAGTGAGAAGAATGGATCCTAAAGGCCAAAGAGTGTTGATGCTCACAAGGTGGAAAATTACGTTGTAACAAAAAGTAATTCATTTTTAAGAATTATTAAATATTGATTTATCCTCAACTTTCAATCACTCTTCCTATAACCACTCCTAGGTGTTCCCTTGATCTTCTTTTCCTGTCCTAAATTTGTGTGTGCACTTGAGTTTACTATTTATTTAATTGATTCCCTTTTTGTATTTGATTTAATCTCTCTATTTCTTCTCCATATTTGAAGTGGTGTACTTTAGTTGATATTTCTCTTATTTACTTGAATACATTTATTCTTTTCATGCACATGATTCCATTTGATAGTAAATTTATATTTATTTATTTTCTTTAATGAAGTGCATATACTAATAAAATGTTTATTTTCTCAATGTATTAAGGTTTACCAATGTAATATCAAGGGTGCCATCCTTTCTTATGCCCTTCAAATATTACCTTTAAATGAATACAAAGGATGCCATGATCATATACACTCCCTTCAAATATTCCTTTCTCCACAGTGGGGAAATGGTACAACAGTTGAGAATAGGTTAACTCAACTTGTTCCCACCTTGTTGAGATACTAATGGTCACTCATAGATATGGATGACACCTTATTGTGTGCTCCCTAGTCAAACCTTGTGAGTGACTGTATCCATGACTTACCCTCATGGAAACATGCATTTTGCGGGTAAAAGACACACCTATTTTTCAACCCGTCACACAGAAAATGAGTGTTAGTACTATCATGTACATTCCCCCGTACAACCCCATTATCCATGTGTGGATCGATTGGCAATTAAAATCCCTATTCCTGCACACATTAAAGTCCACATGCATCAAATAGTTCCATTTACATAAATCAAAATATCAAATTATTGTTAGAATACAATATGCTAAGACAGAAAATAGCAGCATTACATTCCACTTCACAATAATAGCATATACAGGATCACTGAAGAAACAACAAGCACAGCATAAACACAAGAGACAGAGATTTATCCTGGGAAACCCTCATGGGGTAGAAAACCCAGCAAAGCTTCCTCAATATAGATGACCAGCAATATACAAAGATGCAAACCTTGAGCATAAGCTCCTTCTCCACAATAGCAGACCTCTCCTCCACAAGTGCGCCTTTCTCAAGTGAGAGTGAGTGTTTGTAATGAGGAACACACCTCCTCTATTTATACACTACTCTGATGTGTATTTTACACAAGTACACGTAGGCTCGTATTTAACCAATGGGTTAAATACCCCACTACAACTAACTGGGCCGACCCCTCTAGGGTGGTCTAATAACCCTTTGACCCACATAACACATACAGGGCCGACCCCCAATAGGGAAGTCTAATAACCCGAGTTACCACATTCCGACGGAGGAATAAACATCTCTGGATATACAATAAGATCTTCACGGAGGAATGAAACATCTCCGGAATAATAAAGTACAAATATAATATTCTTTGAAGTTACAATATCTCAACACTCCCCCTTAACGAGAAGGATATTATAACAACATCTGCAAGGAGTCATCATACATGATACATCTATAAATCACTGGAAGCTTTCTCAACATCATCAGTAACTCAAGCAGTTACTGGAACATCACTGTCAACATCAATCATCAACATCAGGATCTTTAGCATCGTCTTCATACGATCAGCAGCATCGTCATCACACGATCAGCAGCATCATCATCACACGATCAGCAGCATCATCATCACACGATCAGCAGCATCGTCATCACACGATCAACAGCATCGTCATCACACGATCAGCAGCATCGTCATCACACGATCAGCAGCATCGTCATCACACGATCAACAGCATCGTCATCACACGATCAGCAGCATCGTCATCACACGATCAGCAGCATCGTCATCACACGATCAGCAGCATCGTCATCACACGATCAACAGCATCGTCATCACACGATCAGCAGCATCGTCATCACACAATCAGCAGCATCGTCATCACACGATCAGCAGCATCGTCATCACACGATCAGCAGCATCGTCATCACACGATCAGCAGCATCGTCATCACACAATCAGCAGCATCGTCATCACACGATCAGCAGCATCGTCATCACACGATCAGCAGCATCGTCATCACACGATCAGCAGCATCGTCATCACACGATCATCAGCATCGTCATCACTATCATCATCATACGATCATATTCCTAGGATGATCAATCCTGCTCCTTTTAGGACATAGGTCCATGGATGATACAATCCAATCTTCAGTTCTCGGAGACTTCAGTCTACGGATCAATTCTGGGACCTCAGTCCGGGGACGATGCAATCCCCTGCCTGTTCATTCAGGACTTCATTTTTCGAAGACCCAGTCTACGGTTCTATTCTGGGACCTCAGTCCGGGGATGATACAATCCCCTACCTGTTCATTCAGGACTTCATTATCGGAGACCCAGTCTACGGTTCTATTCTGGGACCTCAGTCCGGGGACGATACAATCCCCTACCTGTTCATTCAGGACTTCATTATCGGAGACCCAGTCTACGGTTCTATTCTGGGACCTCAGTCCGGGGACGATACAATCCCCTACCTGTTCATTCAGGACTTCATTATCGGAGACCCAGTCTACGGTTCTATTCTGGGACCTCAGTCCGGGGACGATACAATCCCCTACCTGTTCATTCAGGATTTCATTATCGGAGACCCAGTCTACGGTTCTATTCTGGGACCTCAGTCCGGGGACGATACAATCCCCTACCTGTTCATTCAGGATTTCATTATCGGAGACCCAGTCTACGGTTCTATTCTGGGACATCAGTCCGGGGACGATGCAATCCCCTACCTGTTAATTCAGGATTTCATTTATCGGAGACATACATCTACGGCTCTCTTTAGAACAGATGTTCAAGGATGATACAATCCCTTTTCTTTCTCGGAGACACCTGTCTACGGCTCACTTTAGAACATGTGTTCAAGGATGATACAATCCCTCTTATTTCTCGGAGACACCTGTCTACGGCTCTCTTTAGGACTGAAGTCCAGGGATGATCCAATCCCCTCATGTCCACCAAGGACTTCATTCTCGAAGACATACGTCTACGGCTCTCTTGAGGATGATGCAATCCTATCATGTCCACTAAGGACTTCATTCTCGGAGACCTCACGTCTACGGCTCTCTTTAGGACTGAAAGTCCAGGGATGATTCAATCCCCTCAACTGTCCACTAAGGACTTCATTCTCGGAGACCTCACGTCTACGGCTCTCTTTGGGACTGAAAGTCCAGGGATGATTCAATCCCCTCAATCTGTATTCTCATCAATACAAGTACAAGTATCCTCATCCATACAAGTACATAATCAATATCTAGCATCAACAGCATGTATACGTCATATATCAAAAGCATGTATTCTTACTAATACATCTAAAATCATGTATACATCTGTCATCAAAAGCATGTATTCTCACTAATACATCTATCATCAAAATCATGTATACATCTAACATCAAAAGCATGTATACATCTAGCATGTATTCTCACTAATACATCTATCATCAAAATCATGTATACATCTAACATCAAAAGCATGTATACATCTAGCATGTATTCTCACTAATACATCTATCATCAAAATCATGTATACATCTAACATCAAAAGCATGTATATATCTAGCATGTATTCTCACTAATACATCTAACATCATGTATACATCTAACATCAAAAGCATGTATACCTCTAGCATGTATTCTCACCAATACATCTAACATCAAAATCATGTATACATCTAACATCAAAAGTATGTATACATCTAGCATGTATTCTCACTAATACATCTAACATCATGTATACATCTAACATCAAAAGCATGTATACCTCTAGCATGTATTCTCACCAATACATCTAACATCAAAAATCATGTATGAGTAAAACTAAACAGAAATAAAAATAGTCCTAAATCTAACTATTTCTAAGTGACTAGGTGTAGAGAACAGGTTACCTCATCAACGACCTTGTTGTTTGATGAGACAAACACATCAGTAGTGACTATACTACTCCCCCTTTCGAGGAGGGTCCTTTTGAACTACACCAATCTTGTCTCGGAAGTATTCAAACTTCACTCGAGACAGAGGTTTGGTTGGTAACTTCTTCACTTGACGTAGAGGCTTGGTTAATACAACGGTAACCTGTTACAAATTCAAACTTTTAGAGTTCCTTTATGTGTCATATCTTGTTAGTTCCCTATGTTCTTTGACTTATCATGGAACACTAGATTCTATGTCATCTTGATACAACTCTAAATATCACATAGGATCTCAGTTGGTTCTATCTCTAAGTCAAACAATCCTAAAGCCAAACTTCTTCACAACTAGCAGAGCAAGCAGCCATATAAACCGCTTGTGCTGAGAGCCACACTAGACTGCTTCCAGCTAAACCACGAGATCATGGCTAATCCCAGACAATAACATCCTCTCGATGTGTTCTTCTTGTCTGAAACACTTCCTGCCCAAACAGAATCTGAATAGCCATCTGAAGTCATGATCTTCAAGATAGCATAGATCAAATTCTATTGTGTCCTTTATGTGCCTCATCACATGCTTTGCAACTATCAGGTAAACACATCTAGTTTCCACTAGATACTAACTCAAGGTGTTCATAACAAAGCATATATATATAACCTAGTATATGTTAGATATATCAAAGACCCAATAAATTGACTGTACAGAGTTATATCCCCTAACAGCTTCAAGTTGGAATCCATAAGAGTGGCCATTCCAACACCTCAAGTCATATTTCTCATCATACTTTCCCTGGTTGAGAAATATTCCTTCTGAGCCTTGCCATACTTCCAGACCTAGGAAGTAAAGCATCAAATTGAGATCTTTCATTTTCATTTCTGCATTGAATGATCTTCTGCATATCTATCTGTGCCATCTCTCGTTAGATGGGTCTACTGATATGAGCCTCAATATCATTTGAACTCTGTGGTGAGTTCCTTCTTGCATCCATGTCATATGTGTATCATATTCAACCTTGTAGCAAAGGTTGAGATCCACATCACCCATGGTGATCATTAAGCTTATCAAATTATTATTGATCCTAGGTACCTATACAGAACCTGATTCATACTTCTTCTTTAATTACACCATACTTGGAGCAAACATCTTGTCGTGATTCTCTTCCTCTTTCTAAGAGAATCTTCTAGCCATGAGCCTTCTATATTTTGTTTGATTTGTAAATCTTCTTGTTTGAACATCCACCACTTGTACGGTGTCCATCATTCTTCATGACCTTTCCTACAAATCAAAATTAAGTACATGATTAGTAATACTTCATAATCATCAAAAGATAACCCATTATGCATACAGATATCATTTACATAGTGATGCAACTATTTTGACCAATACTTTGGCACAACACTTTCCCATATCCTGTATGCATACAGTGGCTATCTAGATGCCTTCCATCTCTACCAGAACATACTATCGAGAGTGTGCACAACTCTCAGCATGTCAGCAAAGAGGTTTCATTCTAGACAAGCAATAATGGAATGTTTGTCCAACTTGTCAATCATATGCACATTAGTAGTATACTGTTCAATGCTCTATGAATGTTTACACTCAGCATTATATATTATGGGAATACAAATATGCATACAACCTATTGTAGGCAAAATTATTACTATTTCAAATAACAACTCAAATACTTATCTTTTATGTTTGTGTGGTTGCCTCCCGCTTGATCTTCTGTATGTCTTTTGAACTTCTATTCATTCTGTACCACTGTGCATGCTCAAGAGTCATCCTCATGATCTCATACACAAACATACACTCATTAGTATATTCTAAATGCTATCAAAACATTATAGTACTAAATAATCTTGAAAACGTATAGTCATGATTATAGTTAATAAACATTAGTATTCAAGATTTCAAGGAAGTCTTCTTTTACTCATGCATATCATTGATAAAAGATGTAATATGCATAATCCCTTGATTACTAACTTTATGAATAAGCATAACCAATCATTCCAAGTATACGTATATAAGGGATCCTAACACAAGGTAAGATTCATGGGAAACATACCTGGATTAGTATACCTACTTGGTTATGTACAACATACCTAAACAATCTCTTCAATGATTTAGAGATCCTGAGCTAGAACCTGCATGTCTCATAGGTTAAGCATAATATAACAAAGTCATACATACCTCGTAAGTAGAACAGAGATTATGGATGACTCTTTGTCTTCATGTTTTCATGGTCATGGAGCCTGATTTGTCTTTTGTGATGTACCTGTATCTTGTTAGCAGACAACCTCAACCTCACACAACACCATAATGCATTAGTACAATCATAAGTGTCAACACCCTAACCAATGAATATCTTCTATCATGCATTCATAATTTTGTTAAGGTGATACAACAAATCTAAAATCAAGATTGTACTAACTGAAATAACATGAAGACAAACATACCATAAACTTAATCATGAACAAATCTCAAAACATACCTCGATGAGTCATACCTGTCGAGATCACTTGTAATCTCCTTATGTAAAGCCTTAGCCTCATCTCCCTCTGAAACATGAACTCCTTCACTTATGTAGGTGACCAATCCATCTTCTTCTAGGATTAACCCTATCCACTTGATTTGCAAGAACTGGACCTGGAGCTGGATATGGGTTTGTCAGAGAAACCCCAAAAATTCAAACTTTGAATTTCAAACTTCCGAAAGGATAGAGATATGCGCCTTGATGAGCTGATCAAACTGATATATTCAGAATTTGAAAACTGCAAAGTTTTACTCCTCAATTTTGCCTTTGAAACTTTCGGATTCACTGGACGTGACCCTGAACTGGGGTTTGATGAAGCCCACTCTTTTGCCCCATCAAAAAGTTTGATTCAAAGCTCTAAGCTTCTAATTTTCTGAGGAGCTTCCAGCCGTGGTCACAGATTTCAAAAATTCCCATTTTTACAGAAGCCCTAATTTTCCGCTTTTCTGATCAAAGTCCCGAACTAGGGTCTAATCAAGCCCGGCCTTCTGCCCAACCAAAAATTCTGATCTTGGTCTCTAAATTTCTATTTTGATGAGTAGCATCCAGCCGTGGTCTCTGATTACAAAAATTCCAACTTTCTCCAAAGCCCTAAATTCCGGAAGTCATGAATGAAGGTACCAAAAAATAATTCTGTTTTGACAGAAATATGTACCTGATTGTTTCTGGTGTAACTCTGAAATTTTTGATCCACAGGGTCTGAAAAAGTTTCCTGAGATAGCCTGACCTGTTATCTTTCTATCCTGACAAGTCTGACCTCAATTGGATTCTCTGAGAGAGAGTTATGCCAAATGTCGCAACGTGACCTGTTTTGGGAAAATACAGGAGAGCGAACTTGTACGGCGTTCCACGTGTCACTGTTTGACCTTCGGCCTCTGAAAACGTTTTCTGAGATAGCTCTTCCTGTTATCTTTCCATCCTGACAGGTCTGACCTCAATTGGATTTTCTGAGAGAGAGTTATGTCAAGTGTCGCAACGTGACCTGTTTATGGGATAATACAGGAGAGCGAACTTGTACGGAGTGCCACGTGTCACTGGTTCAACTTCGGCCTCTGAAAAAGTTGTCTGAGATAGTGCAGACTGTGTACTACCTGTCACTTTTTACGAAATTTCATTTGGAGCTTCCTAGCCCAAGATATGACCTTTTTCCCAAGGTCACCTGATTTTGACTCAGATCTGGAAGAGGCAGAAACCCTATATTGTACAGATCATAAATCACAAAGTACAACGAATTAGAGGTTGTCCTTTGGACACAAGGTACCTGGAGATTTTATCTTCGTCCTGTAACAATTTCAGATCCGAAAAATTCGCCAAAACGGATTTATAGCGAAAGTGCTACGATGACTGGTTTTTGCTATGTAAAACCCTAACCTTCAAATTGTCGTAAGTAGAGCAAGTGTCTTTAGTGCCATACCTTGTCTTCCTTCAGGTTAGCTCTGATACCATGTTAGAATACAATATGCTAAGACAGAAAATAGCAGCATTACATTCCATTTCACAATAATAGCATATACAGGATCACTGAAGAAACAACAAGCACAGCATAAACACAAGAGACAGAGATTTATCCTGGGAAACCCTCATGGGGTAGAAAACCCAGCAAAGCTTCCTCAATATAGATGACCAGCAATATACAAAGATGCAAACCCTGAGCATAAGCTCCTTCTCCACAATAGCAGACCTCTCCTCCACAAGTGCGCCTTTCTCAAGTGAGAGTGAGTGTTTGTAATGAGGAACACACCTCCTCTATTTATACACTACTCTGATGTGTATTTTACACAAGTACACGTAGGCTCGTATTTAACCAATGGGTTAAATACCCCACTACAACTAACTGGGCCGACCCCTCTAGGGTGGTCTAATAACCCTTTGACCCACATAACACATACAGGGCCGACCCCCAATAGGGAAGTCTAATAACCCGAGTTACCACATTCCGACGGAGGAATAAACATCTCTGGATATACAATAAGATCTTCACGGAGGAATGAAACATCTCCGGAATAATAAAGTACAAATATAATATTCTTTGAAGTTACAATATCTCAACAATTATTAACATGACGTAACACAATATAATATACTGACTCAATTTGGAGTCCTTGCAATGCTGATGTAAGCTCACGTTAAAGTACATGTATGCTTTCCTTGATACATTAAGAAAACTGCCAAAAACATCCAACAAATGGCAAATCCAAAGTACATTTTTATTTATCATTTTTAATGCATAAATATCAAAATGTGTTACATCATATAAATTCATTCATGACCATTATTTCATACATAAGCAAATGTGAAATACCATTAATGCATAAATGTAAATTGTTTAAGTTTCAATGTCCTT
Source organism: Larix kaempferi (assembly GCA_027924585.1). Classification (NCBI taxonomy): domain Eukaryota; kingdom Viridiplantae; phylum Streptophyta; class Pinopsida; order Pinales; family Pinaceae; genus Larix; species Larix kaempferi. The sequence goes on from BSBM01000502.1 coordinate 21,914,298, forward strand.
ATATATATATATAATCAAATTGGGTCATTTGTGATCAAATGCCCTCAAATAGTAACATAGTCCAATATGACAAAAGTCTAAAGAATAATAGGGCACTACATACACCCCTTCTTCATGAAACTTTGTCTCGAAGTTCTAAAACAAGTAGGGAAACTGCAAATGAATTTCCAATGCATCCTCCCATGTAGTCAAGCTAGGACTATAACTATGCCATTGGAACTTTACCTGGTCGACCAATTGACATTGAAGTTGTCAAGTGTTTTCGTCTAGTATAAGGATTGGTTCAGCCATTAATACCCCCTCGTCTGATATCTGCAAAGTACTTAAATATATAACATGAGAACGATATGAAATATAATGATGTAAACCATATACATGAAAAAAATTATGCATACAACTCAATGATGATGGAAATGCAATATGATAGGAAACTGGTCCTAATTTATCCATTATTGTGAATGTTCCCACATATCAAAGAGACAATTTGGCTCTCTTGCCAAATTTAATTACGCTCTTTTGTGTCCTAACCTTCAAAAATACCTTTTCACCTTCACAACTGCTGAACATTCTATGTGCATCTCCGTAACTCTTCTGTCTATCATGTGCTTCCTTCAATATTGCATGCATAGTCTTGATTTGTTCTTCCAAATATTGAATCAACTATGGTACTACAAGTATTCTATCCTCCAGTTGATCCCAACTAAGAGGTGTCCTACTTGGTCTGTAGTATAAGAACTCAAATGATGCCATCGTAATTGAACTTTGATAGCTGTTATTATATGCAAATTCCACTAATGGTAGTGTTAGCACTATGTTTTTTGCAGGGAAAATGCTAAATATACAATGGGGAAATGTTTTAAAAATTGTTGATATGGTGAGAAAAGCCCCAAAAGTATCTCTAGTTCTATGGTTATGTGGCCAAATGTGGTAGATAAAAATACCAAAGAAGAAACCCAAAGAAATTCCAAAAGAAGATGTGAAAATTCGACCCAAAATGAGTAAAAGACTATAGTCCAAAGGAAAAATATCATAAAGGCTAACTATTGGGCAGGTTGCACCATTGATTGTGTGCACAAGAGAGATCAATGGTTCTCCTTGATTGTCGCATAGCCAAGATGCGTGGGGGGCAAAGGGCGCAGGTGGTTGCGACAGGGAAAACCGGAGGCTACGTGTCATACGTAGAAGATATTGCAAATGGGAAAAGTGGTATGCAAAACCAGCTGGATGGAGTGCTATATTGCCAAAGTAAAGGGAAGTCTTGCAGACCACGTGGACCATGGAGATGAAACGAGGGAGATCCTACGGTTAAAAAGTCAAATTCCAAAAGGGCGCAAGTGCAGCGAAATGAATGATGGTCCAGATTATTGCGTGGTTGATCAATGGTTCTCGTTGATCGTCGCATCAGGAAGATGCAATGCATATAGAAGATGTAGTTGGTTGCGACAAACAATACCACTTAACAGGTGTCAGTTCTAGGTTTCGTCGCAAGGGGTATAAGTGGTAATGAAAACCACTTTAGATCAATGCGACACCACTTTGTAGACACATGGTGTTGATAGACAATAAACGACGGAGATCGGAGCATAAAAGATGATCCAATGGTGGATGGAGAAAAGTTGTGAAATAAATAAAAGACATCAAATCTAAACGGCCAAGATTAATGCACGAGATCTCAACGAACGAAAAAGGTGGACAGCTGGTGAAAAAGACCGAAGGATAAGAGAATGAGGTTATATATATAAAGATGCATATGAAAAGTTGACATTTGTTCTTCGGACCTGTCGGAGTCACAAGCTTCTGGACATGTGGAAGACGAAGAAGACGACATGGGGGGTCATTCTCAGAGCTTTTCAGTGACAGGCAGGGCTTCATAATCACCGCTATTAGCAAATCTAAGTCTATTTATAACAAGAAAATGGATGAAGAACCAGTTTCTAGCAATGTTAGGGTTAAAATTGCTCTGGAAGATAGGGATTTTGATGTATTCAACATAGAAGTTCGGCTGTGTGTATCTGAAATTAAGAGAAGATTGAAGGTTTTGCTTGAAGAGGGTTTAGATGTGCATAGATTGTTTTAGTTTTCCTTTATCTTTTTTTGCATTAACCAAATTATGCCCTTCCCCGAGTTCATATCATGGTGTGAATCCAATTATTTTGAACCCCAACGAGTCATTATGAATTCCCAGAAGTCTAAGATTGTTTGTACAGTAAATTCCTCAATCATTAGCAGTTCTTTTGGAGTTTCTGCGTCCCAAATACCTGAGTCCAAGAGTTTTTCCGAAGAATATGTTATTGCTGCTTATAGACATTTTTACCCTAAAAACCGACAAACCATTTCAGCCACCCGTCTTAAACCTGAGTTAGAAGTCGAGAATAACCCATACCCTTTGGATATAAACTTCTTTAATGATAATACCCAATTGGTTCTTTCTTTAATAGCTCAGTTTCTAGGCTTGGATATAGATATGTGGGTGACAGAATTACAGTTGAGTCTATTATTCAAAATTAGCATCAGTTCACCAGGAATTGAAAAATTATTCGGTGCCATCCCTCAAATTTGAATAATTTTTAGCAGAAAGAATTCATTCACAGTTGAGCAGTTTCTCCAATACACGACATTTTAGGTTTCAGGCGCAATGAATGAAAATGGTCATGTTTAGCAGCATAGAAGATTTACAGTTCTCACAAGTACTCTACACTGATACCTTAGAAGATAATGTATTCAATTACATGAATTATATTTTGTATGCGGTATATAAAGTGATTTTTGGAGAAGAATTACCAAGGGTTTTACCAGAAATGGAGACTATGATGCAATTGAAAGATGAAGTGGCAGTAGGTGATTGGTTTTTATTAAAATATTCCACAGTATTTAGATTATATGGCTTTGTACATGAACCTTATATATTACCTGCTTTCTTAACTCTGAGAATTTTCGCTCTCGAATTCGTCAGACATAAATTAACTTTAGAAGATGAGCAGTTCTTAAAGTTTAAAAAGGGTTCAGATTTAAAGTACCCATGGAGAGTAGGTCCATTCATTATAAAAAGCAAAGAAGCTATTTCAGATGTGGAAAAATTATTGGAGAATATGGAGTTGAAAGACATATCAATTGAGTATGATCCTTTACATATCATAACTGAGAGGAAGAAGAAAAATAATATAACTTGGCTTTTGAACACCAGGAAACAGAAGGATTGCTAAAGGGAAAAAATTTATTTTGTTATGAACCTGATGATGAGGAAGTTATAAATTCACAAGTGGGAGATCTTATTTTGACAGACTTGACCATGAAGCAGATCAACCACCAGTTGCTCAAGAAATTGGAAGAAAAAGAGATTTGCAGGAGATTATGGATACATATACTGAAGGAGGAGATGAAGACAAAAGGCTTAAAGTGGAGACACAATACGAACTGGTTATTTCAGCAGACAATGAGAGATGTGAGGAAGAAAAGTCTTCAGTTCGAGAAGTCCAGATACATGAATACAAATTTCAAGAAGTTAAAGAGAGTGGTAATGTAAATAAATTTCAATCTAGGCTTGACCTATATAGACATTATGGACAAAATAAGCAAGCCTCTGCCAAAAAGATTTTTAATATATTGCCAACAGTCAGGGATTTATCAGATTCATAAACTTCTTTAATAACAAGTAGTGACATAAAGGATAACACTTTAAACTTGGCAGTATCGACAAAAGATAAAATGACCGAGATAAAGGTCAATTTGAAGAAAATACCAGTGCCAGACAAGATCCAATTGCATAAGCAAATTGGAGAGGTGATATATGAAGATTTTGTGGAAGCAACATTGAAAGTTACTAAACTGGAAATTGCTGTAAATAAAATGGAAGGTCAATTGAAACAAGAAAGACTGGAGAATAAAGCTTTCCAACAACAAGTCAAAAAATTACAATTTGACTTAGTTGAAAGCGATGGTGGAGGTAAAGCAAGAAAACAATTGTTGATAGAAAAAGATAATTTGATTCAAAAGTTACAGAAAAAGATGAAAGTTCCAAATACTCAGCTGATTCAAGCTCCTGAAGAAACAAAACTAGAGCTAGAAAACGAAGCTTTGTCTAAAGAAGTCAATGATAGCAAAGCAAAATTATTGAAATTTGCTGAAAAAGAAGCTAGTTGGGAAAAAGAAAAAATAAGCTTGAGAAATCAGATTGCTGATTTGAAAAAGAAAGTGTCAAATTTGAGCATGCAACAAACAGGTGTAAGTCAGAATGAAGATGGAAATGGTGCTGATAGTCTTTTACAGGCTATGTCCCAGATTAGTTTAAAAGATGTTGAAATTAAATAATTAAGAGAAGAAGCTAAGAGATTGAAAGAAGAAAGTGAGAAAAAAGACGAAGAAGCAAAATCCTTGCAATACAAATATAAAGAATTAATTGAAACTAACCAAAAGTTGGCACATCAAGTGACAGGACAAGCAACTATGCAGGGATGTAAGCACATGGTATGGGACTTAATCATCAAAGAAGCTGAAAATCTTAGACCATATTTGGATTTTATGAGAGTAAAGGAAAAAATAATTAAGGATGCTTTTACAAGTTGTACTGCAATAAGAGAAAATATGAACAAGAATCCCAAGGAGACAACGCAGAATCCAATCACCTTTCTGAATAGCCTAACAGAAGAAGATATAAAGACCACAGGTATTAAGAACAGGATTACGACAATCATAGCAGCAAGGAGAGTTTTGGGAAAACATGCACACGTCGAGAATGTGGAAGCCAAAGCAGAAGCAATGAGAAAGCAAGTAACAACGTTCAAAGGACAGTTTGAAAGATTGATCGAGAAAGGATTACCTGCATTCTGGGACAATAATCAAGAGTTAATTTCCCCAGATGAATATAAAAAATTGTTATTCAACATAAGAATGGATCATGGGAAGTTTCAACATCTAAATCATCTACTTACAGGGAAAATTCTAATGGAGAAGACTACAGAATATTTTGAAATTCTAAACAAGTTGGTTTCGATTGGCGAAAGAATTCCACCAATTTCCTTTGCAGATCATATTGAGATGAGAGTCACGGTGAAAGAAATGGCGAGCAACGATCTTCCGACTGCCGAACAGTGGACAAGTGTGGAAAGATACGGAAAAATGAAGTACACACTTCGTACTTCACAGTAGCTGTTGAATCTTGTTTCAAAATGAAGACTTAAGAAATATTTTATTTAAAAGAAATGTGTAATATTTTTATGATTTTGACCCAAAAGACATTTGGCAGGTTTAGTAAAGTTATTTCAGTTTCAGTTTTTAGTTAAAAGAAGTAGTTAGGTTTTGCTTCAAGAAAGTTTTGCATAAAAGACAATGATAATCATTTTTGAAAGGCTTGGAAACTTTTTGAGAGACAAGAACTTTGTATCGATTTGATATATTTTTGAATAAAGAAACCATACAATGAATGACATATCTTTTACAGAATCAAAGATTCCTGTGTTGATCATTATTACAGTCTGTTTTCCTCTCTTCTTATATGTGCATGTTTAATCTTCTTTGTTATACTTCCATTATGTTATGTCTTCTATGCTTAGATGAACATTGAAATAAATTGGGATTCATATGTTTATGCCTTGATTTATCGTATCTGTGTATCCATTTCTTTCTCTAAAGTTCATAGTGGATTCATCTAAAATCTGATGCCCATTATTGATGGACTGTCTTTCTTTCATTCTAAATCACCTGCAAAAAGATTTGACCGCAATATGACAGCTACCTTGCCTCCGTGAAAATATTTATTGTTGTTTATTTGATGGTACAATAAGTCCTAAGTTTGAGTCCATGCCCAACATTTCTTGTTTATATTTCAACCGAGCATTCATTTAAAAAAAACTTAGTCATTTTTCATATATATTTAGCCATTTATTATATTTTGAGAGAGCCCTCTTTGGTAGGGAAAAGGCTAATTTCCCTCCTAAAGATTGGTTTGAAATAGTTTCCTTAGGGTTTATCCTTCTACAACCAAAGGGTGAAATATGAGCGATAACAGGTAGATCAATTCCTCCCAAATATTATGTTGATCGATTACGTACATACACAACATATCTTCCAATATTTGATTAACTCTCTCTGTTTGACCATCTATCTCTGGATGATATGCCGTACTGGAATTAAGTCGTGTACCCAAAGCTTCTTGAAATCTTGACCATGAAAATATTCATGTAAATATTGACCCTTTATCCAATATAATATTTCTTAGTACACAATGCAATCTCACAACTTCATTTATGAATACTTTCACAATCTTCGGTGCTTGATAGGTAACTATCACTGGAATAAAATGTGCACTCTTCTTTAATGTATCTACAATGACAAATATAGATTCATGTCTTCTTGGAGTCAATGGTGATCCAACTATAAAATCCATCGATATTAATTCCCATTTTGACTCATGAATTGCATGTGGTTGCAATAATCTTGTCAGATGTCTATGCTCAGGTTTCACCAGCTGGCATTCTAGGCACTTTGCCACATAGTTAACTATATCCTTCTTCATTCCACTCTAGTAGAATAATGGTTTTAGCTCTGCATACATTTTCTTCACACCTAGATGAGATATATCCACTTCCCTATGAGCCTCAGATAGAATCAAATTTTTTTTTTTTTCATTTGATGGTACGGAAATCTTTTTGTTATACCTTAATAATCCATCTTCTTCTAATCCTTTGTACTTCATAATTTCCATCACTTTGTTTTCTATTTTTGTCTATATATATTATATATAAAGTTTAACTGAGTCATTTGTGATCAAATGCCCGCAAATAATAACATAATCTAATATAACAAAAGTCTAAAGTAAAATGGGGCACTTCATACACCCCTCTCCAGGAAACTTTGTCCCGAAGTTCTAAAACAAGTAGGGAAATTGTTGATGCATTTCCAATGCATCCTCCCATGTAGATGAGATGGGAATATAAATATCATGTTGGACCTTTACTTGGTCAACCAAACAACGTCGAAGTTATCGAGTTCGTCGATCAAGTACAAAAATCAGTTCAACCATCAAGATCCCCTCATCCAATATTTGCAAATTACTTAAATCTATAACATGAGAATGATCTGAAATATAATGATGTGAAATAGGTACATAAAAAATATTATGCATACGACTCAATGATGATGGCAATGCAATACGATAGGAAACTAATCCTAATTTCTACATCATTGTAAATGGTCCCATAATTCGAGGTGATGATTTGAATCCATTCAAATTTAATTGCACTCTTTTGTGGCCTAACCCGCAAAAATACCTTGTCACCTTCATAATAACTTTTTTCAATTCTATGCACATCTGCGTAGCTCTTCTATCTATCTCGTGTTTCCTTCAATATTGCATGTATAGTCTTCATTTGTTCTTCCATATCTCGAATCAAATCCGGTCCTATAATAAATCTATCCTCCAGTTGATCCCAACTAACAAGTTTCCTACATGGTCTTCCATATAAAAACTCAAATGACACCATCATAATTAAACTTTGGTAGTTGTTATTATATGCAAATTCAACCAATGGTATATATTCCTCCCAATGATTATGTTGATCCATTACGTACATATGCAACATAACTTCCAATATTTGGTCAACTCTCTCCATCTGACCATTTGTCTCTAGATGATATGTCATACTTAAATTAAGTTGTGTACCCAAAGCTTCTTGAAATCTTGACCAAAATATTCATGTAAACACTGAACCTCTATCCAAAATTATCTTTCTTGGTATGCCATGCAATTTCACAACTTCATTTATGAAGACTTTTGCAATCTCCGGTGCTTGATAGGTACCTTCACTAGAATAAAATGTGCACTCTTCATGAATGTATCTACAACGGAAAATATAGTCATGTCTTCTTGGAGTCATTGGTAATCCAACTATAAAATCCATCGATATTACTTCCCATTTTGACTTAGGAATTGCATGTGGCTGCAATAATCCTACTAGATGTTTATGCTTAGCTTTCACTAGCCGGCATTTTGGGAACTTTGCCACATAGTTAACTACATCTTTCTTCATTCCACTACATTAGAATAAGGGTTTTAGCTCCACGTACATTTTCTTAACACCCGGATGATCCATATGCATGTAATATCCCGATTGTGACCCCATTTCATTTAACATGTAAATGATGTAATATCGTTATGAAATCGTGGTGAGGAGATCAAGGCCAAGGCCCCACCATCGATTTAGCGTTAAAATTGATGCATATGGTTTGTGTTCTAGCCACACATAATAGAAATCATAAATATCATGTAAATATGCATTTTAATAAATTACCCACAACTAGATATGCAATGCAATGAAACAAGAGTAAGGGAGCATGCACGGGGGATTTTTACAAGGAATTGGGAGGGAAATATTCAAACCCTTGAACCAATAAAGTTAAGACAAGTGTTAATGAGAAAACCCATGAAACTTCAACTACCCATGTTGAATTTTTTACCCAATCATTTATTTCTCCCAAGAGTTGGTTGAAATAGTTATTATTTGAGAAACGGTAAGGTATGGCTGTCCAAAATTTGGGTATGGGAAAGCCACCATTTTTGGAAAACGTGTTTTTGCTTCTTGGGCAAGACAAGAGCCACAAAATTTCTCCTCATGCCATTCTTCATGGAGGGGTTTGGCTCTCTTATGAGTTTGAAGCTACCTGGGTGTAATGTCCCCATTTTGACCCCCTTTGTATTAAATCGTAAATGATGTAAATATTGTTGTTTAATCATGGTGAGGAGCTCAAGGCCAAGGCCCCACCATTGATTTAGCGTTTTATGTATCGGCAATTAAAAATAGATGCCTATGGTTCTTGTGCGAGATGGGCACAATGTAAATAAGACATCATGTAAATACGAATTTTAATGGAAAAACCCACAACTAGCTATGCAATGCAACAAAAGAGATGGGGCATGATTCTACAAGGAATAGGGAGGGAAATTATTCAAACCCTTGAGCCAATGGTGTTAATCCATGTGTCAATGAGAAAACCCATAAACCACCAACTACCCATTTTGGGTTATGGACCCAATCATTTAATTCTTCCAAGAATTGGTTGAGGCAGTTAATGCCTTGGGAATGAAGAGGTATGGCATCCAATTTCATGCATGGGAAAGCCATCAACCTGGAAATTCGTGTTTTTGCTTCTTGGGTAAGAAAACACCCACGAAATGGTTCCCAAAGCCATTCTGAATAGTTACTCTTTCATCTCTCACGCAGTTGGAGCTAGCTGGGTTTTTCCCTACACGTTTTTCATCCATTTCCTGCATTTTTCCATGCCTGGGAGTCATTTTTGCATTGTGCAGCAGCTGGGAGAGAAGGGAGTCATGTTTTGGGAGTTATAGAGGTCCTTTTTGCCCCAAAATATCCATGGACGTTTTTCTAAAAATGGATTTGGCTTCCCAGGGTTGTTCCCCCATCTTCCAGTTTCGTTTTTGGGTTTCCCACGTTTTCCTGAAGCTAATGAAAACCCCATCTTTGGGTATCTCACTGTAAAAACGTTTTACCATGCCCATTAAGTGTGGCTCTGCTGTTATGTGCATCCCTGTTTTGATTTGAACCTGTGAGCAAGAAACTTGGAGTGGTAGTGGATAGAATTGGCTTGATAAACCTAGTGAAGGGAGTAACCTCTCAAGAAGATCAAGAGGGCTGGCTACTCTTCTATGCACACCTGGGATACTCTAGAATTGGAAGGTATGGCCTGAGGGACTGTGAATTGGTGAAGGGAATACTTCCTTGAGTGGGGTGTGTAGGTATTGTGGGTGCCAAGCTAAAATAGATCTTGTAGAGGTATCCATAGCTCTATGGTTGAGCTCACTATCTTAGCAATTCTTCCTTTCCATGTCCTAGCAGCCTAATAAACCCAATTGCAGATTGGCTTGGCTCATCTTGGTGTATGCTTGGCAATGTGTGAGTCTGCTGTTCCATGGTTCCTTGTAGAAATCATGCCCAGCTCGTGGGTGGCAGTTGTATCAAGAGGTTGATAAGCACAACTGGCCTATGGTTGGGTGGAACGTTGCAGATGCATAGCTGGTTGCTTGGGACTATTTGTTAAGATAAGTGTTCTCTTGTGCTTAACTTTGTAATTATTATTTCGTGAATATTATAAATGTATGATGGATGTGTTAATGAATTTACTTCCGCTGTGTTTTCAAATGATTATGCATTTCCATATGCTCTTTCAATTACTTGAATACTTAGTTTAAAAGCTCCATTTTAAATTGAATGATTGTTTACTAAGTATGGGACTAGATGCCCAGTTTTCGCATCATGATCTGTTGAGATATTGTAACTTCAAAGAATATTATATTTGTACTTTATTATTTTGGAGATGTTTCATTCCTCCTTGAAGATCTTATTGTATATCCGAAGATGTTTATTCCTCCGTCGGAATGTGGTAACTTGGGTTATTAGACTTCCCTAGTGGGGGTCGGCCCTGTATGTGTTATGTGGGTCAAAGGGTTATTAGACCACCCTAGAGGGGTCGGCCCAGTCAGTTGTAGTGGGGTATTTAACCCACTGGTTAAATACGAGCCTACATGATTTGTGTAAAAGACAAGTCGGAGTTGTGTATAAATAGAGGAGGTGTATTCCTCATTTGACACACACTCACTCACTTGAGAGTGGCACACTTGTGGAGGAGAGGTCTGCTATGGATAAGGAGGAGCTTATGCTCAGGGTTACATCTTTGTATATTGCTGGTCATCTATATTGAGGAAGCTTTACTGGGTTTTCTACCCCATGAGGGTTTCCCAGGATAAATTCGTGTCTCTTGTGTTTATGCTGTGCTTGTTGTTTCTTTAGTGATCCTGTATATGCTATTATTGTGAAATGGAATGCAATGCTGCTATTTTCTGTCTTAGCATATTAAATATTAACATGGTATTAGAGCTAACCTGAAGGAAGGCAATGTATGGCACTTACGACACTTGCTTTACTTACGACAATTTGAAGGTTAGGGTTTTATATAGCAAAAACCAGTCATCGTGGAACTTTCGCCATAAATACATTTTGGAGAAGGTTCAGGATCTGAAACCTTTACAAGTAGTAGATAAAATCTCCAGGTATCTTGTGTCCAAAGGGAACCCTCAGTTTCATTGTACTTTTTAATTTATGATCAGTACAAGTTAGGGTTTCTGCCTCTTCCAGATCTCAGTCAAAATCAGGTGACCTAGGAAAAAAGGTCATAACTTGGGCTAGGAAGCTCCAAATGAAATTTCGTAAAAAGCGACAGGTAGTAAACAGACTGTACTATCTTAGGAAATGCTTTCAGAGGCCGAAGTTGAACCAGTGACACGTGGAACTCCGTACAAGTTTTCTCTCCTAGTTTATCCCATAAACAGGTCACGTTGCGACACTTGGCATAACTTGGGCTAGGAAGCTCCAAATGAAATTTCGTAAAAAGTGACAGGTAGTACACAGACTGTACTATCTCAGGAAACATTTTCAGAGGATGAAGTTGAACTAGTGACATGTGGAACGCCATACAAGTTCTCTCTCCTTTTTTATCCCATAAACAGGTCACGTTGCGACACTTGGCATAACTCTCTCTCAGAAAATCCAATTGAGGTAAGACCAGTCGGGATGGAAAGATGACAGGTCAGGATACCAAAGAAAAATTTTTCAGACCCTGTGGAGCGAAAAGTTCAGAGTTACATCAGAAACAATCAGGTACATATTTCTGTCAAAACATAATTATTTTTGGAGCACCTTCATTCATGGCTTCCGGAATTTAGGGTTTCGGAGAAAGTTAGAATTTTTGGAATCGGAATCCACGGCTGAATGCTACTCAGGAAAATAGAAATTTAGAGACCAAGATCAATTTTTTTGGTTGGGTAGAAGACCGGGCTTGATCAAACTCCAGTTCGGGATTTTGATCGGAAAGATGGAAAATTAGGGCTTCAGCAAAAGTTGGAATTTTTGAAGTCTGTAACCACGGCTGGAAGCTCCTCAGAAAAATAAGAGTTTAGAGCCTTGGATCGAACCTTTTGATTGGACAGAAGGGTGGGCTTCATCAAACCCTAGTTCGGGTTCCTGTACAGAAGATCCAGAAGTTTTGAAGGCAATTTTGAGGGGTCAAATTTTGGAGATTTCAAAATTGAAGTATACTAGCAAGACACATCCTTCCATCCGTTCAAAAGTGTGAAAGTCAAAGATTGAATTTTTAGGGTTTCTCTAGAAAACCCTAATCAAGCTCCAGATCAAGTTTCAGGGGGAGTTGAGGCTAAGGCCTTACATAAGAAGACTACAAGAAGTCTCGACAGGTATGACTTAAGGAGGTTCAGGTATGTCTTGAAATCTGATTCTTGATTAAGTTCATGATGTGTTTGTCTTCATATTATTTATTAGTACAATCTTGATTAATGTTAGAATTGTCTTATCACCCTAGTAACAATATGAATGCATGTGAATGATTGAAGACATTCATTGATTAGGGCTATATGATTGTACTAATGCATTATGGTGTTGTGTGAGGTTGATGTTGTCTGCTAACAAGATACAGGTACATCACAAAAGACAAATCAAGTTCCATGACCATGACAACATGAAGACAAAGACTCATCCATAATCTTTGTTCTACTTACGAGGTATGTATGACTTTGTTATATTATGCTTAACCTATGAGACATGCAGGTTCTATCTCAGGATCTCTAAATCATTGAAGAGATTGTTTAGGTATGTTGTACATAACTAAGCAGGTATACTAATCCAGGTATGTTTTCTTATGTCAAGTTAGAATCTTACCTTATGTTAGGATCCCTTATATAAGTATACTTGGTATGATTGGTTATGCTTATTCATAAAGTTAGTAATCAAGGGTTTATGCATATTATGTCTCTTGTCTTGATGATTTAATTAACCAGAAGAGTTCTATGATCAAACAAGAATATGCATGAGTAAAAGAAGACTTCCTTGAAACCCTGAATACTAATGATCATGACTATACATATTCAAGATTATTTAGAATTAGAATGTTTTGAGAATATACTAATGAATGTATGTTTGTGTATGAGATCATGAGGATGACACTAGTGCACACTTGAGCATGCACAGTGGTACAGAATGAATAGAAGTTCAAAAGACATATAGAAGATCAAGCGGGAGGAAACCACACAAACATAAAAGACAAGTATTTGAGTTGTTATTTGAAATAGTAAATGATATTGCTTGTATGCATATTTGTATTCCTAGAATATATCATGCTGAGTGTAAACATTCATAGAGCATTGAACAGTATACTACTAATATGCATATGATTGGTAAGTTGGACAAACATTCCATTGTTACTTGTCTAGAATGAAACCTCTTTGCTGACATGCTGAGAGTTGTGCACACTCTCGATAGTATGTTCTGGTAGAGATGGAAGGCATCTAGATAGCCACTGTATGCATACAGGATATGGGAAAGTGTTGTGCCAAAGTATTGGTCAAAATAGTTGCATAACTATGTAAATGATATCTGTATGCATAATAGGTTATCAGGTCAATATGATTTGATGATTATGAAGTTTTACTAATCATGTACTTAATTTTGAATTGTAGGAAAGATCATGATGAATGATGAACACTGAACAAGCGATGGATGTTCAACAAAAGATTTACAAATCAAACACACTATAGAAGGCTTGTGGCTAGAAGATTCTCTTAGAAAGAGGAAGAGAATCATGATGAGATGTTTGCTCCAAGTGGCTAGATAAGACCATTCTCTTAATGGTGTAATTAAACAAGAAGTGTGAATCAGGTTCTGTATGGGTTCCCATGATCGATAATCAATTGATGAGCTTAATGATCACCATGGGTGATGTGGATCTCAACCTTTGCTACAAGGTTGAATATGGTTTCTCTACACAGATGTTGATTGGGCAGAAATTGTATCAGACAGGAAGAGCACATCGAGAGGATGTTACTGTCTGGGATCAGCCATGATCTCATGGTTTAGAAGGAAGCAATCTAGTGTGGCTCTCAGCACAAGCGGAATATATGGCTGCTTGCTCTGCTAGTTGTGAAGTGATATGGATTTAGAATGGACCCAACTGTGATCCTATGTGACAAACAGAGTTGTACCAAAATGGCAGAGAATCCAGTATTCCATGATAAGTCAAAGCACATAGAGATCTGACATTTCTATATACAATATATGGTGCAGAAAAGAATTAAAGTTCGAATTTGTAACAAGTTATCGATGTACTAAGCAAACCCCTACCTCAAGTAAATTTTTCCGAGACAAACTTAAAATAGTTCAGAAGGACCCTCCTCGAAAGGGGGAGCGATGTGATCACTTATGATGAGATTGCCCGCATCGACAGTGAGGTCGATGATGTGGATACCTATATTGGTGATGCCGAAAGAGAGGTTGGTGGATGGTCCTTAGACAGGGTCTAAGGTGATAAAGGGATTGCATCATCCTTGAACACATGTTCTAAAAGAGAGCCGTAGACGTATGTCTTCGAGAATGAAGTCCTTGGTGGACATGAGGGGATTGGATCATCCCTAGACTTCAGTACTAAAGAGATCCGTAGACGTATGTCTTCGAGAATGAAGTCCTTGGTGGACATGAGGGGATTGGATAATCCCTGGACTTCAATCCTAAAGAAAGCCGTAGACGTATGTCTTCGAGAATTAAGTCCTTGGTGGACATGAGGGGATTGGATCATCCCTGGACTTCAGTCCTAAAGAGAGCCGTAGATGTATGTCTTCGAGAATGAAGTCCTTGGTGGACATGAGGGGATTGGATCATCCCTGGAATTCAGTCCTAAAGAGAGCCGTAGACGTATGTCTTCGAGAATGAAGTCCTTGGTGGACATGTGAGGATTGAATCATCCTTGGATTTCAGTCCTAAAGTGATCCATAGACTGGGTCTCCGAGAATGTATTCCTGAATGAACAGGTAGGGGATTGTATCTTCCCCGGACTTTGGTCCCAGAATTGATCTGTAGACTGATGTCTCCGAGAATTGAAGATAGGACTGCACCGTCCCTGGACGTCGGTTCAAAATGTACATGACGGGATTGCATCATCCCTAGACATGAGACTTGTCTTAAAGTGATAAGGACTGATCATCCTAGAACTTGATCGGGATTGTATCGTCCCTAGACATGAGACTTGTCTTAAAGTGATAAGGACTGATCATCCTGGAACTTGATCGGGATTGCATCGTCCCTAGACATGAGACTTGTCTTAAAAGTGATAAGGACTGATCATCCTGGAACTTGATCGGGATTGCATCATCCCTAGACATGAGACTTGTCTTAAAGGTACATGTGAGGACTGCATCGTCCATGAACTGGGTTCAAAATGTACGTGATGGGATTGCATCGTCCCTAGACATGAGACTTGTCTTAAAGTGATAAGGACTAATCATCCTGTAAGTAGATTGGGATTGCATCGTCCCTAGACATGGTGAGGTGTCTTAAAGTGATAAGGACTAATCATCCTGTAAGTAGATTGGGATTGCATCGTCCCTAGACATGGTGAGGTGTCTTAAAGTGATAAGGACTAATCATCCTGTAAGTAGATTGGGATTACATCTTCCCTAGACATGGTGAGGTGTCTTAAAGTGATAAGGACTAATCATCCTGTAAGTAGAATGGGATTGCATCGTCCCTAGACATGGTGAGGTGTCTTAAAGTGATAAGGACTAATCATCCTGTAAGTAGATTGGGATTGCATCGTCCCTAGACATGGTGAGGTGTCTTAAAGTGATAAGGACTAATCATCTTGTAAGTTGATTCAGGATTGCATCATCCCTAGACATGGTGAGGTGTCTTAAAAGGATAAGGATTGATCATCCTGTAAGTTGATCTGGATTGCATCATCCATAGACATGAGAGATGTCTTAAACTGAGAGGGACTGATCATCCCATAAGCGGATCAGGATTGTATCATCCTTGGACCTATGTCCTAAAGTGAGAGGGATTGATCATCCTGTAATAGGATCTTGTGTGTTGCAGAGTATGCTGCTATGTATTGATGATAGATGTATTAGCGCTCGAATACATGCTTTTGATGATAGATGTATTAGTGAGAATACATGCTTTTGATGATAGATGTATTAGTGAGAATACATGTTTTTTTTAATGATATATGTATTAGTAAGAATACATTGTTTGATGATAGATGTATTGGTGTGGATACTAATACAGATGATCCAGATGCTGTAGATCGAGATGATCCAGATGCTGTAGATCGTGATGATCCAGATGATGTAGATCAAGATGATCCAGATGTTGTAGATCGAGATGATCCAGATGCTGAAGATCGAGATGATCCAGATGCTGTAGATCGAGATGATCCAGATGCTGTAGATCGAGATGATCCAGATGCTGTAGATCGTGATGATCCAAATGTTGTAGATCGAGATGATCTAGATGCTGTATATCGAGATGATCTAGATGCTGTAGATCGAGATGATCCCGATGCTGATGATTGTATGATGACGATGCTGATGATCGTGAGGATCCAGATGTTGATGTTGTTGTAGCTGTTTGAGTGCTGCAGAAGATAAAGACTCAGTACTGAAGATGTTGATATTCCAGTATTGAAGATGTTCCAGTAACTACTTGAGTTACTGATGATGTTGAGAAAGCTTCCAATGATTTATAGATGTATCATGTATGATGTTGATGACTCCTTGCTCGTGCAGATGCTGTTATAATATCCTTCTCGTTAAGGGGGAGTGTTGAGATATTGTAACTTCAAAGAATATTATATTTGTACTTTATTATTCTGGAGATGTTTCATTCCTCCGTGAAGATCTTATTGTATATCTGAAGATGTTTATTCCTCCGTCGGAATGTGGTAACTTGGGTTATTAGACTTCCCTAGTGGGGGTTGGCCCTGTATGTGTTATGTGGGTCAAAGGGTTATTAGACCACCCTAGAGGGGTCGACCCAGTCAGTTGTAGTGGGGTATTTAACCCACTGGTTAAATACGAGCCTACATGATTTGTGTAAAAGACAAGTCGGAGTAGTGTATAAATAGAGGAGGTGTATTCCTCATTTGACACACACTCACTCACTTGAGAGTGGCACACTTGTGGAGGAGAGGTCTGCTATGGAGAAGGAGGAGCTTATGCTCAGGGTTACATCTTTGTATATTGCTGGTCATCTATATTGAGGAAGCTTTACTGGGTTTTCTACCCCATGAGGGTTTCCCAGGATAAATTTGTGTCTCTTGTGTTTATGCTGTGCTTGTTGTTTCTTCAGTGATCCTGTATATGCTATTATTGTGAAATGGAATGCAATGCTGCTATTTTCTATCTTAGCATATTAAATCTTAACACGATCCTCTCCATCATGCTGGTATGATAGGAGGGGGCGTTACACTGGGTATTTTCCCTCACGAATTTCTGAGTTTTCCTCCATTTTTCTCTAGCTGGGAGGTCGTTTTTGTGTTGCAGGGTGTCTGGGAGGAAGGGAGTCACAATTTGGGGGCCCATAAAGGTTGTTTTTGCCTCTAGAATCCCATATACTTGATGGTAACTCGGTTTTGTTCTCCTTGTGGTCGATTTCCATTCCCATAGTTCGATATTGGGTGTGCCACGAATTGGGAGAGCCAATGGGAACCTTGTTTTGCAAATCTCATAGTTAAAAATGTTTCCCTATGCCCAACATATGTGTTTTGCTGTGTGTGTGAAATAATGATGTGGTTTGAGTTATGGGTATCCATTGTTTTCGCTTGTGTTTAAGTGCAAGCATCCATAAATGAAGAGGGTTCAGTTTTGTCATGATAAACCCCAACTATGCATTGGCTGGGCTTATATGTGGTGTTCTTTTTGATGTGCATTAGTTGTAGGTTACCTTTCCTTGTATAAATCATTCCCATCTCGGGGGTGGAAATTGTGTTGAGATATTGATGAACACAATTGGCCTATGTCTAGGTGGAACGTTGCAGCTACATAGCTAGTTGCTTGGGACAACTTCACCACCAAGATAAGTATTCTCTATGTGTTTTACTTCTACAATGTTTTAACTATCTGAAGACTGTTATGATTATATGTTGAATGCATGATAGATATGTGTGTGGATAATGTTTCATTCCGTTGTGTTTATTTGAGTATGCATCTGCACACATGTGTTTTTATTTGTATGAATTTCATGAATGGGGCTGAGTTTTTGTAAAATCCCAAATGGTAGTCATGTTCCCTTCCTTGCATTGGATCAATGAAAGGGGATGTGACAATACACTTCCATATAAGCCTCAAATAGAATCAAATTTCAAATTTCATCATTTGATGGTGTTGATGCCTATAACAACATCTAGCTTGGATTTCACAAAGTCTGGCGAAATTGTGTTTGATATTTAGTCTGCTTCATTGAAAGCCTCATAAATATTGCTGCTCTCCCAATTGCCTCGTCATATCTATGTATGTATTTGGGCTTGGTCAAAAGGGGGCCCTACCTAAGTATGAGAATCTTTGAGGATTGAGTACAAAACAAAATAAACTTTTATATCATTTAATAAATGACAAAATTACAAATGGCACATGGAAACTTGTTCAATGAATATGGCTTGGTTGCAGATAATCATGGAACACTCGTCACATTTTATTGATTTAAGATTTGGCATCAACATTCAATTTTGTTGTTTAAAAGGGAATGATGGTAAAGTATTGTTTATTAACATTGACAAGGTTGACATCGGATGTGGTGAAATTTTCATATTATGTTAAAGAATTTATTTTTAGAAATTTTGAGGTTTTTTTGGCTTTTTTAAATATTATATTGCAAAGTTTAAAAAAAAAGAAGGGGATTGAATTAAAATTAGGTTGCACGACCACTGCGCACATATCATATTAACAACACATCCCGACCAATACTCTAAACAACCTGTGAATTAACACATGACTACCAAATGTTCAATACACTGCGTGATGTTACTTGTGTATTATTGTTGACACCCCGCTCTCTTTTTATTTTGAGAGTTCAACTTGGCGTTGATTTGGGATAAGTGTTAGTTTGAAACCTGTCACCTTGCGATCCATGTCAGAGTCATGAGCGGGAATGTTGCTGTGATTTGCTTCGTTGGAAACCCAAGTTGGCACACATGTAGTGATGAACAGGTGATGATGTGGTCATGGGTAGCCAAATTCTTATAACATTTATGGTGTAATATTATAAATTTGGGCTTTACTGCTCTGACCATTGTTTAAGTACTGAGTTGATTTTTAATGAACGTTGGGTTATTCCTTACGTACATTGCGTTGAAATTATTTGGTGAAGAGATCAATGGTGATTGTGGGGCTTGAATTTTTGCCATCCCATTACACATGATCGGGTACCCTAACTAAAACCACTATTGTTTTATCTTACTCTTCATGTCACAAGTTCGACTCCTTCGGTCCTTTGTGTGTTTATTGTTCTAGTGCACTTGGTTTGATCCATAACCCTGCTTGTTTAGCACACATTGATCGTTATCATTCATAATTTATTTTAAATAAAAATTAAGGTTGTTTGGAGTTCATATAGGCATCATGCCATTACAAAAATTAAGGTTGTTTGGAGTTCATATAGGCATCATGCCATTACTTGCAACTTTGTATGTTATGTGTATCATGTCTTCACTTCATATTGAAAGTTTTGTTACACATTTTGAAAGAAGAAAATAAAGAATATCTCTATTATCTTTCTCTCTGCATAATAAGTTATGGCATGTTATACTATCATATCCTTAATTGATGTACAATCCATTATTTGTTCTTGGGAAACTTTGTTTATTCCCGTATCATTGAATTCATCATATAACATGTAGCATATGCAGAAGACTCATGACAGAAGGCTACGATTTGGTTTTATCACTTATTCTAGATGTTTTATATGTATGCCAGGAATTCAAGTTATAAGAAGTATGTCCATTTTAATACTCAACTCAAACCTGATATACTCTCTTCATTCCTTGTCTCTTTGCATACTCATACTCAACCTCTCCCATGTCAAACCTCTGCAATCCCCACTACCTGCTAGCTATGTTAATTGAGTTTAATTAAAAAATTTAAAGTCTATGTTCAATTATGAAAGATAAATGAGTCGATGGATAGTATCATTGATTTCTTAGTATTTTCATATTGAGCTATATTATTATATTAATGTAGCATGTTGACAATTTATCAACAATGCACACTGTTATGTCCATCATATGATTTTGAATGTAGTTTATGATATAATATGGTTGTTTGTTTAGATGAGTTTCCACAACCAAGGATCTAGGAGATCTGGAAGCGGTAGAGGCAATAGAGAATACCATGTATGGAAATAAGGAAGGACGAAGAGATTAATATTCTCTATCCACTTCAATGCATATTCAGAGGAATTTTCCCAATTAGATTAGATTAGATTAGATTGAATACTTGTTTCTTGGATCCCCCCCTCATCTTGAACAACCTCTTCCCTTGCACCCTCAACCTATTTTGTAGCCACATCCTAGCATAATGGAGATGCCCCAAGACCCACCTGTTTGTAATGATGGTTGGGATTATAAGCCTCCTTCACCTCAGGGAAAGGGAACTGGTTGGGAACCTCATATTCCTCAACCCTTTGTACACCAACCTTTCAACTTTGTATCATCTAGGAACAAGCCTCAAACCCCTAAAAATTTAAATACTATGAAGAATCCCGATGATCTTGGACATCCTGCCCATGAGCCACCTTGTCCTGATAGGGGCGAATGGAAAGAGGTTATAAGTATAGTGAAAACCACAACTTCCAAATCTAGTGGATGTATCAATGGGGATACACAATGGGATTTTGCAAGACTAGATATTTCTTTTGAAGACCTTCATCCAAATTTTTTGTGATTGTTTCATTAAACGTTAAGATGTTTTTATAGTTTGATGAACATGGAAAGTGTACATTTTGAACTGTTAAAACACTTTAAATTTTGATTGATAGTATGAAGGGAAGTTCATAAATATTCTTTTTTATGCATATGATATGTTGTTACATTTATATATGATGATGGAATCACATGTGTCAAATATTTTAATGCCTTTAATTGCCTATTGAATTGAAATAATGGTGAATGGTTGGATCAGTTCTGTGGACGATGACAAATGAAGGGAGTCACAAGGTGTTTAAGCAATCTCTTGTTGATGTATATGTAACTTCGGAATGTATTTCACATATATGTATATTGTATTCCTATAGAGATGTTATTATTCCTCTATACAGAAGTGTCGTCATTTATATTGTAAGTGTTGTAACTTATACTTGATGGGTTATTAGACCACCTTGTTGGGGTCGGCCTTGTATAAGTCATGTGGGTCAAAGGGTTATTAGACCACCCTATTGGGGGTCAGCCTTGTGGGTCAAAGGGTTATTAGACCACCCTAGTGGGGGTCGGCCCAGTCAGCATTATGTTAAGTGGTTAAGTTGAGGCCGACCTAGTTGAGTAAAGGTCAAGTCAAGTTAGTGTATAAATAGAGAGTGTGTCTCTCTCATTTTACACATTCTATTATCTCACTCACACTTGGGAGAGTGGCGCACTTGTGGAGGAGGAGGCTTTGCTGCTAGGAGAAGACTATCTCTTGTATTCTGGTTGTATCATTGCTCTATCTATCTCTGAGGAAGTTATTGGGGTTTTTCACCTTTATGGTTTTCCCCAAGTAAACTCTGTGTCTCTTGTGTGCTTGCATTATTGTGTCCATGATTGATATGCTGTAGATTTGCTCTACATGTTGTTCTCTCAGTTAAGATCCTAGATCAGATTGAAGTAAATTCTGAAAATTTAACATCTCCTTGGGAATTGATCCCCAAATGAGAAATTTAATGGAAATGAGGGCCCCTTTTGATTTTGTTTGAGCATTGTGAAATTATGTTTCAATTGTGTCTCTTTTGTTTCTTCTCGAGTCTTCTTGAAGTCATAAAAGTGTAGTGGTTAATCCTCGTGACCATGTGTTGACAGTTAGTTAGAATTTCACACTGACGTGGATACGAGTAGTTGCTAATTGTTATGGTATTAATGACATCAAGCCTCAATAAGAAGGGTTCCAATTTTACACTCGCTATGGTATGCTTAAAGCGTGTTTATTTTTTTTAAAGTTATTTTGTCATTGCACTAGACTATTAGGGTCTAACAGTTCTGTTGATAGCAGGAGTTCTTATTAGATGGAAATATGGGAGGTCAAGTTCTGATATTTTCTGCATGATGTATATCTCGCTATTTGTTTGCTGAATTAAAGGGGTTTTATTCACCATTAGCTTGTCTAATTGGTTATTTGGTTGCTATCTAATTGGTTATTTGGTTGCTAATCTAATTAGTTATTTGGTTGCAAAGAATAGTACTAGTGCTAAAAAATATTCATTGAAGCCTATTGCAACTTTATTAGTCTATAATATTTGTCTATCATTAACTTGATAATCAAGTGGTCTTGTAAATTCTAGTGATTTATGCAAGAACATGTTTTTGTTCCAGAATTTCGTAGAAGTCCAAAGGAGCTTCAAGACAATCATTTTGGTGTACTGGTGAAAGAAGTATTTAATAAGAAAATTGCTTTTCTCATATTCATATTTCTTTTCTTTTCTTTATTTGAATTAGTTCTTGGTTTTTGTGCATCTATTTAATCCATGTTTGTTAATGTCTTTGTTATTTTTCCTTAAAAATATAAAAACAAAAAGATTCTTATTTCTGTTTTGTTTCCACACGTTTTTGTACACATTTAAGTTCCCATGTGATTTTGTAGTGCTTTATACTTTTATGCTCATAAAATACATATCCACATACATAAAAAACAAGGAAAGGATGTTCATTGTGAATATGTTATATTATGTTTTCTTGTACCTGTGATTTACTTTTAATGTTCTTGTAATCAACTTGCTAGTCAATATATAGTACTATAGTGTCTTTTGATATGTTTTAAATAATCTTGCCAGATGTTCATGAAGGATGAGATTAAGTAATGTTCTAGGCTATAATATTAAGGTTTATATTCTCGCCTCTTCTTGGTTTATCCAACCAAGAGGTCAAAAGTTTGACTTAGGAACTTTCAATTTCCCTCGTCAATAGATGGTATGCAAATCCCTTTGTTATACCTTAATAATCCATCTTCTTCTAATGTAATCCTTCATACTTCGAAATTTTGATCACTTCATTTTCTAATTCTGTCCTAACCTCTTTATACCATTCATCGTCTAATTGTAACCTCAATATCTTTTCCCACAAATTGGTTTTCAAGGGTAACATAAAAAATATACGAGGTCTTCGACTTAATGCATATGCGACTTTATTCATTGCTCCTTTAAAATATAATATATCAAAATAAAATTCACTCATCAATTTTGACCATCTCCTTTGTTTAGCATTTAGATCACTTTGAGTGAAAATGTATTGTAATCCATGATGGTTTTTCTTCAACTCAAATTTTCTTCCTACCAGATAATGCCTCCACAACCGTAAAGAGTAAACTACGACTGCAAGCTCCAAATCACGCGTTGCACAATTTTCTTCATGCAGTCTAAGTTTCCTTGAAGCATAGGCTAGCACTCTACCTTCTTACATCAACACACTTCCTAGACATCTTTTGAAGCATTTGTACACACTAATAAATCTTGATCCATATCTATTACCTTTAAAAATGGAGCCATCATCAACAATTGCTTAAGCCTTGAGAATGCTTGTTCACAATGTTCTATCCATAATAAGTTCTTGTTCTTCTTTTGCAACTCTATAATTGGGCTAGCAGTTTTTGAAAACTCTTCTACGAATCTTTTGTGATATCTTGCTAATCCCATGAAGCTAAGCACTTCATGTACATTCATCGGTGCAGGCTATTCAAAGATAGCCTCAATCTTTGATGGATCTACTTCAATTTCGTCTCCAGATATAACATGTCCTCAATAATGAAATTCTGATTGGAAAAAGGAACATTTTGAGAGTTTAGCATATCAAACATTGCAACACTAGATTCAAGTGCTCTTCATGTTCTTTTGGCTTCTTCGATTAAATAAGAATATCGTACAAAAAAACTTGTACAAATTTAATTAGGTATTTTCATAATACGTTGTTCATTAAATTCATAAAAGCACCAGGCTCATTTTCCAATCCAAATGGTATGACTACAAATTCAAAATGTCCATACCGCATCTTAAATGTAGTTTCTGGTATATATTCTTCTGTAATCCTTAGTTGATGATATCTAGAACACATATTTATCTTTGAGAATATTGTCGCCCCTTTCCTATGAACAAAGAGGTCAACAATTCTTGGTAATAGATATTGGTTTCTTATCATTGCTATGTTTAATTGATGATAATCAATGCAAAGTCTCTATGATCCATCTTTATTCTTAACAAAATATCACTGGAACTCCCCAGGATGATATGTTTGGGTGAATAAAACCTAAATATAATATTCTTAGAGCTACATCTACAGCTCCCTTAACTTAGGTGTCGTCATGCGATAGGGTACTCTAGATATAGGTTTTGTTCCCAACTTGAGTTCAATAATGAACTCTAGTTCTCTCTTTGGAAATAATCCTGACAACTCCTCAAAAAATACATCGATATATTTGGAAAATATAAGATGTTGAATCACATATGATGTATCATCTTTATCATTTATTTCTATTATGACATATAACTTACATCCCTTACGTATACCCTTCTTCAATTGTAGCGCCAAAATAAAAGTTAGGGATATTCCTCTTTTAGTTCCTACCAAACTTATCATATATCTGAAATCATCTATGAATATAATATTTTTTCTCATTATAGTCTAACACTATCGCATGGGATTCTAGCCAATCCATACCTACGGTTATATCATATGATCTTAAAGCATTGGCATGAAGGGGTAATTTGGTAACACACACTCCTAAGTCTACCTACAATCCTTGACTAACTATCCTACTTTTTTAGTAGTACCAGATGCCTTCTCGACTACGTCGAAATGTTCTCGATTTCCATCACCTTACATCTAGGTAAATCATTATATGAAATAAAACTTTCGGTTGCTCCTAGATCTATTAATAAGGAAAATTTCATATCGTTTATCTTACTTGTCATCTCAATCACGGTTGACTAATGTTCTTCCTAGTGATTGTTAACTACTGCATGAATTCTATGGGCCTTTCCCATGTATTGAATCGTAGTCTGCCTCTATACTCGACTAGATCCTTTTTGGGCATGTGCACAATCCCTCTGGGAATGTGGCTCTCCATATGTCCAACACCCCGTCTTCGAGGTTTTCCTCTCTACACTCGACTGAGAAAATGTGGACCCACTACTATACTGAGATCGTTGCGTCGATGGCCTGCCGTTGTTATACTAAGACTAATGCCTTGGTGGCCTATGGAGTGGTATCTTCCTCCTGGTGCGCGTCACTTATTTCCTATCATGGGACCCTTATATGCATCTCTATGTCCTGTCATTGATCTTGAAGCATTGACTAACTACACCCCCTATCTCTATCCCACTCATCCCAAAGGTCGAGATGGTTCGGCATGACTACCTCCTAAAAGATCCTCCTCAGCTATAATGGATCTCTAAACTAATTCATGCAAAAGTGCATGGCATCAATATATGCACCTTTTCTCTAATGTTAAAGTTCAATCCATACACAAATTTATTCACTCGCAGTTTCTTAGTATTAAGATGCGGGGCATATCTTAGCAACTCCATTAATTTAGTCTCATATTCTGGTAATGTCCCAGTTCCCTGTCGTAAGGAGTTAAATTCATTTAGTTGTATCTCAATAAACTCTTCAAAAAAGTAGCGTTCTCTAAAATGATCCTCAAACATTTCCCAAGTGATTTCTCATAAATCTATGCCAAGTTGTGGCAATAAGGTTTTCCGCCAAAGTAGAGCTCTTCCTTTTGAGTATAATATAACTATATGCACTTTAAGGTTTGATGTATAATCTCTAAGTGCAAAGCACATGGTCATATTCTCAAGCCATGCTTCAGTTGCTATGCCATTTGGAGTACCCCAAAATTATGGAAAGTTTACATTCTTTAGCTATCTCTAAGAGTTGGCTTGCGGTGGGTGTTGCGATCCTTCTGCAGGATTCGAAGCACCTCTATCCTCTTTGTCCAATTGGTGGATCAAAGCATCAAGCAACCATTGGAAAGAATGCATCATGTTCATTACTTCCCAGAAGGTATGCGTGTTTGATCATCCACTCGAGGCAAAGAGTGCGGGGGCGAAGGGGGTGGAGGCAATTGTGCACCATCCCTAGTTCCTCTTCTTCCTCTAGAATCCATAATATCTATTTAAAAAAAAAAAAATCTTCTTTTCTGATTTCCTTATTTTTTATTATATTGATTTTTTTCTAGACAAAACAAATTTCACAAATTAATTTTTCAACATTGTACAATAAACACTGCAATAATCAAACTGTAATAAGCAAATGATGAGTCCCAGGTCCTAGTGTTTAAACTTTGCTCTAATACCATAATGTATCGCCTAACTTATCAAACTTAAATCAACAAAATTTATCATATACTTGATACTTTCTAAACCTCATTAATCAATTTTTTAATGTTTTATAAAGAATCCTATTAGTTTGCATAAAATTACTTTGTTATTTTTTAAAAATATAACTAGTTTCATGATCAAAATCATAAAATTTATAATTAAGGATTTTCCTTAGGTTCAAACCAAAATAAATATGTTTGGAATTAAAATACTATCTTAACTTTTGATACTACATAAAGTAATCAAGCTTCTTTATAATGATTTTCGCCATTGGAGAGCTTAGTCGATTGTTCGAATCCAATGCAATCTAGGCTGGTTTGCGTTCATGGTTTTTGCTTGGGAGTCTTATACTCTTGGCAAAGCGAGAGCTCTTTAAAAGTGATCCCTTCCTCTTTTTAAAATAGAGAGATAGTAAACCGAAAAAGCTCAAATGTTACAAAGAGAACTTCTCGTCTCTATTTCAAGATAAGAGGCACTGAAACACAAGGATTTGAAACTTGAAAGGTTGGAATAGGAGGCCTTAATTGTCATGTAGGTATTTTAAATAACTTAAAAAGTGCCACTCTCTCTTTATACTAGGGCTTAGAAGCACCTTCACTTAAAAGCCGAGTTTGGGGCACTTAGTGCCATGTATCTTTCCATAGGTGTTGGTCGACCATAGTCCGGGATATTTACACCTTGTACCTCTATGCCAATGGTAGATTTATTTAAAGAGTCACTAAAGGTTATAGATAAGAGCTTTAAAAGAGAGGTAGTGCACTTATGGTTAGATGGTCCTTTCCCTTTTTAAAATAGAGGAGAGGTATGATAACCTTAAAAAAAAAGTCCATTTCTCCTCTTTATTATATTATATAAGTTTCTATGCCCTTGCAAACACTTCCACCCTTTTTTTTAATGAGGTGTTCCACTATTTTGTCTAATGCATAGTGTCCCCACCTACTTGAACCTTTTTATTAGTACAGGGAGACTGTTCACTGCCCACCTTGACAGATCTAACCAGCTCTAGTTTTGATGTTACTGGCTGAAAGGTATGTCCATCTCCATGGAACCAATCTCTCTAGACCCATGGATACGGGATCAGATAGTTCTTCCGGGCCATGCCCACATCTCATAATATTTAGGTCCCTCAATTACCCCTCCACTCAACCTTAGGATAGGATAGGAATCAAGAAGGAGAGAGCTTGAATGCGGATGGCTAAAACTCCTTCCCTCATCACTGGTAAATGCTGAATTATGGCGAAGGGATTTTGATGGTCGGTGAAAGAGGCTCTCTTATACACATATCCATGGCGATGAAAATCAACTCTATTTTTAGGGTTCAATCCCCCATTCAATAAGTCGGTGAAATGTCATCACCATTTCCTATATTTCTTGTTCCCATGGCTTCTTGGAAGACACATAAATCTTAAAAGGAGCTTGCTTCTATAGTGCTTTGGTCATACATTTATGGTTGCAATATCATATATAAAGTCTTGAATATATTCTCTCTTGCTTACATTTCTTTTAATCAGCATACATTATGGCATTTTGAGATTAGTTCAAAGGATCTTTAATCTAGTTCGTTGCAGACGAGTGTGAGGATTTGAACACTAGATTTGACGAGGAGTTAGAGGTTCTCTTGTTTTGTGGCTTGTCGATTACAAGTGGAGGAGTAGGAGAAGCAACATGTGAATGGGGAAACAATGTATTGCAAGAGCGGAGGGTTTCACAAATTATGTACAATTAACAAAGATTGAATGGAAAGAGATCCTAAATCTTTAAAATCAGTTCCCTTCTCGATTTAAAAAAAAAATTACATTCTTGTTGTAGTCCTAAATGAATTTAGCATATACATCTAACAATTTAAATTTCAATAAACTAAAACCTACAATACTTGAATTGTGTAGTTTGATTTTGTTGAGTCGATAGAAGCCCCTCCTTTGCTCCAACTCCATACTAATGTAGTTCAACTTTCCAAATCGATAATATCCATAGTTTAACCACCCTACCAATTCCCAATGGGTACTCTTCTTCCCTAGGGACCTCCAAGATGCAATGGGGTTGTATAGAGAAAATACAACTAGCAAAAGACTGGAGAATGCACACTCAAGCTAAGAGGTCTCCCAACATCAATCACACTCCAATGGACCAAACTCTCAACAATCACCTCAAGAAATTTTTAGCATTATCACAACCATCCAACATTATGGAAAAAGATACACGAGCTGAAGCTCTCCACTTTGTTTTATAAGTTTTGAGACCTATGCCATGTCTCACTCATGCAAAAATAGAATTTATTTAATTACAATTTGATTAATATTCATCCATCCATGTGTCACCTTCCTACCCACATGCACAAGTAATTCATTTTTAAGAATTATTAAATATTGATTTATCCTCACCTTTCAATCATT
Source organism: Larix kaempferi (assembly GCA_027924585.1). Taxonomy (NCBI): domain Eukaryota; kingdom Viridiplantae; phylum Streptophyta; class Pinopsida; order Pinales; family Pinaceae; genus Larix; species Larix kaempferi. The sequence continues at coordinate 21,943,090 of BSBM01000502.1, forward strand.
CTTCCTATAATCACTCATAGGTGTTCCCTTGATCTTCTTTTCCTTTCCTAAACTTGTGTGTGCACTTGAGTTTACTATTTATTTTAATTGAGTCCCTTTTTAAATTTAATTTCCTCTTTATTTCTTAGCCTTATATAAGATGGTGTACTTTAGTTAATATTTTTCTTATTTACTTGAATACTTTTCTTCTTTTCATGCACATGATTTCATTTAATAATGAATTTATATTCATTTATTATCTTTCATAAACTTATGCATTTCCTATATGCTTAACAATTATCTCACTCATTTATTTATCTTTAACGAAATGAATATACTAATAAAATGTTTTTTTTTTCTCAATGTATTAAGGTTTACCAAGGTAATATCAAGGGTAACATGCTTACTCATGCCCTTCAAATATTAGCTTCAAATGACTACCAAGGATGCTATGATCATACACATGCCCTTCAAATATTCCTTTCTACATGTCGGGGAAGTAACACAATGGTTGAGACCACATTAACTCAACTCGTTACCACCATGTTGAGAGACTAATGGTAATTGAGGAATAAGGTTGACACCCTATTGCGTGCCCCCTAGTCAAACCTCGTGAGTGACTGAATCTGTGGCCTACCATCACAAAAACATGCATTTCATGGGTAACATTATCACCTACTTTTCAACCCGTCGCATGAAAAATGAGTTCCGATCCTACCTTATACATTTCCCCATACTAACACATTACCGATTTGTGGATCGATTGACAATTGAAATCCATGTACCTACACACAATAAAGTCCACATGCATCAAATAGTTCCATTTAAATAAATTGAAATATCAAATTACTAACATGACATAACACAATATAATATCTTGACTCAATCTAGAGTCCTTACGATGATGACATAATCTCATGTCAAAGTACACTTGTGCTTTCCCAATCACATTACGCAAACCATCAAAATCATTTGACAAATGACGAATCCAAAGTACATTTTCATTTATCTTTTTTAACACATCAATATCAAAATGTGTTACATCATATAAATTCATTCATCACCATTATTTTCATACATAAGCCAATGTGAAATGCCATTAATGCATAATAATATAAATTGTTTTTTCAATGTCCTTATATACATATATATATTCCATGAATATAACCAATCTGCAACTCTTTGGGGATTCTAAAATGGTCATAGACTAGGCAAATAATAAATTTAAAATCAATTCCCCACATCTACAACATCTTCTAATGGCTATCCAAAGGTAGATGGGTTCATTCACTTTCATTTCCTTTGCTCATGTGTATCGAGATTTAAACATTGAAGCATACCAGCTCTCCAAAAGTGTGCTATTTTTAGTGTTGGGCTTAATAAAGGTAGATGGACAAAGGGAAGGAAGTAATGTTTCAAATTTTCAGATCATTCAATGAAGCGGTTACAGAACAAGTAGAGAACCAAGAGAAAAGCAAAGAGAAGGCAGATTTTTGATGTTCTTGGAATTTGCATTTTTTGTAAAAAGAGAGACTTTCATAAAGATAAGAGAGAAAATCTATTATGTAAAGCTTAGAAAGCTATTGATGTAAGTCCTTAGAGGACTATTCATGTTTATTCTAATAAGAATGAATGATTTTTTTCCTCGGAATACATACATACATACATACATACATATTGTTAAATCAGGTCATTTGTGATCAAATTCCCTCAAATAATAACATAGTTCATTTTGACAAAATTGTAAATCAAAATGGGGCACTACATGCTCCTCTTCTTCTTGGAAGGTTTCTGGTTACTTGTTTGGTTTGGAGTGAGAATTGCACTTTTGTGAAGATGAGAAGTAGGATATAAGACCAAGTTAACCAATGTTTAACATAATGTGTAGATATAATGTTAACACTTATTATGGTTTCCACTAGAGAAGGTGGAGGAAAGCTCCCACCCAAAGCCCCAAGGTCATCCATTGGCCGGTTGCACCAAATAAAGGGTCAGGAAACCCAAAATTGGCTAAATACTGAAAAAATCCAAGCTAAATGACTGAGCCGCAGTGAGAAAGTGGGAAAATACAAGGCAGGGCGGCCTTTCTACAGGAAAAACTAGCAGTAGGAGCTTCTTCTGCAACCAAAGAATATTAGACGGCTTAGATCAAAAATGCGCTCCGCAAGACTGTTTCCGAGTTTCACATCCACATTGCGGATTGTGGATTGTGGGAAGCAATGTCCCAAAGAGCGTGAAAGACAAGTTTCCGCATTTTGCAATCCGCATTGCGGATTGCGGAAAAGCAATGCTCCGAGAAGCGCAAAGATAAGTTTTCGCAACCCGAATTGTGGGTTGCGGATTGTGGAAAAGTGGTTTTCCAAATAACAAAAAGAGGATTTTCCGCATTCCGCAATCCGCATTGCGGAAAGATGATTCCACAGAAAAGCATGAAGCCGAAAGACCAATCCCTCTGCACCATGTGGCTAATTGCGGGTTGCGGAAAGGACCGTTGTGGGAAGACCCATTGCGGAATGACCGTTGCGTAAAGGCAATTGCGGAAGCAAAGTTGCGGAAAGGAAATTGTGGATCAAGAGAGTTTTGCAGAGCCAAGTACAGTCGCGGAAAATGGATATTTTTGCATGGAAATGGCATGCCCGGGAGTGGCGAAGGGTCCTGTTTCTGTTACCTATCCGGATAAATCTAAATGGCCTGATCCGCAGGGTAAACAGGTGGCTTCCATGGCCCAATGGTGCACTGCCAGCACAGGTCTTTCTTCCCCTCCACGCATGCCAGAATCGGCGATTGTTGATTCTGGTGGCTCAGCTTGAACAACTTCATCATTACCAGAGCAAGTTGTTTTTGAATCAGTTAGGATATTTTGCTGTTTGTAATCCTATAAAGGCGAGGTCTGAAGTAGACCAAAAGGTTGGACGTTTTTGTTTCAGAGAGATTACTGCTCTGTGCTATATTAAACTCGGCCTCTTAATTCAATGAGCAAACCCGATTTTGGAGCTTGAGATTCCTGTGATGTGTGTTTCTGATGTTAGTTATTTTATGTGTATGTGTTCTTGCTTTGTATTTCCATTTATTGTTTACTTCTGCAGTACCTAAAGATCAAGATTACATGGTTTGGAATTCATGCCCACATGCTCCAGATGCATATGACTAGGTATTCCACCCTTTTCCTCTTGGAGTTGCAGGTTAGAATTCATTCTTAAATGCTCTAGCCTTGTAGCTGCATTTGTTTCCTTCCTCTACCTTCATCTGCTGATCACTTTGACGTGAAAGAACCATTTCTACCTTGCCTCCTTCTCCTGCAAATCGTGGCTTAAACCTGGCATTGATGACAATAACCCACCGAAGTTGAATCCATGCCCAACTGTCCTCCTGTTCTTAACTCCAACCAACCAAAACCCCATTTAATTCATTGTTTGAAGGTCTACCCACCACTTTGACCTATATCCCAACCCATTTCTAAGTTGCATTATGTTGCTGGAAGCCCCAAAGGGAGATCCCTCCCTGTGGTTGGAAATGCTAGTTTCCATCCACTAAAGATTGGTTTGCAACAGTTACCCCATAGTCTTTCCTGCCACAACCCAAGAAAATCTTGGGTGATAACACATACATACATATATATTGTTAAACCAGGTCATTTGTGATCAAATTCCCTCAAATAATAACATAGATCATTTTGAAAAAAATGTAAAGCAAAATGGGGCACTACATGCTCCTCTTCTTCTTGGAAGGTTTCTGGTTACTTGTTTGGTTTGGAGTGAGAATTGTACTTTTGTGAAGATGAGAAGTAGGATATAAGACCAAGTTAACCAATTTGCAAGGGGATCTCATTGGTTTGGATTGAGGAAGAAATCACAAAAGCAAGTATACTTGAAGCCATGTCGAGAAGTCTAGTTATATTAGTTGTGAGAGGTCACCAACATTTCGTTGTGAAGGAATAGCAAAGGGATTCCCTTGTAGTGGATTCCCTCTGTTAACATTTCTTGAAATAATTGCCATTATATATTTAAGTTAAAGTGATAACAAGGTGTCAATAAGTGAAGTCTATCAAGGCACATAAGCTCAAATTAATAGTAAGGGGGTGCAAGCATATTCAATACATAGGTCACCTGCATAGGCTAAGGTCTTACAAGGTACAACAGTCAACTAAATAAACCAAAAGGAATGTCGAGGATTAATTAACACTAACATGTGGAAGGTTAATTTAGAGCTAAAATCAATAATTCACTCTTAGGTTCAATCAAAACCTATGGGAGGAAAATGTCAATTCAGAGTTTAGAGGGAAAATGAATTAATTGATCAATATTTTAGTCACATGTGTGAAAAAAGAAAAGAAAAAAGGAGCACCTCTATGCCACACTAATCAATTCCCTTGCAAACAAAATAAGAGATAAGGGATCTTGCAAATGCATGTCCATCAGGAGGAGATGAAACCCAAAGGAAATATTTTCCATCAGTGATTAAATCTAGTGATCGAATTCCACACAAGATACTTAATTAAGAAAGATACATTTATAATGACCCATTCCCAAAGGGCTAAAATATGAGGAGTGATACAATAACTATCTTAGGTATTGCATGTGATCCCCATAAGAGGTCACCTACGAAGATCCTTAAAGTTGTCCACTCGATTTCCTCTCCACCATAAATAGTTGGGGGAAGCATGTGACGTCCCTAATCGCATCAGTTCCCTTTAAAGTGATGGGGGAACAACCTTGAACAACCTGCTATATTTTTTTTCCAAAACATATCTGCACCACTACTCTTTTTGCACATCTGCAATGCCTTGGTCCACAATCCGTAATCCATAATCCATAATCGAAGTTGGAATGCCAAAACACGACGTCGAAGAACAACTCTCCGAATTCTGCAATCCACAATGCGAGATTCAGAAGTTGGAACCCCAAATCTCAACTTCGATGAATTACTCCTCCGACATCCGCAATCTGCAATCCGTAATGCAGAACTCGGAAGTCATAACGCCAAAATCCGCCACTCTGGAAAACTTCACCTTCGACTTCCGCAATCCTCAATCCACAATGCGGGATTCAAAAGTCGAAACTCCCATTCTATGTTCCGAAGAAATATCCTCTCCGACTTCCGCAATCTGGTAATGCGGAACTCGGAAGTCGGAACTCCGATTTCACCAATCTGGAAAAATTACCTCTCCGACTTCCACAATCCGCAAACCGCCTTGCGGAAGTTGGAAGTTGGAACCAGCATTTCACAACTCTGAAATTTTTACTCTTCTGACTTCAACAATACACAATCCGCCTTGCGGGAGTCGGAAGTCGAAACCACCACGCATAAATCCATAGAATTACTCTTCCAACTTCCACAATCCGCAATCCGCATTGCGGGTTCGGAAAGTCAGAAGCCCAACAGCACAACTTCTCTAGCTCATAACTTTCTCATCCCAAGTCCATTTTGGAAAACATGAGTACCATTGGAAAGCTCTCAGTGAACCTTATGCGACTGCATGATCCTCTGCCACATCCGATGACTCTGAACCTATCCTCCATCCAACCTAAAATGTTCCCCCCAACTTCATCCATGCCTCTTTTCCACTCTATAAGGGGCTCTCCTACTAATCAGTCATGGATTTTCTCTTCATCTGATCCATAGGGGGAAGCATGAACACCACATAGGGGTGCCTATTTCCTCCCCAAATCCTTAACTGAACCCTCTACTCCTTCATGGTCCCAACCAAACTTATCCTTATTCATCAATGAACAAAACTACATATGAATAAAGCACATAGAGACAAAACACAGCTGAAATAAACCACATTGAGCACACACACAACATGCATCTATCAACATTTCATCATAGGAATAATAATAACATAAGTACAAGTATTATGTTCCCTTAATCAACTGGATCATTCCATGCATTCATACATAAACAAACAAGCAACCATGTATGTAAATTGGCACAATTCAAAGGCAACAGGAAACACTTATCTTTAATTGAAACCACCAAGCAAAATGGCTATGGACTGGAACGTTCCAACCCAACCATAGGTCTCTGCCCAGCCTGTAGTATTTCAACACTCAGATACCACCCATAGCTGGGGCTATGTATCCACTAAGGAGGAACTACCCAGGTTTACTCACAGCTTTGGTTTCACACCAACAATCATGCTAAGCCAACAAACAGTTGGGTTTACCAATCATGCCAAGAGACAAGGGAGGAGGAAGCTAAGCCAGTGAGCTCAACCACAAAGCTACATAATCAACCAAACAATATTCACTGGGTTTATCAAGCAGTTCCAACCTCTTTTCTCTCTTCCACACTGTGTCATCCACGCTTGGATCTCCTCAGGGTTATGACTGAAAGGTTCTGTCCCCCAACTGGGGTTTCAGGCTATCAGATCCAGGTTTTTCACGGGGTTCTGAGCATCTCACACTCTCCAAATCGCCTCCAGGGTTTGGGTCTAAGGATTTCCCCGACAGATTTCACTTCTCACGCAATTCCTGAGCGATCTAGGCATTGCAAACCATGTCTTTCCCCAAATCATGATTTTTCCTTCTCTCTTCACCTCTCAGCCCCCTCTATTCTACCCCCAACTCCGGTTTCTAGTGTCTAATGGAATGGGGATCCAGGAATATGAACTGCCAGGGGTAGAGTGATGTGTGGATTGATGAAAACATAGCTCCATACCTTGCCATCTGAATTTTTTGGATTTCCCACACTCCATCGACCTCATGAACCGTTTCTTTCACCCACTTCCTGCAATATAAATAAATGACAACTATGACAACCAAATGTGGGTTCCTAGGTGACATATGGAAGCCTATGGTTCAATATCATAATCTCCTCACCTCTCTCTAGTGGATACATAGTTACCCCTCATTTAGTTGCATCCATATCCAACCCTTAGTATTTTTATTACATGATATTTACATCAATTTACAATTTCCATGGCTTAATAGCACATGGATAACACAATGTCAAATACTTGCCTCTTAAAGCTGAGTATTCACTAGCGAGGCCTTGGCCTTGAGATCCACACTAGGAATTATACATCACATATGCACATTGTTTACATAAAATCCAAATATGTCCTAAGGGTAAAAATGGGGATATTACATTTCTCTCCCCCTTATAATAACACCATCCTTGGTGTTCCAATACTTAGGAATACATACACAATTTACACATGTCCAAAATTCACAAAATGTGGCAGGTTTGTCCTGCATTTCATCTTTTACTTCGAGTTTTCAGGACCAAGTCCTTTGGTCTCCACAGGCTGCTCCTACTGGATTTGACCTTCCAACTCCACAACAATCCCTTCCTTTCCTTTACCTTCCAGCTGATCCACAAGTCTGGAAACTTTATGGCTACAATCCTTCTTGCTGTCCTATGTTGGGCAGCTACAGAGGCAATGATTTCCTCCACATTGCCAACATTTCAGTGGCTGCTTTTTCTTTACTTGCTCCATTTCTTTTGAGTCTTCCAGATTTGAGCGTTTCTTAATGGGATGATTGGATGAATGCCTCTCAATTGATACACTGTCCTTTCCACTGTTGATAGCCTCCAGAATTCCCTTTACCTCATTTTACAGACAAAGAGAGTCCCGTAGAACCTTGTGGTTCATCTCATTCTGTTTCTTTTGTAGCTTGAGAATTTCCCCAAGATTTTCTCGGGTCTTGGAAATTGTTTGAAGAAGACTTCCATCTAATTCCAGTAGCTTTTGGTCTGCTACCATGATCAATGTGCACAACTATCCAAACCTTGCTTACTAGCAACACTTGCCTTGTGACAGGTGCAACCAATTGATTTATCTTTCACCTGTGAAATTCATTATTGCAATTCTGGTTAGGCCAAGCATAACATAAGCATTAAGACCAGTCAATTACTTGCCCAATTGACATGGAAAGTTCATTCTTTATCCATGAGACTACACACATGTCATGTTGGTCCAACATACAAATGAAATCATTCATGCTTATCCTTTCATAGGGAATTAATTAATTCAACAGTCACAATTTATTTCAAGCAAAAATAAGCACAATCAACTTTCAATCATGACATGCATTCAACAATTTTCTGTTTTCTAAAATGCATCAGTCAAAAAGGGAAAGAGAAGAGAAAGAGTATCCCCATATTAATATTGTTCCAATCTGGACCCCCACCACACTGTGGTTCCATGCTCCTTGGTCTCTTTCACTTCAAATGTGAATGCTTAACTCGCCCCTCCTTGTTTTGGCGATGACACTTAGTGTCTAAGGTCTGTCCAAGGCTTCTCAACCAGGGAACCCTTCCCCATTGTTTCCTACAGAACCTTTGGCTGCTAGGACTTACACAAGTCCACTAGCACCATTTCCATTGATACTCATCTTGATATTCCTAGGACAATCACATGTCCAAATGCATCCCTAGGATGCCTTCAAGGTTCTTGCTTCCAACAATACCTACACTCAAACATTGAGTCCATTCACGTGTCAAGTTCATTTTCATAGGGTTTATTTCTAAACAAGAATTTAAAAATCATATACACATGTATATTCATATTAAATAAGCAAAAATATTAAGGTAACCCAAATACTTATCTGTATTGGATGTCTTCACATTACTCCACAGGCTCCTTCTTTTCTTTACAAGCCTTGGATCGCCTATGGATACAATAACGAATGTTTGGCCAACACCCAGGATGCTCCACAGCATTAAAATCCCAACCAGTGCACTAACTGGATTTACCAAGTGTTTATGTTTCCAAACCAGTACCATACTTGGTTTTCCCTTTCCATTTCCAAGACAACACTTTCGTCTAGGTTAACAGGACCAATGGAGGGAAAATGCACCATAACATTCAATTCTCAACCAGTGCACCGACTGGATTTACCAAGCATTTATGGGGCCAAACCAGTCCCAATATACCTGGTTTTCCATTTCCATTTCCAAGACAACACTTCCGTTTGGGCTAACATGACCAATGAAAGGAACTACACCACGACCATTTCCAGGGCAAGGGCTCTACTACGGAGCCATATGCATCTCCACGCGCTCCTGCCAGCATCGACACCCACTTCACTTTTCTCCTTAGAACTCATGACCAATTGCATGTGCAATACTTGACAAAACAAGATGGGTAGGTAAGTTCGCCAATAGTATTGATACAAAATTGTAATTTACTTCATATAAATCCACTCTGTAACATTGAAAAACCATGAATGCGTCCATTCCTTTAGGTTGTAGTCAATGTTGGCAACCATAACACAACACAAGGCCCAAAATGTTTGCACCCCTTTCCGATGTGAGTCATGTAGGCCCTAATCACCCTCAAGCAGCCTAAAATAAAAAAACACAATCACACTCAAGCAGTCTGAAATAAAAACATGCCCTGGACATTAATTCTAATAATCAGGCATGCATAATTTTAACAAGGGTCACAAATTAATTATCTGTTTTACAGATGTATCTTCTCTTCCTGCAATGTGTCCTCCTCAATCAACTCAAATATAAACTTACAATTATGTTCACTACAGAATTTAGATTTTTCCACCATGAGATCACTCTCATAAACTTAAATCAGAAATTTTCAAATCTATTTCATACAAAAATTAGATTTGACATTCATGAGATCCTTCTCACAATTTTTGGATTTTATACATGGTAGATTCCAGTCTTATCATGGACATCCCCACATTGCCACACCTAAGACATTTCTACCTGTAAATCTGAAATTTCAATCAACCAAACAAGTTGTGAGTAACCGCACATATAATATTTTCATTGCAACATTTAGAACAATCACTAAAGTGATCTCAAAATTCAAGTACTCAACAATTCAAACACTATCAATTGTTATTATGTAATGAAATACATCTACTTTATGTGCATCCTCATCACAATAAATTGCAAGATACAGTCACATTGTCAATGCAATTAAACAAAATTTCCAATGCTTATGATCACACAGTCATATCCATTCATGCAACTCTATCCTCCCAATAGAGCACTCTGGTAGCCCATCAAATACAACTACCTTCTTCATGCAATTCTTTCCCCATAGCATCTCATGAAAGGATCTTATAATTTTAAACAATTCTACCATTTCATCTATTATCTAATCTCAATGAAATGTACACCATATCCATGCATTCACACAATGCATATTAACATATATGCAATCACACATATGCATGCATCATCAACAAGATTTACATAACCTGTTAATGTACATTTACTTAATGCAACCAATGCACTACAACATTGATCTTAAAACATTCTTGTGCCTACACAAGTTTCTTACCATGGTAAGTTGGGCATATTAGTCAATGCTTCAACACAATACCCAACCATCTCCCTAATTACTTGGTTTACTAATTGGGTGCCTTCCTCCTTCACCCAAACACAACACCTCAAGATTTCTCCCACTCCGTGGTTGTTGGAAAGGATATTTCACCCCAAATTAACACCAATAGGGAGTTCATGGGATGCTTGTTGAGCACTGTAGGCTTCACAACCCAACATCCTCATGGTTTCACACATGGCATGCTCTTATTCTTATGGATGCATTCAAAATTTTAAACAGTCACATGGTATAATGTTAATTTCCTTTACTACCACATACCCCACCATACCCCGTGGGATGCCATTCACATAAATACATTCACTATTGTATGGATACCATTTTATGAAGATTTAAAACATGGTTAAAGGGATTCTTACCCATCCTTTCTCAACACTTACACAATTAGCATAATGAGAATTACCTGCATGGCTGTCATCAACCCACTGTTTTTACCTGATCAGTTGGCTTTTTACCAAGGACTACACAGTCCTGTTGAAGCCTCGGATGTGCTGGAAGTACCCCAGGCAACAATGTAAGGGAGATAGCCCAGCCGAAGGCTTCGAATAATCCTACGCAAAGATTACCCTATACTCAAGCTGTTTGGTGTAGCTAACTCCGACGGGTTTTACGGCTCCGTTAGCCGCTAAGCGATGGTTTCTCCTCAAAGAGGATACTTTGAATCATGAATGAAACTAATCCTAAATGCAAACCTAACTTAATGTGTAATTTATCTCTTATTAAATGTGATTGTGATAATCAGTTCATGCCATTCTGCTAATCTATGATAAATGATAGAAATGATCATCTAATAGAACTAACAGAATGAAAACAAAAATGATTTTCTCATAAACTGATCAAAATGAAAGAATATTAGTTTTAATTAGTATTCAATCGATTATCAAGCTGACAAATCAGATTCATATAAATTGGTGTGTCAGAAAACATTAGAAGTTATGCAATGAACAAAACTCATGACAAATCAAGAATTTTGCTCATCACAGATTGAAAATGATTCATGCTACAATTGAAAATAACTTCTGATATCTAAACATAGGTAACATAAATGTGAATATCAGATGAAAATAAGTATATTCTAAAAATAAATAGCAGAAAACAAACCAAAATCAATATATTAAATAAGTTGATGAAAACCTTACAGAAGATCTTCAGATCCAATATATTAAATAAGTTGATGAAAACCTTACAGAAGATCTCCAGATCCAATGAACTATCTTGCTGAGAAATCAGAGAGTGTCATCCACTGATCTGAATAACAAACTGTATGCATAAAAATGCATAACAATTCTATATTACAGAGTGTTAGGTTTTCCAATGGGAAAATTAGCATATTGGCTTACACACTGAGCCAAATAACAAAAGGAAACACAATAGAATAGGCGTGAATGCTCAATGTATTTCTCATTAACTAACTGTACATATAAATACAAAAGAGAAATGTCCCTTGGGTTTCATATTCCCCAGTGGACTCTTGGACTCCCGGTGACTCTTGGTCTCCCTGAGGATTAGAATCCAACAAATCCCCCCTTAATCCGAAGGGTGTATATGAGTCCAAGAAAAGAAGAGAGCTGAATAAGTGAAAGTGGACAGCTACCACTAGCTGAACATTTCCATCTTGAACATCCTTTACTAAGAAGGTTAGCTAGAAGCTTGCACATGCTTCTGCTAAATACAATGGCTCTTTGAAGGGATGGTTTTTAGGCTGACCATCAACTGAAATGGGTTAGAAGAAGGCTAAAATCTTCTACTATGTGTGTGGTTCAATGTTGACCACAAACTCTCAAACTTGGCTCGAAGGATCAGAGGTTCCGTCTAGAATGGTTGGGATGGGCTAACACCAAACCAACTGGAGAGATGAAAACAGGAAGTGAACAACTGCAACTTGCTGAACATTTCCATCTTGACAACTATTTTGCAATTTGGCTATAAGCTTGCACATACTTCTGCTAAATTAAGGTGCTCTTGATACCGGTGGTTTAAGGCTGACCACCAACTCTAGAGCTCAGTCGAACATAGCTCTTCACAGGTTCGCTTGTTCCGGCTTTCTTGCACTCGCTCGCTTGTTACTGACGGTCTTCATTATCCCCTGTCAGGAACAATGTGAGGAGAGGAGAGTCTCATGGTGTCACAACTAGACACATGAGTACTCTATGTCATATATATATCTTGTCTTTAGAATACATGAATCTCTGAATTTGGTGGCCTCCCAAATTCACTATGGATGAGGCTTGCTTGATCTCGCTCGCTTGTAGAAGGCCATGATTGCTAGTTGTCAGATGTAGGCTTCGAAACTTGACGCCTGACATCATGTTCCCCCTGTCAGGTACAAGGTGAGGAGAAGAAGATGTCACAACTACAAGATGTGTCAATACTCATGAATGGACTCTCTGGTATGACTTATAAATCTTCTTAGCTATTGATGACCATTGCCAAGAAGCGATCCACCCATAGTGAATCTTCTCTCTTGCAGGTTTCTTCCAACTGAAGCATCTGTCTGATGAGTGTGTATGTTTTCCACATTGCTTACAAGGGTGAAGATCAAAACAATGATCTTTCATATGGCCAACTCGATCACAGTGTTGGCATGTCAAACTCTGAATTGATGTGGATGAATATGGACTCTCGTGGATGAATCCAACACTCTGAAACTGGATAGGCTTGGAGAAGTCAGGAATGTGAACTATCACTTGCTTGTCATATCCAAGGCCGGTTCTGTGCTTGTTATGGCTGATCTCTTCCCATGGTCTGATGATGGGCTTGGAATGAGCAAGAAGAACCTCTGCATGCATGTCTTCATCTTCATTTTCTTTCACTTATGATGGCGTGCCACTAATTTTATCATGTGCTTCTGAAGTGGCATCAATCTATATAGGATGCTGAATAGAATCATGAAGTGGATTCTTCTGAACGTGAATAGGTTCAGAATTCCTTTCTTCTCGTATGAGCTGCAACTCAAGCTGTAGGAAATCAATAGTGTCTTGTGAATCTTTTACACAATCTCTGATGTGAGTGAGGGTAGTCTTGTCGATCATGACATTGTTTTCGACAGAGGAAAATAGTAGAGTGTTCAGTAACTCTACAAGGCTATTTAATCTAGCCATTGAAAAACTCAAGACTCACTCAAATGCGAAGGGCTTCTTGCAACTCTGCCCTTTTACAACAAGACTCAAACTCAGCAAATAAACTCAACAACTTGAGGGGTGTCAGGTTCAACCGAGAATGCACCCGTTTACAATGACTCACAAGAAATAATTTCAAGTGCCAATGAACTTACAAAACCCACAGTTTGCAAGTTACAAATTTGATGATGATCTACAAGTTGAAATAAAATTAAGAAAATTGAGTGTTTTACCTTCGTGAATATAGGCCTTTGGAATTGAATGTTGCGGTGTCCATGCAACAATCTTTCTCTCCCTTTGAGTAAATCCTCTTTAATTAATAGAGGCAGAACTAAAAGGAGCTTCCAAGCAGCTATACCCAACAAAGTCAATGGAGAAGTGCTCAAATAATGAGGAATCCAGGCTTTACACCAATCTTCAATGATTCCTGCTCGAGGAGGAATAGTCTACACTTACTTTCTTCAATCTACACAGTCATCAATATGCATAGATTAATGTCCTGCAGCAGCAATCAATTGATAGGATGTACTCACTCCAGCAACAACGATTTCTACTTTCCACCCATCAACAATACCAACAAAGTAATACTATCGTTGCTCCAAAGACTGGCTGAAGGTGATAGGCTTCTCATTCAAATTCATACATCCACATAGCTCAACGTAGATGATGGGTAGATCTTCATATGCAACCGCCACATACTTTTATGGGATGCTACGCATCTTGGAATGTAAATGCAAATGCCTTGACTTCTTCTACTCTATTATCACTCTAGAGAGAGTAATATTCACTCGTAGTAGTCGTAGATGGAGATCTCATGCAGGTTTTGATAGTACTATTCACCTAGGGTCTATGCATAGGTTGGACATCACACTAAAGGAGGCTCCACGATCCAATGTTCTCTTCATGGGATTCAAACACATGTTATTTCTTCTTCATCTAGAGTTTTCACCAGTTGTAATCCACCCCACAAACAATCACGCATCAATAATTCATGCAGAGGAGAGCGTTACCATGATAGAGAGTGCAAACATGCAGAAGCACAATCTTGGGATTTACCAGAATGCAATGGAGACTTCACAATCAGACAGCTCGCATATCCTGCAGTGGCTTCAGGTGAGTCGCAGTTCTTCAACAGTTCTTCATCACGTGGAGGTCGAGCTCTCAGCTGAAGTGGAGATATACTATGGTGCTCACAATGGAATTAGCACACAGGTCACAAAATGAACAAGTTGAATCTTCTTCATGGTGTGCAGAAAAATGATTTGCTCCACGTCAAATCTCCTAAAACAAGCACCTCGATATCGCAGCACTGGAGAGAGGATGAAATGAGGATGGGTGTTGCTGCTCACACGTAGGTTCCACCATGCAGCTTGATCTTCAACGCAGGGTCATCTTTCAAGGGTGCAGTTCTTATGCATTATGAGCAGCTTCACGATTTGGCAGATCTTCTCGTGAGCATGAATCAAGGGCACAACTCGTCGTGGTCTCAATCCACGAGGGTTATGCGCAGCAATTCCACAATCTCCAAGCAACAGGAATATTCAACAGGGTAACGTCTTTGTAGCCCGTCTCATCCAAGTCGCAACAATATTACAGGATTCCAATATACAATCACTCTTCAACGTATTCACAAACAAAAATTCAATATGCTAAAGGGAGAACGAAAATACTCCAATTGAATTTAATACACAACACAATAACTCCCACACAAATTCAATACGCAACAATAACTCTCATGCGACAATCTCTGTTCAACGTGACAACAATATTCAATAACTCAACTCCAACTTAGATATTCAATACTCTAACCTAGCAATCGCAGCCACGACTCACACTCCAGGATTGTGAATCATATGGAAATATCACAACTGAAATATCATCCGCCAACATATTGAGATCATTGCTCAAGTCGCATACTTCAATTATGGCATGCGCATAACACAAAACTCCACGCAAAGGTCCGTAGAAGCCAAAAATTAGGGTAACGTCTAAATGCCAGGTTTGCAGACTACCAGGGAGCAGAAAGTAGGTCAGGGGGAGCCCAGAATTCAGATCATAGGCCAAAGGATCATGAGAGCTCTGATACCACTGTTAGGCTGCCCAATGGGAAAATGAGCATATTGGCTTACACACAGAGCCAAATAACAAAAGGAATCACAATAGAATAGGTGTGAATGCTCAATGTATTTCTCATTAACTAATTGTACATATAAATACAAATGAGAAATGCCCCTTGGGTTTCATATTCCCAAGTGGACTCTTGGACTCCCGGGTGACTCTTGGTCTCCCTGAGGATTAGACTCCAACACAGAGAAAGAAAGAAATTTGTTTCTCCTGAGATCCCCCTTCCCCTCAGATCATAGAAGGTAGGTATTTATAAAAAAAATGACAAGAGAAGATAAGATCAGTTTCCCCAAGATGATGAGTCCTGTTGTGGACTCGAAACGTCGATGGAAATCATGACAATTGTGGAGTCTCCGAATATACTATCTGAAGCCAACCACCACAGAAACCTTGCAACTGAGTTGTTCCTTTTAGTAAATCTGTCCATGAGAAAAATCTGGGAAATTTCGTTTTGAAAAACTAGTCGGATCTCCCAAATAAAGAACTTTCTGAGGATTCTGCACAAAACCCACATCTCGGATTTTCCAGATTCATCTCTATCACTCTAGAAATTGTCTCCAAAGATCACTGCTTTCCACTTGGCACGTTTTGATCACTCCAAATTTGAGATGTAAATCTTTCAGTTTGACTCTTCCAAATCCAAATCCACACCTGTACAATTCAAAAGAGAAATTAAAACATCATTCCAAAGCTAATGAAAGAAATCCAAATTAATAAAAATCCATTTGCAAACCAAATATAATGAAAATGAACAAATCTAATCCAAATCCGAAATTGACTGTTCAGATAGATTTTTGGGGTGGTTAAGCTATTTAAATGGAAAAATTAATCTTCCCAAATCATTCCTCATCCTTCCAGCTTTCCAAGGAGCTACCTCCGGCTTGATTTGGATTCATAAATCTCAAGGTATTACTCCCGGAAGTTAAGGCTCAGCAGCTGTTGATTTCATTGTTGGGTGAATTATGGCCATTGATCTTAACAATTAAATCCATTATCCATATCAATTATTTTCCAAAAGAATAAAATCAAAACAAATAAAATCCAAAATCAATATTCCCAAAATATCAGAAATCACATGTTGGGAAGAAAATTAGGATTTAAACAAATCAAAATTGGGAAAAAACCAAAAATCAAAACCAAAATTAAAAGCCTAAGTAAAAAATGAAATTACCAAAATTTACGGATCCAAAATTAAATTAAAATATAACACAAGAGAAACTTAGGATTTGAAAAATCAATGACCATTTATTTTCCTTTCCCCAATCTGCATTCCGCAATGCTGATTGCAGATTGTGGAAATGTTTTATTTAAAATGATTTTTTTTTACCTTCAGCAATCCGCAATTGTGGATTGTGGAAATATCAAAGATCTAACAATTAAAAACAAAGTTTCCGCAATGCAGTGAAGACCAAATCTAGGTGGGGAATGTGAATGACAACATGATAAGTAACCACCAAGATCATGGAACCAACTCAAATGAATAAAAGAGAAAATACAAGCTAGAGATCAGTAAGAATGGAAACAATCCAAACGAAACCAGAGATCTAGGAAAATAAATGGTGAAATACAAAAATGGAAATCCAAACAAACAAGAAATAAAAGTGGGGCTCCCATTTTTTGTCAATAAAAAATGGGATCTGCTGTGCCTACAACAAGTCCTTCCACCAACCTCTTTATCATGAATTTGTGTTCCAAACTTTCTTCACAAGGCTGCTAGTCATATGCACTGTCATCATTTCTCAAGCAAAGTGTAAGCAAGGCATCTCAAAAATATTTTCTCCATAACATTGTGCAACATTGCAAGAATCACAGGCATCCAGCATAAGCTTTTCCCGCAATACTTTTAGTGGGTGTGCATCCAAATTGAAGTGCAATGTGCTCATTAACAACTTTACCAATATGCAATACCATATGCAAGCACACATAAGTTTACATGCAGTATGCATTATCTCTTAATATTCCTACTATTCATACACATTTCATCTGTCTAATCTCATGGCTTCTAGCAAGCACACAAGGAATCATTGGCTATGATTTTCTCACCAAGTAGCCATTCAAGACATACACACATACATGACATTCCTACTTGCTACTTTATAGGCATGCAATTCTGATGACATAAACATAAATATTTTAAGGTGAGAGATATCCCTCTTTATGAATAATGTAATCTGTTCAATTCCAACTCCATATGGAGTCCTTCAAAGCACATTGTATGCCCTAGCATCTCATTCAGATTTTGGTTACCTGCCTGTAACTCATACTTTTTCCCAAGCAGCCCCAGTGCTGCAACCTTGAGCTTTGATACCATTCTCTCACGTCCCTATCCCCTCAGTTACCTTTAGAGTGACGGGGGAACAACCTTGAACAACCTGCTATATTTTTTTTCCAAAAATTATCTGTAACACTACTCTTTTTGCACATCCGCAATTCGCAATCCGCAATCGAAAGTTGGAACCGCAGATTACAACTTTGACGAGGGTCGCACCTATGACCTCTACAATCCGCAATCCGCAGTGTAGAAATCAGAAATTGGAACACCGATATTCCATAGCGTCGAAGAACACCTTCCTGACTTCCGTAATCCACAATGCAGGATTCAGAAAGTCGGAACGCCAAAACACAACATCGAAGAACATCTATTCGAATTCCGCAATCTGCAATGCGGGATTCGGAAGTTGGAACCCCAAATCTCAACTTTGACGAATTACTCCTCCGACATCCACAATCCGCAATCCGTAATGTGGAACTCATAATTCGGAACGTCAAACTCCGCCACTCCGAAAAAATTCACCTACGACTTCCGCAATCCGCAATCATCAATGCTTGATTCAGAAGTCGAAACTCCCATTCTTTGTTCCAAATAAATCTCCTCTCCGACTTCCACAATCCACAATGTGAAACTCGGAAGTTGGAACTCTGATTTCACCAATCTGGAAAAATTACCTCTCTGACTTCCGCAATCTGCAATC
The DNA here is from genome assembly GCA_027924585.1 of Larix kaempferi. Lineage (NCBI taxonomy): Eukaryota > Viridiplantae > Streptophyta > Pinopsida > Pinales > Pinaceae > Larix > Larix kaempferi. The sequence continues at coordinate 21,961,599 of BSBM01000502.1, forward strand.
TGCCTTGCAGAAGTCGGAAGTTGGAACCACCATTTCATAACTCTGGAATTTTTACTCTTTCGACTTCCGTAATCCGCAATACACGTTATGGGAGTCAGAATTCAGAACCATCGCGCATAACTCCATAGAATCACCCTTCTGACTTCCGCAATCCGCAATCTGCATTGCGGGTTTGGAAAGTTGTAAGCCCAACTGCACAACTTCTTTGGCTCATAACTTTCTCATCCCAAGTCCATTTTGGGAAAAATTGGTACCGTTGGAAATCTTTCGGAGAGACTTATGCGACTGCATGATTCTCTACCGCATCCGATGACTCTAAACCTACCCTTCATCCAACCTAAAATGTTCCCCCCAACTTCATCCATGCCTCTTTTCCACTCTATAAGGGGCTCTCCTACTACTCAATCATGGATTTTATCTTCATTTAATCCATGGGGGGAAGCATGAACACCACATAGGGGTTCCTATTTCCTCCTCAAATCCCTAACTGAACCCTCTCCTCCTTCATGGTCCCAACCAAACTTATCCTTATTCATCAATGAACAAAAATACATATGAATAAAGCACATAGAGACAAAACACAGCTGAAATAAACCACATTGAGCACACACACAACACACATCTATCAACATTTCATCATAGGCATAATAATAACATAAGTACAAGTATTTTGTTCCCTTAATCAACTGGATCATTCCATGCATTCATACATAAACAAACAAGCAACCATGTATGTAATTGACACAATTCAAAGGCAACATGAAACACTTATCTTTAATTGAAACCACCAAGCAAACTGGCTATGGAATGCAACGTTCCAACCCAAACATAGGTCTCTGCCCAGCCTGTAGTATTTCAGCACTCAGATACCACCCCCGAGCTGAGGCTATGTATCCACTAAGGAGGAAATACCTAAGTTTACTCACAGCTTTGGTTTCACACCAACCATCATGCTAAGCAAACAAACAGTTCAGTTTACCAAGCATTCCAAGAGACAAGGGAGGAGGAAGCTAAGCCAGTGAGCTCAACCACATAGCTACAAAATAAACCAAACAATATTCACTCGGTTTATCAAGCAGTTCCAACCTCTGTTCTCTCTTCCGCACTGTGTCATCCACGATTGGATCTCCTCAGGGTTATGGCCGAAAGGTTCTGTCCCGCGACTGGGGTTTAGGGCTATCAGATCTAGGTTTCTCACAGTGTTTTGAGTATCTCATACTCTCCAAATTACCTCCATGGTTCAAGTATAAGGATTTCCCCGACATATTCCACTTCTCATGCAATTCCTAAGCGATCTAAGCACTACAAATCGTGGATTTACCCAAATCACGAATTTTCCTTCTCTCTTCACTGCTCGACCCCCTCTGTTCTCCCCCCAACTCTAGTTGCTAGTCCCTAATGGAATGGGGATCCAAGAATATGAACTTCCATGGGTAGAGTGACGTGTTGATCAAGGAAAACAGAGCTCCATACCTTGCCATCCAAATTTTTGGGATTGCCCACACTCCATCGACCTCATGAACCATTTCTTTCACCCACTTTCTATACCAGAAATAAATGACAACTAGAAATAAATGACAACTAGGACAGCCAAAGGTGGGTTTCCTAGGTGACATGGAAGCCTATGGTTCAATCTCATAACCCCCTCACCTCTCCCTAGTGGATACATAGTTCCCTCTCATTTAGTTGCATCCATAGCCAACCCTTAGTTTTTTTATTACATGATATTTACATCATTTTACAATTTCCATGGATTAATAACACATGGATAACACAATGTCAAATACTTGCCTCTTAAAGTTGAGTATTCACTAGCGGGGCCTTGTCCTTGAGATCCACACTAGGAATTTGTTGATGCCTCGAAAATCGTAGCATCAATCAGCAAGGGATTCTCCCCGGTAAGCAAGACCAATTAGATTGCTCACCATTTGGTGTGGGGAATCCGTCCGATTAAAGGTTCCGGCTACCGTAAGATTTTAAAGATTCTTTTTCTTTGCACTAGTTGCGTCGTGATCCACCATTTATGTATTTTATTTTAAGGATGATATGCAAGTGCTCTAAACTACATGCAGCTAACTATGAAGAATTAATCTAAACTAATGTAAGCAAATCTAATCTATCCTTGCAAGGAGAAAACTTTAAAAATGAGTAATAAAATGAAAGAAACATCTAAAGATTAGACGAATAACTATTTAATCATAAAGATGCATTTACAGCAGGACACAAAAGATATTAAAGATAGATTTAATTCAGTTAATAAATTCCATTACTCATTTGAGATAGACATCTTTGCACAGAAAATAGGAGAATCATTCATTACACAGAAATAATTCATAAAAGTAAGGAAAGATCTCACAGTAGTGTATAGAAGACACATGAATAATCCAGTAAGCATTTAAGACAGCTCTCAGGCAAAAATGTGGTCTCCCAGGATTTCATTAGGCAAATTCAAATTTCATATACATGCAGTAAAATAGTTCACGTACAAGATGGAAAATGTCTTTCACCTGCCAAAAGTCCTTGTACTATTCTCTAAACAACTATATATAGATTTACAAAATGCCTCTAGGGCTGCCACGTGTCTCCTACCTAAACCTTTTAATTTTCTTTTTCTAAAAAATCTCTTACAAAAATAGAGTAATTCGTGGCTCTTTTATACAAAAGGAAAAAGGACAACTGTCCCAAATACTTCACGATTTAGAAATAGAAAGGAAAAAAAAACTCAATGGATTATGGCTGCCACGTCAGCTCTGGGGTGGTGCCCTTGTTTTAGCTGGGGATGATATCTCAGAGGGCACGTCTGCCTCTGCTCTAGACGGTGTGCCTTTGTTGATTGATGAATTTGCTGCTGCTTTCTTATCTTCTTATGCAATATAGCTGAACCAAACACCAGTGTCTCTTATAACAACATTGGCAGGTGAAGGGAGCAGGATTTTCTTAGAAGTTACATGTTTGTCAAGCTCTGCCTCAATGTCCTGCATTTCTGCTATTGTAGTCTGGCAGATTTCATGAAACATCTGAGCATGCACTGAAGGAAGCACGATGCATTGATGGAGATCATCTGTGGTTAACACATCAATTCTCCTCACATATTCCATTTGAACGCTCAGTTCATCTTCTAAATCGGACAAGCGTTGTTCTTTACTTGGAAACTCTTCAAGAGTTTGGGGAGATGAAACTTTGCACCTTACATGAACTTCTTGCATCTTTTGATAGAGGCCACTGCATTTTCCCATCGTTTCCTGTATCACAGTGATCAATTTTGCACCGCAGTCACTACAAAATTCCATGAAGGCTACGTATTCCTTAAAATCAGCTATAGATTTGAATGGGAGGTGGTTGGGGAAATCCACTTTCCCTTCTCTCCACTCCATTTATCTTAAAATATCTACTTTTACCTGTGTGTACTTATTTCTTAGCCTAACAGCTTCAGAGTTGATCTCTTTCATTCTATCCACCATGGCCTTAGCTTGGAAATCTCTTCAGTCACCAATTCTTGTTTCTCATGCATTTTCCTAAGCACGTTGCTCGTGAAAGGGAGCCATATCCATTGCTCTGCTATTTTCTTGTTCTAGCTGCTCAGCCATCAGCTGGTTATCCTCTTCTAATTGAATAACTTTAGCTTCATAATCATTCTTTTCTGCTTCAAGTACCATCATTTGGATTGCCAGGTCTTCCTTTTCCTCCTCCAGGTGTTGATATTTATCCGACAACTCTTTATGATCGGACAACAGGCAATTATATTTCCTTACCATGAGGTCCCTATAGGACTGCTCATTAGCCACGGTGTGTTGTAGCATACGAGCCCTTTTCTTGGTTGACTCAAATTCCTTAACCATTCCAATTACGTTTTCCTCACTAGCTTTAGCTGCTGCAACAGTAGCAGATGCCATAGCCACAGAAGCCTTGTTCGTGTTTTGGATAACAGTAGTTTCCCGTCGGGTGATGATGTCCGACTCAAAAGGTCTCTTTAACCTTGTCTCCGACTTCAGCACAATAGACATCCTATTCTTGTTGTACACAAATCTATCCCATTTGGACACAGTATGATCCTTTGATGGGGTGAAAGGAATCAGTGGAATATTTTCTATAGGGATATTCTCTTCCGTGGGTGGGGTTTGGACCGCTTGGGATGAGTCTACATTCATATCCTACGTGTTAGAACCACCAACTTGGATGTCTTCATTTGCTTTATTTTCTTCCTCGGCTTTAAGTTGTATTTATTCTTCTTCGGCCCTTAGTTGGTTTTCAACCGCCTCCCTTTCTTCCTGTTCTTTAGTAGCTTGCTGTAATATTGCCTCCTCTAACTCTTGATCTCAAAGCCTTTGGGCTTCTTCTTCTTGCAGCCTAAGAGTTTCTGCCTCCCGAAGCTTAAGAGCCTCTTCCTGTTCCTTTCGCAACTTGTCAGAAACTTCTTTCTGGATCCTCTCCGCTTCCTCCTTTAGCCTTTTCTCTTCATTGGTTAGAGCTTTGGCTACTTCCTTCTCCTTTTGCAATTTGGCCTCTATGGCATCTTATACAACAGTAGAGCTAGAACTAGCTCCACCCTTGGAACGGTATATTTGCAACTCAGTCATGTTACTGATTCCTCTAAATACTTCCTCATCTTCATCGTAGTAATGGGCATAATCAAAGTGAGCATGCAACTCTTTCCAATGATATGCAGCTTTGTTTCGCCTGTCATTCCTATGGAAGATCACTTTTCCAAAGCGAAAACCTTTCAACTCTTGAACAAACTCTTCAGCCACTGCAACTCCTGAGAACTTGTAGGCTACAATATAGAAAGGAAAAGGGAGGAATGAAGCCTTCTTCAATCTATTTAGAAATCCGCCAACTCCATCCAGAAAAACTTGCCCAACTACTTCCTTCAAGACTATATAGTCAGTGGCATACCTGGGTAAGATATAAGGCAGCTTGGGGCCTCCATACATTCTGGTATAAGAACCATTCTCTGAGAAGTAGAAATCGTCGTAGTTCTCCATAAATTCCATGGCATTTTTTGACAAGCAATTAGGTTCTTCATTAAACATTAGCTCATACAATGGTATGATGAATTCTTCACAGATGAGCTTGTAGTATGTCCTGTAATTCTGGGCCCAAAGTATTTTATACGCTGTGTACACTGCAGTATTGGCCTGATCCAAAACACAACCTAACTTAGGGAAATGAAGCTTTGCCAAAATGCAATCTATAAGATATGACGACATATAAAATTTTGACTTCTTTAGGGCCATACCTTCTTTGGTAGCAGCTATGGCGGACGATAGACTATTAGAGAGAATAGTTGCCCAATTAAAGATCATTCCCTTGAATGCCACATAATGAATTATGGGAACCCACTGTATCCTGTAAATGGTTCCGTCAACCATGCCAAAAATTATGCTTAAAATAAGGGCAATCATCTGGAAAGGGGCCCTCATACTCATCACTGTCTCTTTTCCTTAACTATTTTCTTGCGATTAACAACTTATTAGCCATCTAAAAATTGTCCATCTTGATCTGCTCCAGCCATTCGTCGTTCAGCGGCTGTTGAGCACGCGGTAACTTGCAAGCTGCTGTAATGTAAGGTGGATGAAACGAAGCAAAGGCTTCTCCATTGCTATCAAACAACACTCTTATTTTCGGGTTTGCGTGTTTCAGGATGCAACCGATCACTTCTGAGCAAGGAAAAGCTCAGGGCGTGTGGAAGCTTTAGATATAACAGAGCTTCTGATGTTTTGGTAGATATGTTCTTCCTCCAAGAGTGCCCCAGGGATATCCTGGTCTCTTAACATGTGATATACGTCTCCCCACTTGACTTCAGGAGGGACGCCTATGATGGACTTAGTATCCTCGAACAAAGTTTCCAATCTTGGTTCCTCATATTCTGGCTCGTTCATCTTAGCTTTCTTTCTGCTGCCTTTTGGCATCGTGGATTAATCCTGTCCAGCAAACGCATATAAGTAGACATACAATATAGCGAAAAGTAATAGCGGAAATATTGGATTATTATACCAACATGGTCGAAATATGTAATAATATCAAAATGACATTGTGTTGTGAAAATAAAAGCAAGAATTAGGAATTTTGCTAACACATAACCATATTACTCCTAGGCTGATAAGCAGTTTCGGGAAGACGCCAAATGGGCTTCAAAGGAGACCGGGTTCAGTATGTCTCTAACGAAAGCGCGAGTGAGGGGGAAGGTTGGGGCTGCCCACGAAGGCTGAGTTTTGCAGGCTCAAAAGACTAGGAGAAATTCGTAAGGCCCTACAACCATGAGATTTACACTTGGAATTGGCCAAACAATCAATCAAACATAGAACGTTCACAGGCCATGCAGCTGGTGCGAGGACAATGATACAGAGACTGGCTTAACAGTGAAAAAGTAAAACAACAAGAAAGTTAGAACCACCTACCTGGCAAGAGAAGGTTGGTCTGACGGCGGTTGGCTGGGAAGCAAACGGGCTGAGCTGGAGCAGCTTCACAGTCTTCAACGGGGTTTCCACAACATAAAATTCTACCAATGATAGCACTATTACCGCCCAAACCCCATATATAAAGTTTGGGACGTGGGGGCATTTAATTGGGTTGGTGGGTTTTTTAAAATGGGGTTTTAAAGCGAGTATGGAAGGGTCACCTCGGCACACTTGACATTTAACGTGACCGCTGAAATCGAAAGGAAAAGGTGAGTCTGCCCAACAGTTTGCGGCGACAACTTGCGAGTTTCAAGCGACATTGCAGATGAAAAGATTGAGCCCGACTGCCCATTATGGCGGGACTTCACAAGTTGATCCGTAAGTTTGGGAAAAACATGGAATGAATTCGCGTTTCAATAAAGCGCCTGTCCGTTGCAGCAAACTTATAAGAGTCATTCCAAGGTTAAGGCGGAACTTGGTGAGTTCGCCCGACGTTGTGACGGAACTTGCCAAGTTCGACCGAAAAATGGCTTCGTGCCTTGGTAAGAAATTCAAACCTTCCGCCCGTTGTGGCAAAAAATTTTGAGTCTTCCTCCGTTGCGGCGAGACTTGCCGAGTTCGCCCGCCGTTACGAGTGGACTTGGTGAGTTTGCCCAAAAAAGTTACAAGGTCAAAAAAGTTGATAAAAGAGGCGCCCATTGCGGCAGAACTTCGTGAGTTCTTCCACCGTTGCGGATGAAAAAGTTGAGTTTTGAATTAGAAGAAAAAGACTAACAAACTCCAAATAATGACTTCTCTAGAAAAACTAAGTATAAAAGGCCTTCTAGGAAATGCTTTAGTTCCTAAGTAAACTTCTCTAAGCAAAAATAAAGGAGGGACCCCAATCTTTACAAAAATTTTGGGGGGGATGTTGCAGCAACAACAGAATTATACGTCACATATGCACAATGTTTACATAAAAGCCAAATATGTCCTAAGGGTCAAAATGGGGACATTACAAAGAAACAGTTGGTCAAGTGTGTTAATTTAGAATGCAACTTATGGGTAAAGTCCCAAATCCACTGACTAGTGTAAGAAAGTGCAAAAAAAATTAGTATCCCAACTATTCCACAACTTAACCTATTGCTTGACTCTTATGCTATAGGCACTTTACTAAGGGTATTTTCTCTCCACCAGTCAACCTCTAATTTTAGATCTTTGGTCGACCTTATATTTTTTCCTTAGAAATACTATCTCCAAATTCCTAGCATACTCTAAATGTGTATTTTTTAAAAATTGATGAAGTTACCATTATCAACAATGGTTCAGCTTAGTTGGTAGTATGAACCAAATTTCTAGTCCTTATGTGTGAAATGGGTGCATATGTAGTGTTTGATTGCTGAAAATAAAGTGCTAAAATGTAAATTGCTGAATTGAAAAAATGTAAGTGAGGATGAGAAGAAGCAAACTTCTTATTTGTTTTTTATTCACCAAGATCGCATAAAGCATAATGATAAGAGAATATACAAATAAGGATGATTCCCCCTATGCCAAAACATAACAATAAAACAAATTACTTAATACACATAGCCACTAACGACAATAACGAACAAGTGCATAGAAAGAAATCTAATCTAACAAATTCAATTAAAGTGGTTAATTAAACTTTCAATACTGAACACTCAAGATAGAAGTGAAACTTAGATTCGAGCCAAAAAAAACCATGAAAGTAAATATAGTAATCGGATTTGAAGCTAAAAGCTAAAGGAAAGATGGTCCAAAGTGTTGTTTCGTACCAATCATGATTTTTTGGTGCACATATGTGATCCGCTCATGGGAAAACATACCAACATGTGTAAGTCAATTGCAGAAATATCTTCAATAGTCATGATAATACTAGTACAGTGGTAAATTTGTTTTGTTGGGCTGAAAGTAGACACCATACTATGGTTTTGGTAGGGATCCCATGAGAGTAGGTTACTGTGAGATTCCATTAAACAATAAACAAGAAAAATGGTGCCTAAAACAACCAAAGAAGTAAGACTTAAGTTTAAAAAAGAAACAATGGAGTCACCATCTATTTCAAGAGAGTCTTTGTGTTATATGTGCACAAGAATGTTCCCAACGACTCTAAGTTAGTTGTCGCCTACAACAACACAAAATGATGCTAAATATTAACTTCAGTTTTTGTATGCAAATACATGAAATGAATCATATAAAGCATATGAAATGATATATTTAAGGGGAGGGGTGAGGCAATGATCTATTCACCAAAATAACTAGAGTAATATAAACGAATGTCACCAATGGAGAGGTGGCTCTCAAATCCTCTTCTCTTGTGGTTAAGTGGTTAAGTTACCTTTAGGTAAAATCCCTGTCCTTTGACAATGGGCCAAAAAATACTCTCCACTCAAAATCCTAATATGAAAATATCATTGAAAGGTTGAAGCTACATGTGGGTAGCTTGACCTTACCCTTCCATTCCTCTCTTAATGGATCTCCTAGGCTAGGTATTAATAGAGTTTGAAAGGTCTCTTAGTATGCCTATTCATCCTCCAAGACACCTTCTAAGTTGTTTCTTGCCTTAAAAAATGTATCTAGGTTTGCGTGACAAGCGGCGGGCATGCGTTTTTTTCACCCTATCAATATGATTGTAGGTTTCAAAGGAAAACCCACAATTATATCGTGCTTTATCAAAGGGAAAAGAGTTCACTGAGCACAATCAAATCACACTCATCTAAGATAAACCAACCTATTTTGAAGCTTAGGAAAATCCATCTTTCTAAACATTTAGGGGGCTAAAATAATATGATTTGGCCATTTCCCAAGGGCTCGATTAATGTAGATATTTTTTATAACCAAAAGGACCGATGTTGTCCCACATGTGCATATTTAGGTTTTGAACACAATATGGTATAGGTTGGTCCAAATCGTGTGCTAATGATATGTTTCCATTTTAATTAAAGAACTAAAAATGACATATAATACATTTTATAACCCTCAAGTGCATCTAATGAGAGCTTGTCACCTGTGTTTTGAGAGGGAAACACACTACTGTGGGAAAAAAAAGGAATAGTTCCATGCCTATCAACTAACCTAATTCAATCTCTATGATTAAAGTGCTAAAATATCTGACATATTTAACCATTAAACACTTGAGGAGCCTTTGTTGATATGATGAAAAACTAGAGTATGACCATTTTCTACACACATTATTATATGAACACTTAGGACCTGATCTTCATGATTGGAGCATTAAATCAAAGCTATAGTTCAAATTATTATAGTTGTTAGCCAAAATTTCAAACATTCAAGTATTATCTAATTATATAATCAATTTAATATGTTAATGAACCATTTGTAAGCTTAAATAAACATCATGGGATAAGTATGTTAGATGACATAATTTTTTATTAGCACCATATAATATAATATTGTTAGGTTAATCTTGAGCAGATTATATAGTAATTGCAACTATATGGATTTGGATTTAATCACTCATATATATATATATGGACATGAGATGGGCATATGACAGTAGACTTAGGTCATGAGGGAATGTTCTGAGTTTAAAGGGGGAATGCTAGGTTAATCTTGACTTAGTTACAAGGTAATTAAGATAACCTTGATTTGGTCATTAATGGGATTACTTTCGGTGGTTTATGATCCCATTGTTTTGGGTAACCAATGGTATTTTCCCATGGTATTAGTATGTGATGAAGGCTATTTATACCCATAATCATAATAGACTATCTAATTTGCACCCTAATATTTAATGCAATGGAACATTAGAAGATGAGTATGGGACTGTCTATGGAGAGAAACACAACATAGATAGAATATGGCTAAATGTATCTCTATAAACTAAATACACGTGGACTTGCATATATTATGTTGCTTCCAACTAACTATTAACAATATAATGCCAATCCTATGTTATAGAAGCATTGTTTTAGAACCAACATAGATCCATCTTAAATCCAAACCTATCAAGCACTAAGAGGGATCCAGTTTCTTGAGGTGTATTTTTTTTTAAATTTTAAACTCAAGAAATTTGATCCCTCTCTTGCTTGATAGATCTGAGTTTAAGTTTTCATTTTTTATTTTATAGGCCGATATGGACATTTTTAATTACATTTCATAATTTTTTATTTTATTTTATGAGTTGATATGAATTTTTTTAATTACTTTTTATTTTTGATAATGTGACGTTATGTTACCTTACGTGACAACATCTCCCGCATACTGGGCTATAGAGCACCTTTGTACTCCTATGGCACATTGTTTTGCGGATGCGATAATTACCTATGTGCATTCTATCGGCATGTTCTTCCGCACCAACTTGACTGCTAGTATCTTCATTGCAACCATGACAAATTGGTCCTTAATCGTGTCGATTAAATATCCCTTGGAGTTTTTCTCCACTCTGTACTTCATCTTCAACCTTACGGCAAGCTTCTTGTCATTGTCCTTCCCCTGAGAAAATTGGGAAGGGTCTTCCCTAGCCTTGGGTAGTCTGGTGATTCTTGAATAAGCATCGTCCCAAAAAGGTTTTACCCTTTCTAGCAACACCCGCAAAGTGAGTGAGGTCTCACCTGAGATGTTCAAGGGGGCTGCAGGAACCAAGTTTCTGTAGTAGGGAGGGAACATGCATTAACCCTTAGTCGCTACAAAAACCAAAGATCTACCTTCGCATTATATTAACACTTCACATGTACATTCGACATCCGCATCAACAACATGTAAACACTATTCGCATCAACTTACATCACAGATTCATCGATAGAGCAACAAAACCTTAAACACATCGCATAATTAAGATAACATTCATCATTCATAACGCAACGACACAAATAGAGATATAATTGAACATCCTCATGCATTAACTCATCTCAAAATCTCCGGTACAACCTTCATAGGAATAGTTCCAAGCAACTCAATGCGAATCAATACACAGAGCATAACTTGCCGAAAGCATAAAATACCTAAAATCTATATATCACTGTCTACCATCAATGCCCTTATGTGGATCTATTTATAGACACCTAAGGTGGTTACAAAATGGTCCACATGACCAAATCTAACTAACTTTGACCAAAACTTGCGCTTTCGTTGGATTCTTATCCTTCGCGAATGGTCCTTTCTTCCACTGATGACCCTTCTGTCGTTGTCAGCTTCCGCACTTATGCACTCTAACTCCGTGCTAACAGTTTTTGTTGGTGAATATATGTTGAAACCCAGGTCTGTCGGCTGCACGCCAACATGCTTCGTGCGAATTTTCCTTCGAAATCTATGCGACTGTATAAACGATGAGACTCAACTACTTGCAATGCACTAAAGGCTCATGAAAGCTCCATCACCAACAAAAAATGAATTTGGATCTTCACATGATTGGGAGCATTGAATAAGCCTTCTTGTGTGCCTTGGAGCTAGTTCATGAAATGAGGGAGTTCACACTTGGATCTAGATGTTTCTTGGACACCTCTTGGCCTATAAAAAGTATCCATAGGCATGCATATAAGAAGGGAAAATCAGAGAAAGCTTATTTTTCTGGAATTGTGTTGAGACTTCCTCATAGTTCACCTCTTCTTGCACCTACTGGAATTCCCCAATATCCCTTGCCACCTTCCTCTAAGGGGAAAGTGTTCATCTCATTATTCTTCAAGTTATTTAGCATTTAGTGTGGACAAAAGGACCCCCCTAAGGGATATTGTTGGATTCCCTTGAATATTGCACCTCCTTGGTGACACTACATGTAACAAGATTGAACATTGGGCAATCTAACTTGGTTCTAGCATCATCTTGTTGTTGTGGTTTGCATATCTTCATTCTCTTTGTTTATTTCATGTTATTTGTTTTTATTTTGTTTTGTTTTCTAACAAGAACTTGTAGGATCAATTTGGAGTTATCTCTTTTGATTTAGTAACACAATATTGGGCCTTGGTAGTGTTAGAATATTAAAAACACATTCATACCCATTCCATACTTAGGATACATTACATTAGTCATTTTGATTGATTTCCTAGGTGTTGACTAGGTAGTTGGCCAAAATTTTGTCTTTTAGTGGACCAAATGCCATCCCGAGTCACTAGGGAGAACTTGAGGATATCCTGGATAATATTTACTGAGATTCTGTGAGATTTATTTCCAATCTTGGAATAGAAGGTGCCCTCATTGCTAGTTTATTGCTTTTTGGTGAAAATTGAAAATCTAGTGGACTAGGAAACAACATCTTTTGGGCCAGCTCCCCCTCCATGATTTTTCTCTCTCTAAAAGTTGTGATTAGGATGCTTTTCAATCATAAATCAACATCAGATAAACAAGATCAAACATAAATTGAAGGTAGCTCAATACCGACATAAGAGTTATTTAGATAAAAGTAGAACACATAGAGAGTTCCAAATTAGGGACAAAGTGTTCCTAAAATTTAAAGGTAGAAAACGTTCATTGCAGTTGGGTAATTGCAAGAAGTTGGATGAAAGATTTTGTGAACCGTTTGAGATCCTAAGTAGAATTGGATCAATAGCTTATGAACTATCCCTACCTCCTACGGTTAATGTGCACAATGCACAATGTTTTTCATGTTTCATTATTAACAACATATGTTTATGATTCTAATCCCATACTTGATTGGTGTGTGGTATAGGTGGAACCTGAAGGGGAAATCCAAGTACAACCAGTTTTCATATTAGACAGAAGATTCAAGATGCTCAGGAATGTTGATGTATATGTAACTTCGGAATGTATTTCACATATATGTATATTGTATTCCTATAGAGATGTTATTATTCCTCTATACGGAAGTGTCATAATTTATATTGTAAGTGTCGTAACTTATACTTGATGGGTTAGTAGACCACCTTGTTGGGGTCGGCCCTATATAAGTCATGTGGGTCAAAGGGTTATTAGACCACCCTATTGGGGGTTGGCCATGTGAGTCAAAGGGTTATTAGACCACCCTAGTAGGGGTCGGCCCAGTCAACATTATGTTAAGTGGTTAAGTTGAGGCCGACCTAGTTGAGTAAAGGTCAAGTCAAGTTAATGTATAAATAGAGAGTGTGTCTCTCTCATTTTACACATTCTATTCTCTCACTCACACTTGGGAGAGTGGCGCACTTGTGGAGGAGGAGGCTCTGCTGCTAGGAGAAGACTATCTCTTGTATTCTGGTTGTATCATTGCTCTATCTATCTCTGAGGAAGTTATTGGGGTTTTTCACCTTTATGGTTTTCCCCAAGTAAACTCTGTGTCTCTTGTGTGCTTGCATTATTGTGTCCATGATTGATATGATGTAGATTTACTGTACATGTTGTTCTCTCAGTTAAGATCCTATATCAGATTGAAGTAAATTCTGAAAATTTAACATGGTATCAGAGCTAGCCTGAAAGAAGGCATGATATGGCATGTATGACACTTGTTGCACTTACGATGCTAGGGCTTGATACAGCAAAAACCAGTCATCGTAGAACTTTCGCTATAAATCCATTTTGGAGATTTTTTCGGATCTGAAACTCTTACAGGTCGAAGATCAGATCCCCATGTACCTTGTTTCCAAAGGAAAACCTCTAATTTGTTGTACTTTGTGATTTATGATCTGTACAATATAGGGTTTCTGCATCTTTCAGATCTGAGTCAAAATCAGGTGACCTTGGGAAAAAGTTCATAACTTGGGCTAGGAAGCTCCAAATTAAATTTCATAAAATGTGACAGGTAGTACACAGACTATAATATCTTAGGAAAATTTTTCAGAGGCCGAAGTTGAATCAGTGACACGTGGCATTCCATACAAGTTTTCTCTCATGTATTATCCCATAAACAGGTCACGTTGCAACACTTGGTCTAACTCTCTCTCAGAGAATCCAATTGAGGTCAGACATGTCGGGATGGAAATACAACAGGTCGGGCTATCTCAGGAAAAGGTTTTGGAGGAAGAAGTTGAACCAGTGACACGTGGCATGATGTACAAGTTCGCTATCCTGTATTATCCCATAAATAGGTCACGTTGCGACACTTGGCATACTCTCTCTCAGAGAATCCAATTGAGGTCAGACCTGTTGAGATGGAAAGATAACATGTTAGGATATCTCAATAAAATGTTTTAGACCCTGTGGATCGAAAAGTTTGGAGTTACACTAGAAACAATCAGGTACATATTTCTGTCAAAACAGAATTATTTTTGAGCACCTTCATTCATGGATTCCGGAATTTAGGGCTTCGAAGAAAGTTGGAATTTCTCTAATCGGAGACCACGGCTGGATGCTACTCATCAAAATATAAATTTAGAGACCAAGATCAGATTTTTTGGTTGGGCAGAAGGCCGGGATTGATCAAACCTCAGTTCGGGACTTTGATCAGAAAGATGGAAAATTAGGGCTTCTGCAAAACTTGGAATTTTGGAAATCTGTGACCACGGCTGGAAGCTCCTCAGAAAAATCAAAGCTTAGAGATTTGAATCAAATATTTTGGTTGGGTGAAGCTCCAAGAAACTCAAACCCTAATTTAGGGTCCTCCCTAGTGAATCCATAAATCTAAAAGGAAATTTCGAGGGGTGAAACTTTGTAGTTTTCAAATTCTGAATATACCAACTTGATTAGCTCATCAAGGCGCATATTTCTATCCTTTCGGAAGTTTGAAATTCAAAGTTTGAATTTTTGGGGTTTCCTTGACAAACCCTAATCCAGCTCTAGGTCCAGTTCTTGCAAATCAAGTGGATTGGGTTAATCCTAGAAGAAGATGGATTGGTCACCTGCATAAGTGAAGAAGTTCCTGTCTTAGAGGGAGATGAGGCTAAGGCCTTCCATAAGAAGATTACAAGCAATCTTGACAGGTATGGCTTACAGGTATGTTTCATAGTTAATTTTATCATATGTTTGTCTTCATATCATTACAATACAATCTTGATTAATTACTAGACTTGTCGTATCACCTTAATAGAAGATATTCATTGATTAAGGTTTTGACACTTATGAATGTACTAATGCATTGTGATGTTGTATGAGGTTAATGTTGTTCGCTAACATAAAAGGTACACCAAGAAAGACAAATCATGTTCTACTTCAAGAACATATGATCATGGTGACATGAAGACAAAGATTCATCCATTGTCATGGATCACATAGAAGATCTACTTTCGAGGTATTTATAACTTGGTCCTACAATGGTTAACCTATGAGACATGCAAGTTACTAGCACAAGTCACTAAAGAGAACCATAAGACATTATGCCGGTATGTTATACATAATTAGCTAGCATGCTAATCCAGGTATGTTTTTCCTATATCAAGCTAGAATCCTACCTTGTGTTAGGATCTTATACAGTTGTGTTGTTGATAATGATTATTCATGAAGTCATATGTTTGAATAGTCATGGCTGTATGCATATTATGTTTCTTACCATAATTGATGATATGACTAACCAGAAGAATCATGAAGGTATAGGTTTGAGTAATCACGGGTTTATGCATTGATGATTTAACTAATCAGAAGAGTCCTATGATCAAATAAGAATATGCATGAGTAAAAGAAGACTTCCCTGAAACCTTGAATACTAATGTTTATTATCTGTGAATGATCATGACTATACATGTTTAAGATTATTGTGTTTTGATAGTATTAAGATTATACTAATAAATGTGTGAT
This sequence comes from Larix kaempferi, assembly GCA_027924585.1. NCBI lineage: Eukaryota > Viridiplantae > Streptophyta > Pinopsida > Pinales > Pinaceae > Larix > Larix kaempferi. The sequence goes on from BSBM01000502.1 coordinate 21,977,612, forward strand.
TATGTATGAAACCTCAAGGATAACACAATGATGATACTAATAAGCATGCATAGTGATTAAGGATGGATGTAAGTTCAAGGACAGGTAATCCAGGAAGAAAAGATCAAGAGGGAGCACACTCCAGTTGTTCCCGCAAGAAAGCAAAGGAGCACACTTCAGTAGTTTCTGCAAGGATGTAGATATTCAGAGGGAGTTGACCATCTTTCTACATTCCACAACAGAAACGTGTAGAAGAAGCTACTTCAGCAGCTCCTGCAAGGAAGCAAAGAATCAGAGGGAGTCCACCCAACAACCAAACAAAGATAAGTATTTTTGATTATCATTTCTTGCATATTTGTTTGTTTAAATAAAATTGTTCAATGATGTATATGCTCATGTTCCTAGACTTAGGATATGTATTGTGCATATTAGAATGATTGCATTAATGAACAGTATACTACCAATATGCATGTGATGGGTAAGTGGCCTATGGCACTGTACAACATTCCAGTGCTACTTATCTAGAATGAAACCTCTTTGCTGACATGTTGGAAGTAGTGCAAACTCTTAATAATGTTCTGGTAGAGACTGGAAGGCATCTAGAAAGTTGTGGAACATGGATAAATGTTGTATTGAAGCATTGGCTAAGATAATTGCATGACTGTATGACATATTTCTTTATGTGCAAGAATTTGTCTGAAAATTATGAGATGTTTCTAATCATGCAATTTAACTTGTTTTGTAGAAAAGACCATATACCTTCACCTACAAAAGAAGGACTACAACATTTGTTCAAGCAACAAAATTATCTATTGAAGATATTGAAGTTCCCAGGATACGGGAAGAATGCCATGATCCGTCGATCATGAAGAACGATGTTTGGGATGCGGTCCCAAGACCTGAAGGGAAGTCTGTTGTGACTTCCAAATGGAAATATCAGATCAATCATGCTGCAGATGGTAGCATAGAGAAATATAAAAGTGATGAAATAGAAGATACACCAGATGGATTTCAAGACAACCTTCTTGAATAGTGTAGTCATATATGTGTGCAGAACTTAGTAGGATAGACAGCTTTCTATCCAGTTTGGGCTTTACCAAGAGTAAAGCGGATTCCAACCTTTACTACAAGGTTGAGGAAGGCAATCCAGTGATACTACTTTTGTATGCGGATAACCTGTTTGTTATAGGTGAAGATAGATTGATTGCCGACACGCAACGGAAGCTTGCTGCCGAGTTCGAGATGAAGAACTTGGGGATGATGCACTATTTGTTTTTGGCATGGAGGTGTGGCAGAGTGTAGATGGAATCTTCCTTGGACAAGGGAAGTATGCAGTAGAGATCCTGAAGAGGTTCGGGATGATGGATTGCAAGGCCATGGCCACACCTATGGCATCGAATCTGAAGATTCTTTGTGATGCTTCATCTGAGCCAGTTGATGTCTCTATGTATCGTCAGATGATTGTGTCCTTGATGTACCTGACGAACAAGAGACTAGATATTTGCTTTGTGGAGAACACATTGAGCCAGTTCCTGACGGATCCGAGGAGTGTTCACCTGGTTGCTGTAAAGCATGTTCTGAGGTACCTGAAGGGTACAGTGGATTATGGGCTCAAGTATGAAGTGAATCAAAAGTTTAACCTGCAGGGTTATGTTGATTCAGATTGGGCTGGCAGTGCTGTAGATAGGAAGAGCACATCTGGATGTTGCTTCAGTATGGGATCAGGTGTGATCTCTTGGTTTAGCAGTCCTGCGTAGCACTGAGTACAGCTGAGGCTGAGTATGTTGCATCCTGTTCAACTAGTTGTGAGGCAGTATGGCTACGAAAGCTATTGTCTGAGTTATTTGATCTCCCATTGGATGCTACTGGTATCTTTTGTGATAACCAAAATTGTGTGAAGCTATCCGAGAACCCAGTGTTTCATGACAGGTCGAAACACATAGAGATCAAAAATCACTATATCAGGGATATGGTGCAGAGAGGAGCTGTGAAGCTCTTGTACATTGCGATAGATGAACAGATTGAAGATGTGCTGACGAAACCACTAGCCAGAGTGAAGTTCGAGTACTTCAGAGAGAGGCTTGGTGTTCTTCGGATTGATGACACTTCGAGGAAGAAGTGATGGACACATTTGCAGAGGCCATTCCAAGCATGTTGGAAGGAGGATCCTTCACATGGCTATGGATGTAAGCGTTGTATGATGAGCATTAGGATGAGGCTCCAGTTATTGCTCTGTATATGCATCAGGATGATGCTGGATATGACCAGTTGGATCATTTATATGTATATGTATGTATGCATCATGCTGGATGCTGGATATGATTAATTGGACCATTTATGTATGTACGCATCATGTTGGATGCTGGATATGATCGGTTGGATCATTTGTATGTATTTTGTATATGCATCATGTTGGATGCTTGGACCATGTATCTGTATATGTATCAGGTGGATACATTGTATGATCAGGTAGATCATGTATGTTGATATGTATCATGTATGATCGGGTGGATCATGTATATGTATATGTATCAGGTGGATACATTGTATGATCAGGTAGATCATGTATGTTGATATGTATCATGTATGATCAGGTGGATCATGTATGCTGATATGTATCAGGTAGATACTTGGTATGCATCAGGTAGATGCATGATATGATCAGGATGATCGTGGATGAGGAGCTTCAGGATGTTGCTCCAGATGACTTGCATCAGGATGTTGCAGTGATGATGATCATGTATACATCAGGATGATGTATGGTGAGTATCAGGTTGATACTCTATGGCCGTGGATTAGGTTGTGCAGATGAGCATATAATTTGGCCCTGGGAGATTTGCAGATAGTCTTTCGAGGTTTTTCCTATGGCATATAATTTGGCCTTGGGATATCTGGCAAATTCTCTTTTGAGGTTTTGCTCTGGGAGGACATATAATTTGGCCCTGGGAGATATGCAGATAGTCTTTCAAGGTTTTGCCTATGGCATATAATCTAGCCCTGGGATATCTGGCAGATGCTCTTTCGAGGTTTTGTCCTATGGCATATAATATGTCCCTGGGAGATCCGATAGGTTGGGCTGTGTGCCCGTAATAAGTCCTGGGATGCTCTTGCGAGGTTTTTCCATGATCAAATATAATCTGTCCCTAGGAGATCCTATTGGTAGAGCTGTGTGCTCGTAATAGCCTGGGATTCTCTTGCGAGGTTTTGTGGTGACCACATATAATCTGTCCATGGGATATCCTATAGGTAGAGCTGTTTGCTCGTAACAGCCTGGGATGCTCTTGCGAGATTTTGTGGTGAGGTCACATATAATATGGCCCTGGGATATCCTATAGGTAGAGCCGTGTGCTCGTAACAACTTGGGATGCTCTTTCAAGGTTTTGTGATGCACGTAATAAGTCCTGAGGATTCCACAGTATGGACAGTGATGACGAAGACCTGCAGGTGGTGGGCCTACATCCAGTATGAAAAAGGACTGGCTCTGTAGAACTTCCTATGACGAGTAGATTCAAATATTGATTGAGATAGCAGCAGCAGTGATGATGATGATGACTCGATGACGATTATCCAGTGACGATGATCCAGAGAAGAAGACTTGTGCTAGAAGACCTGTGTCGAGAAATATCTTCCTAGTTAAGAGGGAGTGTTGATGTATATGTAACTTCAGAATGTATTTCACATTTATGTATATTGTATGTTATTATTCCTCTATACAGAAGTGTCGTCATTTATATTGTAAGTGTTGTAACTTATACTTGATGGGTTATTAGACCACCCTAGTAGGGGTCGACCCAGTCAGCATTATGTTAAGTGGTTAAGTTGAGGCCGACCTAGTTGAGTAAAGGTCAAGTCAAGTTAGTGTATAAATAGAGAGTGTGTCTCTCTCATTTTACACATTCTATTCTCTCACTCACACTTGGGAGAGTGGCGCACTTGTGGAGGAGGAGGCTATGCTGCTAGGAGAAGACTATCTCTTGTATTCTAGTTGTATCATTGCTCTATCTATCTCTTAGGATGTTATTGGGGTTTTTCACCTTTATGATTTTCCCCAAGTAAACTCTGTGTCTCTTGTGTGCTTTCATTATTGTGTCCATGATTGATATGCTGTAGATTTGCTGTACATGTTGTTCTCCCAGTTAAGATCCTATATCAGATTGAAGTAAATTCTGAAAATTTAACAAGGAATAGGGTCATAGGACATGTAAAATTCCAATGGACCCATTACAATCCTAAAGAAGCGACTTGGGAAATGGAAGATGTGATGTGGGAGAATACCCATATTTATTTTGAAATTTTGTAAATATGTAATGTAAATAAGTTTTGAAAAACTTTTGTTATATGTTTTGGACAATGAGACACCGATGATTGTGTAGAATTTAAGGGGGAGGGGAATGTAACACCCCTAGTCTAGTTATGCCAAGATGTACTACAATTTATGAATGCTTGCGAGGCTGAACGTATTGTATTTTGTAAATATTAATACTAAAAAAATCCACAACTGGTTGTGCTGAGGCAGTGCGCTGAAAAGACTAGGGACTTGTGTATTCACCATAGACAATAAGGGGGTTAGATGTCTTAGGTGGGAGTCCATGTTATGGCCTTGTTAAATATTTAAGTCCCTAAATTTTATCCTAATCCATAATCCCATTTAAATGACTTTATATTATATTCTTAAAATCATAATTATTATTTAATTATGATTAAGCGATATTTTGGGTGGTTTATGTTTTTATATATATATAAATATAATAATAAATAAAAAATAGGATGAGAGAGAGAGTGAGAGCCCACATGGTTCCAAGTTGCATGCATGAACTTATGCATGCAAGGGAAAAGTAATTCACCACCATTTTGTGCAAAAGGGGGAAGAAGATTGAACTCTGAGAAAAATTTCGCATGCCTAGGTGTGTCTGAGATAACACGGGAGATAATTATTATCCAAGAATGAAAACTCATATGAATCCCTGAACTTGTGAGCCAAATTGTTGATAATGTTTGCTGCAATTCTGTCCATTTTGTCTCTGGTCATTCCAGTGAAGTGGAAAATGGTGTAAGAAACTGACTTGGTGGATTCATGAGCATAGATGGTAGTGATGTGTCTCACTGTTGTACAGTTAGAAGGAAATCAAGAAGGTTAAGTGCAATATTTGGTATGGAATTGGATTCAACCCCATTTTCCTCATTGCCAAGTGTTAATTCTGAAAGAGTTTGGGAATTGGGGAGAAGTCTATCTGGTGAATGAACAAGTCTCAGCTCGGGTGTGGTGTTATGTTAAGAGATTAAGGAGTAGAATCACCTACGGTTGGGTGTAGTGTGGAAGCCACACAACCGGTTTCCCAATTCAAGTGTTTAACAAATAAGTTTAATTCATGAGAATGTTGTGTTTAACTTCGATATTAATTCATGATAAAAATTTGCCATGGATTTTTGGTTAAATTTATGGATTTGCATAAAAATAAGGAATTCATGAGTTACTTGGTTGAATTCCTGTACAAAGCAATTGGTGCAAGTTTATCTGTGCGATAACGTTTGAATTTTTTTTTATGAATGCTAATTATTTACTTAATTCTAAGTCTAAGAAATGATTTCCTGTAATAGTGGTTAATTTATGAGTTCATGATTGAAATATTTATTCAAACTATGTCATAGAATACAATGTTTGGAAAATTATATGAAAGGATAAATAAGTAGTAATTCCATTTATTTTGATTATTTTTCTTTAACTTGGCTCATTATTTGCAAATAGTTATTTTTCTTTGCAAAAGTCCATGTTAAACTGCTAGTTTTATTGTGTAGTATGTTCTTACTGCGGAGATCCTAAGTTAAATTAAATGTTTTACTGCGCAGTTCTAAAGAGTCAAATGGAATATTTATACAAAAAATTTCATAAAGGTTTAAACTCTTACTTTTAATATAGTTGGAAGAAAATAATTCCTAAAGGATCCAATGATATATTTGAATGAGTACCCAAATAAGTTCTTACTGCGCAATAATTGATCATGTCCCATTTTATCTTAATAGGTAAGTTAAAAACAATACCATGTGCTAAAATTGCTTGTAGTGGTTTGCATTAAGTGGTAACCACACAGTTCATTCTATACATTGGAAATAATGGTAAATTTTTTTCCTATTTTATTTAGGGAAACCCCACTTCGCACTTCTTGAGACAATTCTTACCACGCTGGTTCTTACTGGGAAGTAAGTTTAAAAGGATTATGTTGAAATAATATTTTCTTTTGTCTCAATAAAATGTAAAAAACAAATAACTTGAGGAATGTCTAAGTATGAAACTACATTTACCTTGTTCCATTTATGAAAACATATTGGGAAATTACTACGGAAGTTCCTATTGTGAAGTTCATATCTGTCACATTTCATATCTGTCACACTTTACCTCTGTCACAATTCATATCTGTTCAATTCACCTCTATTGCAATTCATCTCTGTCACAATTCACCTCTGTCATAGTTCATATCCATCACAATTCACCTGCATCATAGTTCATCTCCGTCGCAGTTCATCTCCATCATAGTTCATCTCCGTCGCAGTTCATCTCTGTGTCATAGTTTTTTTGGTGTGCCACAGTTCCCTTGTGTCACATTTATTTGTACTTGTGTCATAGTTATTTGTGTCACAGTTATCTTGTGTCACATTTATTTGTGTCAGTTTTTTTTTGTGTCACAGTTATTTTTTGTGTCACTGTGACGCAATGTCAGAGTTATTTGTGTCATAGTTCCCTTGTGTCATAGTTATTTTTTACCTATGTCACAGTTATTTTTGTGTCACAATTACCCAGTGTCATAGTTATTTTGTGTCATAGTGACCTCATGTCACAATTACTTGTATCATAGTTATCTTGTGCCACAGTTCCTAGTAAAGAAATATATTGTTATACTTAAAAGTATACTTAACGAAAATATGTTATGAATTTATGATTTGTCTTGGTGTAAGACATGATTGATTTATTATATGGATCTACTATGTTTCCGCTGAAATGTTAATTGATATGCATTTGTTATAAGAATTTATATAACCATTATGCATGTAATATTTTATTTTAGAAAAAAAGAAAGTTTAGTGTGTTTTTAAATCCTATGTAACGCAGGGTGCATTACAAGGGTGTTCCTCTACCACGAGGATGGAGGAACATCCAAATCGTTTTACAAAAATACATGTTTATTGTTTATCTATTCATGCACAAAGAGTCATTTGGATTATTTTAATTGGTGATTTGTTGTAATTTTTAACTTCAATCCATGATTGACCTGCTAAATCCAAACATAAATCCATTGCTAAGGATTGATGTCTTTCCATTGTCACAAATATGGAGGCACATTCTTTTCCAGTGGGAGGAGTCTCTCACTAAGCCATGAATAAGGGAATTGGTACAATGTAGAAAGCATAGGATTGGTGAAAGCTAATGAGGGTCTCTTTTGATGCATTAGATGCAATATAAAATTTAAAAAATAGGCATCCATCCACTTACATGGATATTTTGAGATAATTACACAGTGAATTTCGCTTTGGTGAAAAAATATGAAATGTAGGAAATTGAATTGCGTTTCTGAATATACAAATTTTATCTATTGAAAATGTTCATAACTATCTCAAGTTTGATCTTTTATAATAGGTAATTTTTTATTTTTATTTTTGGGAAAATGCTAAGGTATATGCCTTTGAGTGCCTAAATGATGGAGACAACCTACAAAAACTGGTAGACATATAGAGAACAAATAGTATTACTCCGACACTATTTTTCCAACACACACACACACACACACACACACACACACACACATATATATATATATATATGTATATATGTACTCACACACATATATATATGTGTGTGTGTGTGTGTATATACATATAGATATAGATATATATGTGTTCTATATATATGTATATACATATACGTGATCAAACCCCCCCAAAAATACACTAAGTGTGGGATACACACACACACACATATATAAGTGATCAAACCCCCCCAAAAATACGCTAAGTGTGGGTGCAAATTTTGATGGTCTTAAGGCATATATCCATATACGTGATCAAACCCCCCAAAACATACGCTAAGTGTGGGATATATATATATATATATATATATCTGTGTGTGTGTGTGTACACACACACACACACACACACACACATATATAAGTGATCAAAGCCCCCAAAAAATATGCTAAGTGTGGGTGCAAATTTTGATGGTCTTAATGCAGTTATCATGAAATGAATTTTTTATAGCTTGAAGAGGTCAATATTGTTGATGTATATGTAACCTCGGAATGTATTTCATCTGTATATTATATATATATTTATTGTACCCTTATAAGAGATGTGTTATTCCTCTATAAGGAAGTGTCGTCATGTGGATTGACAAGTGTCGCAAGTGTGTGTACTTGCCGATGGGTTATTAGACCACCTTATGGGGTCGGCCCTGATTAATATATAATATAATGTGGGTGTATCTAAGTAGACAAGTCGGCCCCAATAAGTCACTGGGCAAAAAGGTGAGTATAAATAGAGATAGGAGATCTCTATTTTACTCACTCGGAAAAGTATCTATCTCTCTCTCTGAAAAGTAGCGCACTAGTGAGGAGGAGGAGGATCATCTGCTAGGAGACTATCTCAGTGTTATTTGGTTGTATTTTGGTTGAGCCATTGCTCTCTCTATCTCTGAGGAAGTTGTGGGGTTTTTCACCTTAGGGTTTTCCCCACGGAAACTCTGTGTCTCTTGTCTCTATGCTTTTGATTCTTGTGATGCTTGTGATGCTTGTCATATTATGATTGTCATGCATTGATATACTGTAGATGTTATTCTCTCAGCAAAGATCCTATAGTATTGTGATTTAATACTGAAAATTTAACATGGTATCAGAGCCTAACTGAGAAGAAGACATTTTGCAGTGACGGAAGCTTGTATTCCTTGTTTATTGGGTTTCTCTCCACAGATTTTTGAAATTCAGTATAGTAGATTGGATCTACTCATCAAGGCGCATCTTTCTGTCCAATCAGATTTCCGTTCTGAGCATTTTCAGTTTTGGCCCTAAAAATTAGGGTTTCCACAAAAATAGGAATTTCTGGAAACTGAAGGTACAACTGGAAGCTCCTTGCAAAAATCGAAGGTTTGAGCTTTGGATCGAGATTTTTGGCTGGGTAGATCTCCGGGAAACTCAAACCCTAATTCAGGGCTCTCCCTAGTGAACCCGGGAGGACAAAAAGGCAATTCTGAAGGGCAAGACTTTGCTGATCTCAAATTCTGAATGTACTAGGCTGATCAGCTCTCCAAGGTGCATCTTTCTATCCTTTCGGAATTTTGAAATTCACATTTTGAATTTTTAGGGTTTCTCTGACAAACCCTAATCCGGGACCAGATCCAGTTTTCAGCACTTCAAGTGGTAAGTTCTAAATCTTTTCTATTTCCATTTGAAGTACTCTTAAAGATGTCTCTTCACACCAAGCTTGAGGATAAGCTTGAAGGGGCTGATAACTTCCGAGCCTGGAAGTATAGGATTGGGCTAATCCTGGAAGAGAATGAGTTGGACTCATATGTGAAAGAAGACATCCCTATCCCAGAGGATGAAGAGGCCAAGGTATTGCACAAGAAGAACTTGGTCAAGGCAAAGAGAATCATTGCTGATTCTATCAAAGATCATCTCATACCCCATGTGTCTTCTCTCAAGACACCCAAAGAGATGTTTGAATCTTTGACCAAGCTATTTGAAGGAAAGAACATAAATCGGAAGATGACCCTGCGGAACCAATTGAAAGCAGTAAAGTTTCAGAATGGAGAAACCATTCAATCTTACTTTTCAAGGGTCTCTCAGATCAAGGAACAATTAGAAGCAGTAGATGAAATGGTGGAGAATGGTGAGGTGGTGATGACTACTCTAAATGGCCTACCTAGGTCATGGGATTCCTTTATTCAAGGAATTTGTGCAAGGAAGAAATTGATCTCGTTCAACAGATTGAGGGAAGAATGCTCTCAAGAAGAAGCTAGACTTATAGCTCGTGAGGAAAAGATGGGAGGAGAAGATCAAGCTCTTGCAGCCCACACCAAAAGAAGCAAAACCAAGAAGGATCACCCTCACCCCAAAAGATTCCATCAAAAGAGTAAGAAGGACCTAAGATGCTTCACATGCAATGAGAAGGGTTACTTTGCTTCAGATTGTCCCAAGAACAAAAGGGATAATAAGAACAACTCCAGTAAGAAGAAGAAAGGCAGCAAAAGAAGGTTTCATGCTCATGCTGCCGAAGATGATGAACCTCCAAAGAAGAAGGCTAGGGCAGAAAGTAGTAGTGATGATGACTCATCAAGTGAAGAAGAATATGTTCTAATTTTCGCTCTTACAGGTACCATCTCCCATGGATGTAATGATTGGTTGATTGATAGTGGGGCTTCCAAACACATGACTGGGTTCAAGGAATCATTTGTGAACCTTTCTGAACATGAATCACCCTATAAGGTGAAACTTGGGGATGATTATCAATATCCAATCAAAGGAAGTGGTGAAGCCTCTTACAACTTAGATTCTGGAAAATCTCTGAAGATGAAGGAAGTCCTCTATGTACCTGGGCTCAAGAAGAACTTACTCTCCATCTCTGCTCTAGATGCAAAAGGTATGAGGGTTGCATTTGTTGATGGCCAAGTACTAATGTGGCCAAAGGGAAAGACTATAGATGATGCAGTAGTGATTGGAGAGCAAGAGGGAGGCTTGTATAAATTAAAGGGTCAACCTGAACATGCCATGGTACATGAATCCATGGAGCCAAGTGAACTTTGGCATAGGAGACTTGCTCACATGCACTATAGAGCACTTCCAATTGCAAGCAAGGCTGTAGAAGGTGTTCCTGAAATCAAGACCAAACATGAAGGGGTTTGCAAAGGATGTGCAAAAGGTAAGAACATTAAGAAGGCTTTCCCAAGCAGTGAAAGCAAGGCAAAAGACATCCTGGAAATCATCCACTCAGATGTATGTGGCCCCATGTCATCCTGTTCCCTAAGTGGGTATGTTTACTATGTATCATTTATTGATGACTTCTCCAGGAAGACTTGGGTATACTTCTTGAAGGGCAAAGATGAGGTGCTTGATAAATTCAAGGAATTCAAAACCTTGATGGAGAATCAAACTGACAAGAAAATCAAGACATTCAGATCTGACAATGGTGGATAATTCACCTCAAATGACTTCAAGAAGCTTTGCAGTGATTCAGGGATTAAGAGGGAGTTGACTACTCCTTATAATCCTCAACAGAATGGAGTTGCAGAAAGGAAGAACAGAACCATCATGGAAGCAGCAAGGGCAATGTTGCATGACCAGGATCTTCCTATGCATCTATGGGCAAAAGCAGCTAGAACAGCTGTATATGTGCAGAATAGAACACCCCACAAGATATTGGACAACAAGACACCAGAAGAAGTCTTTTCTGGTAAGAAACCTGAAGTCAGCCATCTCAGAATATTTGGTTGTCCAGTATACACTCATGTCCCAAAAGAGAAGAGGACTAAACTAGATCCTTCAGGAAAGAAGGGCATCTTTGTGGGTTATAGTGAAAGCTCGAAGGCTTACAGAATACATTTTCCAGGGTTCAAGAAGATTGATGTCAGCAGGGATGTAACATTTGATGAGAATTCAACATTCATCAAATCAAGAAAGGCACCTACCGAAGTTTATGAAGAACCTAAGGAAACAAGATTTCAGGACACTACCATGACTGAAGCAGTTCCAGAAACTGCTCGTGAGTTTGAAGATCCACAAGAACCTGTAGATCCACCCCGTGAGGATAACTCTCACAAGAGGAAACCTGTATGGGCTAGAGAGCTCATTCATGATGCAGAAAGATTTGACATTCCAGAAGAAGAACACAGAGCAAAGAAGAGAACCAGATCACACACCAGTTATGTTGCTTTACTCTGTGACATCATGAACAAAGAGCCTTCCAGTTATGAAGAGGCGGCAGAAAAGAAAGAATGGAAGGATGCTATGGTTGAGGAATATCAATCAATTATGAAGAATGATGTTTGGGATGTTGTCCCAAGACCTAAAGGGAAGTCTGTTGTGACTTCCAAGTGGATCTACAAAATCAAGCATGCTGCAGATGGCAGTGTGGAAAAATATAAAGCAAGATTCGTAGCTCGTGGTTTCTCTCAGAAGGAAGGAATAGACTATGAAGAAACATTTGCACCTGTAGCCAGATATACTTCCATCAGAACAGTACTTGCCCTGGCTGCAGCAATGAAATGGAAGATACACCAGATGGATGTCAAGACTGCTTTCCTGAACGGTGTAGTAGAAGAGGAAGTATATGTGGAACAGCCACTCGGCTTTGAAATACATGACAGGGAATCTTATGTATGCAGATTGAAGAAAGCCTTGTATGGCTTGAAGCAAGCTCCCAGAACCTGGTATGGTAGGATGGACAGTTTCCTATCTAGTTTGGGCTTTACCAAGAGTAAAGCGGATTCCAACCTTTACTACAAGGTTGAGGAAGGGAATCCTGTGATTCTACTACTATATGTGGATGACCTATTTGTGACAGGAGATGACAGAATGATTGCAGATACCAAGAGGAAGCTTGCAGCTGAATTCGATATGAAAGATTTGGGAATTATGCACTATTTCCTAGGTATGGAGGTGTGGCAGAATGCAGGTGAGATCTTCCTTGGTCAAGGGAAGTACACAGTAGATATCTTGAAGAGATTTGGGATGATGGATTGCAAGGCCATGGCCACACCTATGGCATCGAATCTGAAGCTTCTTTGTGATGCTTCATCTGATCCAGTTGATGTTTCTATGTATCGTCAGATGATTGGGTCCTTGATGTACCTGACGAACACGAGACCAGATATTTTGCTTTGCTGTGAACACATTGAGCCAGTTCCTGACGGATCCGAGGAGTGTTCACCTGGTTGCTGTAAAGCATGTTCTGAGGTACCTGAAGGGTACAGTGGATTATGGGCTCAGATATGAGGTGAATCAAAAGTTTAACCTGTAGGGTTATGTTGATTCAGATTGGGCTGGCAGTGCTGCAGATAGGAAGAGCACATCTGGGTGTTGCTTCAGTATGGGATCAGGTGTGATCTCTTGGTTTAGCAGGAAGCAGTCCTGCGTAGCACTGAGTACAGCTGAGGCAGAGTATGTTGCAGCCTGTTCATCTAGTTGTGAGGCAGTATGGCTACGGAAGCTACTGTCTGAGTTATTTGATCTCCCATTGGAGGCTACTGGTATCTTCTGTGATAACCAGAGTTGTGTGAAGTTGTTCGAGAACCCAGTGTTTCATGACAGGTCGAAACACATAGAGATAAAATACCACTATATCAGGGATATGGTGCAGAGAGGAGCTGTGAAGCTCCTGTATGTTGCGACGGATGAGCAGATTGCAGATGTGCTGACAAAGCCACTAGCCAGGGTGAAGTTCGAGTACTTCAGAGAGAGGCTTGGCGTTCTTCAGATCGAGAACACTTTGAGGAAGAAGTGATGGACACATTTGCTGAAGCCATTCCAAGCATGTTGGAAGGAGGATCCTTCACATGGCTGTGGATGTAAGCGCTGGATGATGAGCATCAGGATGATGTTCTAGTTTCTGCTTGATATGATCAGTTGGATCATTTTATGTATGTACGCATCATGTTGGATGCTGGATATGATCAGTTGGATCATTTTATGTATGTATGTACGCATCATGTTGGATGCTGGATATGATCAGTTGGATCATTTTTATGTATGTATGTACGCGTCATGTTGGATGCTGGATATGATCAGTTGGATCATGTGTATGTATTTTTGTATATGCATCATGTTGGATGCTTGGACCATGTATCTGTATATGTATCAGGTGGATACATTGTATGATCAGGTAGATCATGTATGGTGATATGTATCATGTATTTGTATTTGTATCAGGTGGATACATTGTATGATCAGGAGGATCATGTATGATGATATGTATCAGGTAGATACTTGGTGTGCATCAGGTAGATGCATTGATGATCAGGTGGATCATGTATGATGACATGCAGCAGGATGTTGCAGTGATGATCATGGATGACGAGCTTCAGGATGTTGCTTCAGATGACATGCATCAGGATGTTGCATTGATGATCAGGATGATCATAGATGACGAGCTTCAGGATGTTGCTCCAGATGACATGCAGCAGGACGTTGCAGTGATGATGATCAGGACGATCATGAGTACATCAGGATGATGTATGGTGAGTGTCAGGTTGATACTCTGTGGCCGTGGATCAGGTTGTGCAGATGAGCATGTCTGGGAGATCCTATAGGTCGGAGTTGTGTACCCGTAACAGCCTGGGATGCTCTTTCGAGACATTGCTCTGTGAGGACATGTAATTTGTGCCCTGGGAGATCTCAGGTCAGAGTTGTGTACCCGTAACATCCTGAGATGCTCTTGCGAGGTTTTGTCCTATGGCATGTAATTTGGGCCCTGGGAGATTTCAGGTCGGAGTTGTGTACCCGTAACATCCTGAGATGCTCTTGCGAGGTTTTGCCATGGCCACATGTAATTTGTGCCCTGGGAGATTTCAGGTCGGAGTTGTGTACCCGTAACATCCTGAGATGCTCTTGCTAGGTTTTGTGGTGGACCACATGTAATTTGTGCCCTGGGAGATTTCAGGTCAGAGTTGTGTACCCGTAACATCCTGAGATGCTCTTTCGAGGTTTTGTGGTGGGGTCACATGTAATAGTGCCCTGGGAGATCCTACAGGTTGGAGTTGTGTACCCGTAATATCCTGGGATGCTCTTTCGAGGTTTTGTGACGCACGTAATAAGTCCTGAGGATTCCACAGTATGGCCAGTGATGACGAAGACTTGCAGGTGGTGGGCCTACATCCAGTATGAAAAAGGACTGGCTCTGTAGAACTTCCTATGACGAGTAGAGACAGAGATTGGGCGAGATAGCAGCAGCAGTGACGATGACGATGACGATGCATCGATGACGATGATCCAGAGAAGAAGACTTGTCTAGCAAATCTGTGTCGAGAAATACCTTCCTAGTTAAGAGGGAGTGTTGATGTATATGTAACCTCGGAATGTATTTCATTTGTATATTATATATATATTTATTGTACCCTTATAAGAGATGTGTTATTCCTCTATAAGGAAGTGTCGTCATGTGGATTGACAAGTGTTGCAAGTGTGTGTACTTGCCGATGGGTTATTAGACCACCTTATGGGGTCGGCCCTGATTAATATATAATATAATGTGGGTGTATCTAAGTAGACAAGTCGGCCCCAGTAAGTCACTGGGCAAAAAGGTGAGTATAAATAGAGATAGGAGATCTCTATTTTACTCACTCGAAAAAGTATCTATCTCTCTCTCTGACAAGTAGCGCACTAGTGAGGAGGAGGAGGATCATCTGCTAGGAGACTATCTCAGTGTTATTTGGTTGTATTTTGGTTGAGCCATTGCTCTCTCTATCTCTGAGGAAGTTGTGGGGTTTTTCACCTTAGGGTTTTCCCCACGGAAACTCTGTGTCTCTTGTCTCTATGCTTTTGATTCTTGTGATGCTTGTGATGCTTGTCATATTATGATTGTCATGCATTGATATACTGTAGATGTTATTCTCTCAGCAAAGATCCTATAGTATTGTGATTTAATACTGAAAATTTAACAAATATCTAGTAGTGCATCATACAATTGTTTTTTAAATGCTCAAGAAACAAAAAAGTTATGGAAAAAACACTAACAATCTGTTTTTTGAGTTAAGGAGTAATGATATTTGGAATCTGCAGAAAAAATGCTATATGGGTCTAAAACTTCATAGAAAATGATTGTGTGTAGCATACTGTAAGCAATGGTAAAACACAAGAATATTGAGAAAATGGGTGAGATGCCAAATTAGCTATGGTTTACCATATTCCATACCACATGTTTGGTTAACTGAAGCCAACTCTGAAGTAGACACATAGGACTAGGGATGACACTTGAACACGTGATGAGGCTTGGTCTCAGTGCTAATAAATGCAAGTGCTTTTATTTTAAATTCAAATTTCTTCCTCCTGCAAAAATAAATTGACGGCAAACACAATGTGTGCAATATAGAGCCATAAAACATGCACATGATTTGTATCACTAAAACACATGTGTGGTATTTACCACTACAAATATATTTCATATGACACTAAGGATTAGTGAGGGTTATTGGTAAAGGGGGAGACAAATAAAAAGAGGAGAAGGGGGGTGAGAGAAAGAGAGAGCAAGAGATAGATATCAAGGTGTTTAGGGGTTTATGGAGGACTCTAGGGTGGTTAGAGAGAAGGGTGGGTATTGGTGAGGAGTGGGGGGGTTGGGGTTAGAGAGAGAGAAAGAGAGATAAAGGGAGAGAGATGGGGGGGGTGGTTAGTGGCATGGGGAGGGGGTTTAGGAGAGACAAAGATAGAGGGGGGTTTAGGGGTAGGGGGAGTAGGAGAGAGATAGAGAAAGGAGGGGTTAAGGGTAGGGGAAGTATGAGAGAGATAGCAAGAGGGGGAGTTATTAGGGGGTTAGAGGTAGAGAGATAGGGGTAGTGTTAGGGGGTTAGAGGTAGAGAGAGAGGGGTATTTTAGGAGATTGGGGGTAGGTGGAGTAGGGGAGAGAGAGAGTGAGAGAGGGGGTTAGTAATGGTTAGGGAGAGGAGAGGAGAGAGAGAGAGAGAGGAGCAAGGTTAGTAGTAATGGGAAGCGTAGGTATGTGAACATGTGTATGTGTGTGTGTGTGTGTGTGTGAGAGAGAGAGAGAGAGAGAGAGAGAGAGAGAGATAGAGAGATAGAGAGAGAGAGCCAACAAGGCGGTGGTGTGTTTTTGGGTTGGGGGAGAGAGAGAGTGGTGGGGGTTAGGTGTAGGTGGAGGATTAGGGGAGCAAGAGAGAGTGAGAGAGGGGGTTAGTAAGGGTGAGAGAGAGAGAGAGAGGGGGGGGGGAGGAGTAGAGAGAGAGATAGAGAGAGAGAGGGGGGGGTGTTAGGGGATTAGGGGAGGGAGAGAGGGTTAGGATTTAGGGGTAGGTGGAGGAGTAGAGAGAGAGATAGAGAGAGAGAGGGGGGGGGAGGAGTAGAGAGAGAGATAGAGAGAGAGAGAGGGGGGGGGAGGGGGGTGTTAGGGGATTAGGGAAGGAAGAGAGGGTTAGGATTTAGGGGTAGGTTGAGGAGTGTGGGAGAGAAATTGAGAGAGGAGGAGAGGGGTGAGAGATAGGGGAATGAGTAGGGGGTGAAAGAGAGAGTAGGGAGGGAGGTTTTTGGGACCCGAGAAAGAGAGAAAGGGGTAAGAGTTAGGGGTAGGTGGAGGAGTATGGGAGAGAGAGAGAGAGAGAGTGAGTGAGAGAGAGGGGGTTAACAAGGGTTAGGGGGAAGAGGGGAGAGAGAGGGAGAGGAGGGAGGGGTTAGTGGTAGGGGGAGTAGGAGGTTGAGAGAGAGAGAGAGAGAGAGAGAGAGAGAGAGAGAGAGAGAGAGAGAGAGGTGATTTCATGGTAGAGGGGAGGAGGGGGTTTGAGGTAGAGAAAGAGACATATATTAAGGGGTTTAGGGGTTTGGGGAGGAGTAGGGAGGTTAGAGATAATTGGAAGTATAGGTGAGGAGTGGGGGATTGGGTTAGAGATACATAGAGAAGGGGGATGTTTAGTGGTAGTGGGGAGGGGGATTAGGAGAGGCAAATATAGAGGGGGGGTTAGGGGTAGGGGGAGTAGTAGGGATAAAGGGGGGTTCCTTTTAGGGGGTTGGGGGAAAGAGATAGGGGTAGGGGGAGTAGTAGGGAGAAAGGGGGGTTCCTTTTAGGGGGTTGGGGGGAAAGAGATAGGGGTAGGGGGAGGAGGGTGTTTGGGGTAGATAAACATAAAGAGATTGAGGGGGTTAGGGGTTCGAGAAGGAGTAGGGTAGTTAGAGAGAGTGGGAGAGAAAGATGAAGGGAAAGAAAGGGGAGGGTGTGGGTGATTAGGGATAGGGGGGAGGAGGGGGGTTGGGGGAGAGAAAGAGATAAATATTAAGGTCGAGGGGATAGGGGTTTAGGGATAATTAGGGTAGTTAGAGAGAAGAGGAGGGGGTGATAGGTAGGGGGACGAGTAGGGGGTGAGAGAGAGAGAGAGTAGGGAGGGGGGTGTTATATGATTGGGGGAGAGAGAGGGGTAGGTGGAGGATTATGGGAGAGAGAGTGTGTGAGAGAGAGAATGGGGGGGTGTTAAGGGGGTTGGGGGAAATATAGAGGTGTGGGGTTTAGGAGAAGATGAGAAGGTAATTTTGCATTGGTTTGAGAAGCATTTGCATAGTTGTGCATTCTTATTTTGATATTGGTAATTGTTTTCTTTTAAGAATTTTTGAAGAGTAGCTTGAGTTCCTAGTAACATCTGTCATTTAAAAAAAATCATGGAGAGTTGATATGCTACAGTGGATAAATGCCATATTTTTTAGGAAGAAGACAACAAAGGAAATATTGATAATCCCTATGCCTGTTTTGGAACCTTGAAGGTACAAGGTTTAGGGTTTAGGAGGATAGATAAGAGTGGTTTGTATGGTGTTTTCAAAGTTTTATCACTATTGATTATTTATTATTGAACTCTTGATCCAAAATATGTGTTCTTTTTCTCCACAATATGGTAATAGGAGATAATGGGAGGGGGGTTTAAGGGTATGGGGAGTATGAGAGAGATAGAGAGAGAGGAGGGGAAGTGTTACGAGGTTATAGGTAGAAAGGGGGGTTTCTAGTGGGTTAGAGTTAGGGGGAGTAGGGGAGAAATAGAGAGAGGGGGGGTTAGGGGTATGGGTTTAGAGGTAGAGAGAGAGGGGGGTGTTAGGGGGTTAGAGGTAGAGAGGGGGGGTGTTAGGGGGTTAGGGGTAGGGGGATTCAGAGAGAGTTATAGAGGGGGGGTTAGGGGTAGGGGGATTATGAGAGATATAGAGAGAGAGGGGGATGCTATAGGTAGATAGAGGGGGGTTATAGGTAGAAAGAGAGGGGGGTGTTAGGGGGTTATAGGTATATGGGGGTGTTAGGGGTAGGGGGAGTAAGAAAGAGATATAGAGAGGATATTTGAACATCCAAATGGGGAAGGCGGGTCTCAAATTATGATGCCACTTATGACCCCATTGATATAATGGTGATCCTTTTAGTGTTAAGCCTTTCACACTAGCAATCTGGGAAGGAAATCCGTGATATTTTATGATTGTTATGAATTGTTGGAGAACCTATCAACCTTGAACTATAGAACAAAAAATAGATAGCATAAGGGAACAATACTCCAAGAAGAAAGGTGGTGTCTAAAGACACCATTGCAACACTTAAGCACATAGAATTATGATCCAAACATCATAATGCATATAAAATATGAAATATATTTCTTCAATTACACACATATATATGGAAAACCCATAGGGTCATTATTTTATAGTCTCCAGATCTAACCAACTCCCTAAAAGTGAGGAATATCTGGTCCAAAAATAAGGGTCATTGGTCCTAACCATTTCTACAAAATACGTAGTGTCCTAGGGTTTAGTCAGCAATTGTAGTTGCACTGACCATGGTCTTTCTGACCATTCAATCATCTGTTTAATTGATTTTTCATTCGTTCCTCCAACTTTCCTAGTCGGGCCTTTAATCAACTACTTTGCTAGTCACCTGTCATCCAACGAATGATTGTATCTGGAAGATACATAGGTGTGATGAACCATAAATACCTTATATTCCAACACCCCCCCATCAAAATAACATTATGGAGATTCAGGAGGTGAAATTACTTTCTTTGAACACCCCCCATAATTGAAAATTATCCCAATCATATCCCAAATTTTCATAAACTTGGTTTATGGTAACAAATTCGTAAAGATATCAACAACCTGATCATCTGTCCTGTAATAAAAAATTGAGAGAACATTTTCATGTACGAATTATCTCAGATAGCGAACATGTAGCTCAACATGTTTCATCTTTCTATGAGAAATAGGGTTATCATCAACTTGAATAACAAACTGATTATCATAGTAAATAAGAGTGGAGGCCCATACAAGAAACTAAAGCTCATCGAGAAGCTGATGAATCCAAATTTCCTCTCTACCTACATTAACAATTCCAGAATACTTGACTTCCAAGTAAAAAAAGAGACTACTTTTTGTTTCTTACATGACCAAACCAAGGGTCCAGTACTCAGTCAAAACACCTAGCCAAAAGTGGACTTGTGATAAATGCAAATGTCCTAAAAAAGAAACATAAATGCAGATTTCCTAAAAAATAAACATTGGATAAGCCCAAATGATTTGAGATCTAGATCGACATCATCTATGTTGACAAAGAATCATGCGATCAAAGAGCAAAGCATGGTTGTATGGATGCTTACTAGTCTTTGGAACTTTGTACCCTTACTGCACCAAAAATGGGATACTCGATCCGCCAGTTAGGAAGAAGTTTACATGTCGAACACGAGTTACATAATGAACAAATATATAGAAGGATCCTACAAAAAACAATAAAACGAAGAATTAGAAATATAAATAAATAAATAAGTATGAAGTGGATGCAGAATCTATGATTTTGTAGCTAATTCTTTATAAACCAAGTAATTCTATCATAACATAACCAATCCAAAATAATAACTAATAAATATTTACCTAAAGAAAAACTTAATCCCAACGGTAATTCATAAGTAAAATAAATATATACAATCTACAAAAAATAGCTCATGGTGGAATCTATTTACTGGAGCCAGTATTCTGAACAAGATTGGGCAAGAAACAAATATTGACACCAGAATTCTGGACAATAATAGAAGCTTGAACTTGTTTTACTTTCTTTCGTAATGCACTGATTTCATCCTGATGATGATAAAAAATATTCCTCTTATGCTCCCTCAATTTAGTAACTTGTTCATTCAACTCATCAACCTCTTCTTGTAGTGTTTGTGCCCTGGTGGTATAGTACCTAAGGAGGTATAAAATATGGGACAACAATGCTTTACATGTTTATTATTTTTATTCTTTGTCATATCATACTTATCCATCTTGTCCCCTATGTTTTTTATCCTGTCCAATGTAGGTCCGATGCCTTGATTTTGTGGGTCGCTTCCAGAAAAGGTGTCAAATTATATACAAATTCATATGGTTCCTCACCTTTAGACCCCGCATCCTGCATTGTAGGTTTTTCTTCTACTTTGGGTTCAGTTGTAGGAGCTTCACTGATAGGTGGTGAAGTATCTACAGTATAAACATCCAAATGAGTATCTAAACTACGACCTGGAGACTATTTGTCCACTTTAGTGCCAATGTTTCTTACGATCCGAGATAACGTTTGTGTTTTTCATTTATTTGTTATGCAATTACCAGGAGGATCAATTTTTTCATTCACATTGTTTCCTTGGTTTTGACTTGGAAGAATGGGTGACAACGCCACAAGTTCTTTGTTCTTCCTCTACAATGTTATTTTTAGAGTCAACTATCAGCTTCTGAGGAAATTTGTCCTTCTCTTGTAAATGTTCATAAATATCCTATATAATAGGATTCAATTCTAGAAATACCTTATAAGTGGACTATTGAGGGTTTAAAGTAGAGTCGTTTTCCTTATTAACAACTTGATCACAATTGGATTTATTCTTAGGGATACTATATTTGGAACCATCACTATCGACCCTCTTACTTATACCAACATACGAGATATGGCCTTCACACTATAGAGAATCCTTAGCATCTTCTATAGTTGGTTTGACTATATGGTTAGCTTGAGCATTATCTAGCATAAGGGTCACTCTCTGAAGTATTTGGTCCAGATTCATCTTCTTTAACGCTTTCCCAACGATTTTTTTAACCATTTATTGATGTTGCTCGAGAAGATTTGACCTGGAATCAATTTGGGAAATAGTGGTTGGGCATGAGCTAAGGTTTCTTGACTTACAAGTAGAATTGAAAGGCTTGGTGAGTGGTGAAGGTTCAACCTTCAGGGGATTATATTTCTTTTGTTTACCTTGTAATAGAGGACACTCACATATACCATCAACCTAATCATTCCTTGGTGACCCCGAAGTTATATGAGCCTGCATTCCAAAGCCCTGTTCTGGTAAAACCAATTCATCATGGGGAGGAGATGAAGAATGTTACGGGATTAGGATTACATCACTTGAGGGTAAAATTTGAGTAACGCTCGTAGAAGTTTGGTCACGGGTATTAGACATATCCTGATTAAAATCAGAAGTAGCGTCTTCCTGTCTAGGATTGGAATTTTCAAACCCATTCCTTATCACAAAAATATGCCACGAATCCCCCAATTGGGTCATGCGAAACTCAACCGAGATTCAAATTAAACTGAAATGACACAAGGCCTGCTTGGATTTTTTGAAGGTTTTATGATAATGAGCCGACATGGATTTCAAGTTAAGTAATAGAAAATGTAGAAAATTTAATGGAAAATCAAGCATAACCATGAATATTCAGACATGGTATCTTAACACAGTAGTATACCTTCCCTCACATGTTATAAATTAACTAATTGTCTTGAGCATCTTCTTCCATTTAGCTCTAAAAATATTTAGTGGCATACCTTTTGGATAGTCATCGGGATTGATGGGCTTGACTTTCAACCTCTTCCATGACACATCTTTTAATTGACAATGCTTGAACCATTTTTCCCCTTCATTCAACAATCCCATGTCCATGGCAATAAAATCCTCATCTAACAACAATTCGATATCCCCAACTACAAATATGCACCCATCAAATGAGTTAGCGAACGAAACGTCAACCTCCCTGTTGTGGCCATGAAATTTCCTAATGAACGAAATCCACCCAAATTTAAAAAAACCCTCATAAATATGGGTATCAAATTCAACAGAGATTGAATCCTATGGATCTTTCCTCCTAATTTGACCCATGGATAAATGATCAACACTAGACACTTATGAAATTGAGGCTCAGAAAAATATTATGATTGAGAGGGAAATCGAGAATGTATTGGGGTTTGCATGTGTTACCATACCATCAAAACCCTAAGTAGTTTCAAGGGAAAGAAAATGAATATCGCTCAAAACAAATTGGCATAGCATTTACAAAAATATCAAGATAGTACTTTGGTTGTGTAATCAATGCAGTTGTTGGACGTATTGGAGATAAAGTAATGGGACCCATACCAAACAGCCAGCATGTTAGGGAATGAACTACACTCTACCTATTATGATGATACATGCTTATAACATAATTTTTAATGAGTTACTTCAAACCGATAGTGTGGTTGATGATGGTAAGTGACGTGACAATCTATTCTAGTAATCACGCCCCAAGACCAACTCGTAGGAGAGGATGTGAAGACACCTTGTTAAGAATGCTAAATGATGTAGTATTTGGATAGAGGATCCACATATGTGGTTGTCCCAATTAGAAACATTAAGTATAAAATGTGAACACCGAGCATAGATAGTTACATCAATAAAACAAAACTTTGATTTCCCATACACGACAAGAATTGATGTTTCTACAAACTGCATCCATATCCCAATGTTTAGAATTGATTTTGAATCCTTCAGAATATAATTATGAGAACTAATTTCTAATGGTATGGCTAGGGTAAAAATTAAAATAATTAAATTACAACATCACCCCATCTATCCAAACGAAGGTTACATTAAGTTACCTGATCATATTTGATTTCTAAATGTTGGAAATCAAGATTATGTAAAGTTAAACAAACATTTAAATTGGAAATAAAAGTTATGTCAGGGTAATATAAGATTAACGATTTATTTTCATGACAATTTTTTGTTAGAAAGGAGAACAATATGAATGGAAGAGATGATAATCATGTTAATTTCAGACCATTATTCTTCATAAGAAGAATGTATTTAAATTCCCTTTTGATGTCATGATATGATGGAATAAATAATTAAGAAATTGAGCTACAGAATGATCATGGGAGTAGATGTAGAATGTGAAAGTTCATTTTATAATCGTAAATGATGATCACATTTGGATTCCATGTTTACAGTCATGGAATCCAAACATTTATTATAATCACATTGAAATTCAGAATGCCCAATAACTAATCGACTTGAAACCTGCGTTCCAATATCAAGGAGTCAAAAAATAATCCACCAAAATCAATAAAAAAAACTGAAACGATCAAAAGATTGTAAATTAAAAAAAACCTTAAAAGAAATTCAATAGCTTGAAATTTACCAAATAACCGACATATGCCATTAATAAGGAATTTGCTGGCAATACAAAAAATGGGTACCCATTCATTTCTTGCAAAATGAAAGGGATGTTGTCGACAAAGTCCAACGTTCATCTTTGCAAAAGGGGAAAAGGTTTTAGTGTAGTCGGTGCCTTATTGCTGAGAGAATCCCTTGGTGACCAAATGAGATTCGTGGCATTCAAAAACACCGTCGAAGGTAAACTTTGTATTATAGACCCATTCAAAATTTTTGGCATTCTTTCCTTGTGGTTGGTAAACAAGTTCCCATGTCTGATTCTTCTTCAAAGAATTAATTTCAACAGTCATAGCATTCTCCCATTTTGGTACACCCTCAGTATCAACATACATATCAGGTTCACATGTGTCAAGAATAGATGTCATTAAGTAAACACTGCCATATTATTTCTAACTGCGAGTCTATCAACCAATACAAGCATCGTCGACATTTGATCCAACAACTTCAATCGTCCTAACAACTCACCAAGGTAAGAAAATCTATGATGATTCAGGTTGTCTATCCCCAGTTATGTAAGTCAAGGAAGTTAGACTGTCGACTTCAGCAGTCATAGTAGACCAACTACCAGTTGAATCATGAGCATAATTCATTGGCCTGACATGATTCCAATTACGGGCACTATCGATCCAGATTCTTCAAGAATGTCAAATGGATCACTGTTCAATGAACCATAGGAGGAATTCAATAGCTTATTATTTGAAATCATCTCATTTAAGATCAAACTTCCTCTTAAGATGATCTAGTGTTTAATTAGGTCGAATCGATTAAAGGATTTCTACCCATGAGAGTATCCCATCATGATGCAAGCATGACTCTTTGCATCCAACTTCTTTCTGTAGTATCATTCATATGCACCCAAGCAACACATTCAAAGGTTCTTAGGTGTTCGACAGAGGGTTTCATTCCATTCCACTTCTCAACGGGAGTCATGTCAACGAATTCTCCAATTGAAATGAGGTTCAGGACATAATTGGTGTAGTAAACAACTTTTTCCCAAAACTTCGTCGAAAGATATTTGGTCCTTAGTAGGCACTTGGTCATTTCTACCAAAGTCTGATTCTTCCTCTCTACAAAACCATTATGCTAAGGGGTGTGAGGGACATATATCTTCCAAGAAATACCATTTTGCAAGAGATATTCTTGAAACCATCGACTCACATATTCACCACCATTATCTGATCTCAAACATTTAATGGGTTGACCGCACTCCTTCTCAGCTGGTGATTTAAATTCCTTGAATCTTTCAAAAAACTGACTCTTATTCTTCAAGAAATATCCCTATGTAAATCTAGAGAAATCATCAGTAAAGGTCAAAATATATTTCGCACCTGCTAATTATTGTTTGTTGATGCAACATAGATCACTGTGAACAATATTCAGTCAATTATGTGCTCACCATACTTTCCCGGAATCAAAGGGTGCCTAATGATGCTTTCCAAGCATACATCCTTTACAAAATCCATCAAGTGGAATAGTCTTTGGGAGACTAGTAACCATATTGTGATTTATCATAATCTTTAAAATTCAAAATTTTATATGTCCAAGTTTTTCATGCCAAATTCGAATTTTGTTGTCGGTCTGAGCAATGAGTGCAGTAGGTCCATCGTCTGGGAAATATTCATGGGAAGATCACATAACTTATAAATTTTTTCTTTGGTATACAAATACCTTGAAGCAAAAGTACCCCCCAAAGCCTTAGATCCTTTATGATAAAGTGATCTGACTAGAACTCAATAGTCTTCTTCATCTTTGTCAGTTGAGAAATGGACAACAAGTTTTCACTCAAACCAGGTACATGATAAATGTTGTATATGCGACCATGCTGACATTCAACATCACCATTTCTAGCAATAGTGAGAGTGTAATAATCAACAACATAGATCTTTTGTTTAGGAGATTCAATTAAGGATGATAACAAAGAAGCATCCTGTTCCATGTGATGAGTACATCGAGATCCGACTATCCATTCGATTTGATTGGTGTAGGCATGAAATGCCTAGGAAGTGATAACATAGAAGGTATAATTTTCAGTAGGCCAATTTGTTGACTATCCATTCGATGCACTATCCTCAAGGTGCTTGACCTTACCTTCTAAATCATTCATCTCTTTCCAGTAATTATTCTTGACATGTCCCACCTTTGCACAATACCGACATGTCTTCTTCTTTCAATCCTTCTTCGTCAATGACGAATCTTCAATATTCCCCTTTGTAGGTTGGTCGATACATTTTGGTCAGTGATTCTATTGACTACAATCTTTAAGATTTGGATTGAACTTACCTTTTAGCAAGTGAGCTTGATGTTTGCTACCAAGATTCCCTTCTTCAAGCAAATTTTTTTAGTCCTTTATCAACAAATCATAGAGAGTAAGTATCAAAGGAAAAATTCTTACCATATTGTTTGCGTGACATCTAATTAGTGCAAAACGAGGAACATAAAAAATCATAAGGTGTCTTCAAATTCCTCAGAACCGGCTCAATGAGTTGTCCATCCTTCTTTGGAAAATCCTTGCCACATTCACCCAATTTTAGCTGTAGCTACTTGATGTGAGCTAAATAGTCCTTGATCTGATTGAAGGAAAGAGGTTACAGAGAGATCAACTCTTTCTCTATCTGCATAAATTTTCCTTGATTTATATTGTTGAACATAGTATTTAGCTTATTCTATATGCCATGAGGACAGTCGATCCTGCTTGTATGAAAGTGAATATCCCTCAAAATGTAGGTTGTGATAACACCCATAGCTTCATCCTTTTTAACATTGATGGTAAACTTAGCATCGACGGCTGTTAGGTCAATAATAGAAGTCTTCGTGAATTTCCAGAGTCGCTTTCTCTTTAATAAGGTCTCCATATCTGTCACACATATTGCATAATTATGTCCATTGAGAACAACATGTTCTATCCTAGAAGTCATCTTCCTGATCTAACAAATCCGATCAAAGTTCAGGTAGAGGTATTAGTCAACAAATATTCAAACCAAAGTCGATCAACCATAGATCCGACTCAGCACGATCTATAGAAAACAGGGCTAGGTAAAAACCAACAACTCTGATACCATGTTCAAGAACTTCTTAACCTTGAACTGTAGAACATAAAATAGTTTGCAGAAGGGAACATTATTCCAACAAGAAAGGTGGTATCTAAAGACACCATTGCAACACTTCAACATAGAGCATTATGATTAGAACATCACAATGCATATAGAATATGAAAGATATTTATTCAATTACACACACATTTATATGGACAACCCATAGGGTTGTAGTCTCCAAATATAACCAACTCCCTGAAATTAAGGTAGATCTGGTTGAAAAATAGGGGTTGTTGGTCTTAACCATTTCCACAAAATCCACAACGTCCCAAGGTTTAGTCGAAATTTGTAGTTGAGCCATCCACCGTATTTCCGACCATTCAGTCATCTATTTAACCAACTATTTAGTCATTCATCTGAATTTTCTAGTCGGGCCTCCAGTCGACTGCTTCACTAGTTTCTTGTTGTCCAACGACTGATTGTCTCCAAAAGATCAAGAGATGTGATGAACCATCAAGACGTTAGGCTCCAACATTAATTTCACTAAGGAATTTGTTTTGGATTTGAAATCGCATCACATGAGATAGTCATATATAGGAGTATTAAAGGGATATGATCATGTTAGGGGTGTGATTTTGTGGTGGGGGGAGGAGGGGTTTTATGGCAGATAAAGATACATATATTGAGGGTTTTAGGGGTTTTTGGAGGAGTAGGGAGGTTAGAGAGAATGGGTAGTATAGGAAAGGAGTGGGGGGTTGGATTAGAGTGATATATATTTGGGGGTGGTTAGTGGTAGTGGGGAGGAATATTAAAAGAGTCAAAGATAGAGGGGGTTAGGAGTAAGGGGAGTAGTAGGGAGAGAGGGGGGATTAGGGGTAGATAGAGATGGGGGTTCCTTTTAGGGGGCTAGGGGAAAGAGCGAGGGGTAGGTAAAGTTAGAGAGAGGAGGGGGGGTGAGAGGTAGGGGGTGGGAGAGAGAGAGAGAGAGAGAGAGAGAGAGAGAGAGAGAGAGAGAGAGAGAGGATGATTTTAAGAGCCCCCTCGAAATTTATATGTATAAAAAATGGGCGAATCTTCCCGATATATCGGAAAATTTGAAGGCGATTTTATCAATAATATAATATGTATATATAATTTTTTGGCGAATACTTCATTTTATTATATGATGCTGTAAAATCTTGGCGAATATTTCACTAAATTATAAGATATTGTAAAATCTTGGCGAATATTTCATTGCATTATAAAATATTGTAAAATCTTGGCGAATATTTCATTGCATTATAAAATATTGTAAAAACTCGGTGAATATGTTACTAAATTATAAAATTTTGTAAAAATGTGGCGAATCTTTCACTAATTTATAAAACTCATTGAATGGCACTCTGCTTGTTAATTATGAGTTCAAGGCTTCTTCAATTGCTCTATTTCAAGTTTTTGTCTCAATACCAAATGGCAGTGGCCTTAATGATGCCTTCGTATCCAAGCAAAGTTGAGTGGATCTTGTAGACATGTATTCTAAATGTGGGTGTTTGGAGGATGCACATAAGTGTTTGACCAAGTGCTAGAGCAAAATACGGTCTCATAGAATGCAATGCTTTTCAGATATGATCAACATGGACATGGTATGGAGGAACATTATCAAAGGGGTTCTTGGGGTGAATATTGCCATTCATAGCTCAAATGACGATAGCAATTGCCTCTTCTTCTTACTTACAGTTTTTTCCTCTACTACTTGAATTTTTATTTGTAGTTTTATCCCTACAATTAGTAGAGTTTTCTTCTTGTTCTTCTTTAAGTTAGATGTTTACATTATATGTAGATGATTATTTTAAGTTATATGTTTACATTCTACTACCATACATGACCAGATAAGACACAGTTTGTCAGAAAGAAAGTGATAAATTAATAAAATGAGATATTATAAGATGATTGCTGCGTTGTGCCATATTTACACATCATCACTCATAAACAATGGAAATATATTAAGTCAATCTCCCATGCAGAGTAGCTGCTGCTTTACTAATTCTTCTGGCGACACTCCAAATTTCATGTTGCAATTCACCATTTCCTTCTCCATTTGTGGAACTCCTTGCATTCATCATGGAATCCACCACCCCAGGAAATGAAAAAAAACTGTATTCATTGCTTTCTGAAGGAGCATAAATCTACCATCCACAATAATACATACCGGTTAGATGGTGTAGGTAAACAATTGGAAGCCAAAAAGTCTACATGCGCAAAAAACAAAATGTAGCACTATTCACTTTTTGTAAGTGCTAAAACCGTAAAAACAATAATCATTCATTGATTCTTACCAAATGTCTAAACGAGGGCCTTCCCTTGAGGCCTTCCGCATCTAGAAATGCTCTTTGTAAGAAATAGGTGATCACTGAAGGCCCTTCTGCATAGAATTATGCGTGCATCTCCCTTTTTGTGTTTTCTCAAAACCTACACAAATTGCTCATTGAGTTTCAACACATTTCATTGAATAGAGCAGAATGTAAATTGGGTTCTACATTTGTGTGGGATGATGCCATTTATAAAAGGGGATCTCTATAAATATTCTAAATAGGTTTGTTTGTCACTGGGTTATGACTGGTAATAGTAACGAACTAGATCCAGGCTACTTTTGTTACAATCATTATGCCATTGCTCTATTTTGGAGATAGATCTAGCTGGAGTCTTACCTCAGCTTTGTGAAAATACTCACAGCAGATCTAAGAGATGATGTGTACCTCACAAGAGTAATTATGATTAAGCAGGAAAATAGAAGAAGAGTGAACAATATAGTATAATGAGCAACATAATAATATGGTACAGTAGAACTCAGATAGAAGCAATAATACTTCACACACACTAATTAATTAATCACAATATGGAAAAATAAATAGTACAATGGTAGAGAGGATTCAAATGCCTAAGGTGGCAATTCGAATTAGCCTCTCAGAGTGATCATAAGATCAATAGAGTGTCATCGGAGCACAACTAGGTGTCCTCATGATCATCGGAGCACAAATGGAAGTCTTCATCATCATCAATGGAGTCATCAATGCTCAAGTAACTGTCAATTATCAGTCAAACTAAGTCTGGTAGGTGTAACTGAGTGTAACTAAGTGTAACTGAGTGACAACTGGACTGGTAGGTGAATAAGGGCAAGTTGCTTCCTAAAATCAAGGAAGAAGGGTGCATTAAGCAACTGGAGGGCTAAAACTGAATAGTGAGAAGCTCCTAGGGGTTGGTTAACTGAGGGCTAGGTGCTGGCCTGATGAATGGGATGCATGAAAACCCTAAAGGTGCATGCATGACTGAAAATGTAAATGATCAAAATACTGGTGGGACTAGGATGGAGTATAGGAATATCCTAACAAGCTTCCTCAACAGCTTTATGGGAAGCATCAGAAAACTCCTGTATGGCTGAAGTGATAGGCTCTATGGTTACCGCATTGGAAGTGTTTATTCTCTCCTTTATCATCTTTGCATATAGCTGAACAAAAATCCCCACCAAAAATGATGAAAACAAATGTTGTTGAGAACAATGTAATATTTGACTAATTCCCCAAATTGACACATTATCGTTTCAGAATTATCATATTCCCATTTTTTTTACGAATTGGAAGCTATTTTATCAAGAAAAGCTTTGATGAATTCATATCTGCTAAAGGCACCAAATGTATTATACTTGAAACTCATCGACATATGCAAGATAATCAAAGGGAAGAATGTGGTCGTCAGCTAGGCGTAGGGCAAGTAGTCCCCAAATAGAATAAACTGCAGTGATAGGAAATCCATTTAAAGAATCAACACAACATTATGTAGTTTAAAGATTGAATTGTTATAAAAAGTGAAGTATACTACCAACCTGCAACATGCCTACGAAAGTATGGATCACCAAAATTCTTCATCTAGCTGAAGGAGTCATAACGAGTATGGTAAACAGGGTAATCTATACATATCCAGACATGTCGTTAAATCCTGTTAATATATAAGAATGTGTAAATTAACAAAATCTAGTTACCAAACTCAACTAATGAAGGGTTGTCCACGGGTTGTCCTAGGTTATCCT
Source organism: Larix kaempferi (assembly GCA_027924585.1). NCBI lineage: Eukaryota > Viridiplantae > Streptophyta > Pinopsida > Pinales > Pinaceae > Larix > Larix kaempferi. The sequence continues at coordinate 22,008,852 of BSBM01000502.1, forward strand.
TAACTGAACTAGAAGGTAAATCCCTGAAATATTTACCTAATCTCAAGCAAAAGGCCTAAAAGGTAAAGCTAGTAATGTCCAGCTCATATCTGGCCTCCTAGAACTCTCTAAGGAAAACATAGGCCTCCTTAACGAAATGATACCTCAACAAATTTTTATCTACACTATAAGGTGGACATAAAAACTCAACATTTCAATTGCAATTACATACCTTTCCCATAATAGACATCAACTGAAGGCACTCCAACATGCTGCAAAAATGCTGCAAAATCAGACCCGCCTCCACCTAGTCTGTCAATCTGCAAGCGACCATAGATAGTAAGTAGTCATCAAGTTACAATTGATAAATACAAAGAAATCCATTACAATGCACACTTCCAAGTTACAACTGTGATTCTGATTTTGTTATGACTATCATGCCTACACTCAAAATCCAAGAATATTAATCAAACTTTCCTTTATTCCAGTGCTTGTTGTAGTTCAAGACTCATGAACAATTTTGTAGTTTGAATCTAGGTTAGATTCCTGAGCAGACAACAAGGCAAGAATATTCACAGGATATTCGGTTCAGTTGCTTTATTTAGGTGGCTAAAAAGCAGATAAATGTACAATAGGCATTTGTAGCAATCATGATCACACTAATAAATATTTTTAGAAACATGCCACCATAGTTATTCATGAAATTTTCATAATTATCATAATGCCAACACGGTTTCATGTTCTTCTTTAATTTTCCAAGGTACAAAGCTATACGTTAACACAATTTCATGTAGAGTTTTCTTCTTGTTCTTCTCAATCCAAAAAATTAGGTATGGGTTCGTTTGAGATTCAATGTTACAAATGTCACAATTTTGGACATATAGCACGTGATTGCAGAAGCATCATGATGTGGGATCCTAAGCAAATCAAGGAAGAAAAATTATCGAATAGAAATGAAGGAAAGCACTTCAACCCTAACAGGATATTCCATGAGAATATATTCAGTTATGGCTAATTACTACATCAAGCCTCAACAATTTATCGAATCTCAAAAAGAAGTAGAACTTATTAAGCAGTGGAAGCCAAAACCAACAAATTAAAATGCGGTACCTAGTCCTAGAATAATTGGCACATTCATTGATTAGCAACAATACATTTGAAGTTAACAGGTCAGCTTCTCCAGCTGCAAAATCAACTTCTCCATCTGCAAAATCAACTTCTAAAGACTCATCATCCAAATTGAAGAAAATATGAAAGAGTTGAAAGTTAGGGATGAGCAGCATGTAGTCATACCAAATCATTTTCAAGGTTTTGAGGTAGAACATATAGGTCTTAGTTTTAGAAGCTTTGATGCTAGTTACAGTGCAATGTATATGACAATGATAATGGAAGTGACAAGACTTCCACTCCACTACCCAAATATTTTCAAGCAGCCATAAATAAACCATGCAAATAAACATTGGCATTTGTAACAATCCATGGTATTTGAAGTTGTTCAGGAATGTTTCGAAACCATAAATATACTTATTTCAGAAAGTTCGATTGATGTGAAGGATTTAAAATGGTTAATATCTTATACATATAATATTGGGGTGACAATGTTCAACATGAGACAATATGATTGGTCTTCTAAAGTTAGCTTACAAAGCTGCATGGACCTAGGTGTCCCTAATAAAATATCTCTCCTAAGATGAGAGTATGGCATCTAGATTTGACTGTACCATGACTAAGAACATATCTGAGTAAGTTTCTGATGCTTGTGAAAAAGTGTTGTTTTAGATGATGCACTGAAGTAGGAGAAAAGAAGCAAGAGAAAGTATCCTATATTGTCTCTTTCATTGGACCAAAGTTGATACACAGTTATCCAGTTCAAATAATATCCATTCCCTTGTGAAGCATTGGATAAAGATAGTTTGTGAAGATTACAAGGAGATTGATATAGATGAAGAATTCGTGCAATGTCTCACACTTTACAAGTTTTTGGCCAGCACTGGTTGTTCTTTGCTAATGTGGACATTAGGCATATGCTTAGAAGAGGAGCTCCTAGCTTATTCTAAAATAGAAACTGAACTTTCAAGGTTTATACATAAAAGAATTGTGGAATGATGTGTATCTTACCAAGGAATTTGCATTAGATAGATGAAGAGTTCTCTTGGAGAAGACAAAGATGTATAGGCTGAAGGTATTAAATTGTACCCCAATCTAGTTTCTCAAGGTCAAAAATTTGAGGTGGAAGGAGACTTTAAACTTATCACTGATATTCTATTGGACAAAATTAAGGATTTTTCATGGTTTCTATAGGATAAAATAGACTGGATTAGATGAGCTACCACCAATGGAAACAAGGATTATGAATATGTCAAAAGAACTGGAAACAAGATTGCATATTAGATTTCCAATGTGACATTCGATAAACAGGGGTACCTAACAGTAATATAAGTAAGGGAGGACACTAAGGATCTATGGGATGGCATGCCATATAATCTCCTATCACTTTCCCCCTACTCTCATGCTCATTTTACGTATTTATGAAGGGTACTGCTATCATTCATGAGAGGTACAATAGCATATCCAACACATAGATTTGGAAAGGCTTAGGGAACTGGACATGCTTACCTTTCCATGATCAATCCTTACACCTCATTAATCTCCCTAAGTGTCAACGTGGCAATGCATAACATATCCACGCCAATAAGCATTATATAGGCTCATCTCAATCATCCCAGTTTGGATTTCGAGCATATGAAGGACAATGGAGTCTTGTGCATAAAATAGGAGGAGTGTCACATGGTAGAATTCACTTTCCATCAGACTTAGGTCACTTGCCATCAGACTTAGGCAATTAAAATAAGAAAACAAGATCGTGTATGGAAACACAGGTAAAAGAATACAAGTTTTCGAGTTCCTGATTGGTGAGAATGAAGATGTCGTTGAGAATGGCTTGGGAGCTATAATGGAAAAATTACACTAGGTCCTCTTTGTTCTTCAAAACTTGGATCTGAAAGTTGAACTCTTGGGAAATATTATGAAAATATTTTAGGGGCATCCAACAAGAAAATATAAGGCTAAAAACAATGTGAATAACAAGATCCTACTCCTCAGTAACATCTTGCAAGGAATATCAAGGAATCCATTGTTTGTGTCTCAGGCAGATTCATGGTGATTGGGAAACCTTAAGTCCATACTCTCAACTTTCAAGTCTCCAATGAATCTAAGGTCATCCCTGGAGATACTACCTGTGGCACCTTCACTCAGAAAAGTGTTCAGTGGATCCACTTTGCCAAGTCAGCCATCCTCCATGATCCAAATAAGATTGGATAGAGTCTTTCATGGAATTTTCGAGAATTTTGAAAATTGCCTAAAGATTTTAGTTTTAAATATGTCCAGTAGGCCCTAGGGATAGTAGATACCAGGAAAAAGGAATATTTGTTATTTGGTGGAATTTGAAATTTTGAATAGTATGATAATTTTGATGATGAAAGGAAAAACTTCTCTGTTGCCCTGTTCATGGCCAGGATTAGAAGAGAGTTGTTTACACAACTGTTTTTGTGCACATGGACTGATTTTAGGGTTGCAACCTCAAGAATTTACTTCAAACAATGCACAGAATTGGAATTGATGGCTACTTTTGTTGATTTATGGTCAAAATAGAGCTAAGAATTGATCCAAAACACCCAGAATTATCCCAGAATTGGAATGGACAGGCCTAGGATGTGCCCAGAAATGTGTTTTACTGCTATTAGGAGGTTGAAATCTGTTCAGGCTGCCCTTTTTGATTGTTGAATGGGTCTGTTCATGCCCAGGTTTGACAAGAATGCACCGAGAACTCTGATTTTCCGCCCCGAATTGATGAAAAAGACTAGGTTGATGTTGGTTTTATTCAACTGCCCAGACCTTTGAATTGATGCAAGCCCATAATCTCCTTATAACTGCCCAGACCTTTGAATTCAGGTCTGCTGTCACCATATATTTTGCTTAGAATGTTGTATAATGTAGTTTGGAGGTGGGGAAAGGGCCCAGTGTTCACTTTGATTGTTGCTCATCAATTTAGGAGGACATGACAAAGCTCGTATATACATGGAAATGTTTAAAAAAAACCCAGGAATGACCTCTTTAACTGTTGTTTTACTGTTGATTATTCTTCCTTCACTCTTAAATTGACCCATATTTGCAAGCTTTTTTATGTTCCTACTTATCAGGTGGAACTTTACCCCTGTTATGTGTCCACAATTGAAGATTAAGGTATCCTTTATGCCTAGAACATGCCCAACATGCTTTTAATTTTTTCTATCCATAACTCTTTTTTTTCTTTTTATATAATTTTTCAGAATATATTCTTTTTATATATTTTTTTTTACATTCTTTGTTTTTCTAATGCTTTTTATTTTCTTTGGCAAGGTAATAGAGAACGGGGCATATATATTTGATCTATAGGGATGAGAGTTGTTCTTGTTCTTACTGGTGTATTGTTTGTGTAATGCAGGGAAGATTGTAGTGATGAACGTGTCATACATTTGTGTAATGCAAGCTTGAATGGGAACATGATTGTTTTGCAGTCAGCTTCTACAAAATTTACTAATGTCATAGGGTAGTGGATGCTGATGGATAGATATGAGTATGAAAGAATAAAGGGGGTAGGGTGTGAAGGAATGAAGGAATGTAATAAATAATAGGAAAAAGCATGATTTCCAAGTTAATAAATTACTTAGAAATAGAATTGATTACCCAACTTTACCTCTTTGATGCCATGATGATGAGCACTAGCTGCTTGAATACTTGGGCCGAAAGAATATGTTGAAGACTGTTTGAACGAGCTGGAGCTATAATATTGATTTTTGGTAACAAAGCAATCTCCTGCACAATTTATTTGTTTGTTTTCAAAAGAGTTTTCAACAGAGTACAACGCTGTTCATCAATAATTCATTTGTCCCTTATCTAATTATTGATTCACCCTCCTACTCTAGCTATGGAAATCCCTATTATTTATAATATATAGAGAGTGAAGGAATTGAATGCTAATGGGGATAGAATCAAATCCCTTAAAATCTCTTCCATATTTTACAACTAAAAATAGAGCATGAGAATCATAGTGTCACATAGCTAAATATAGTCAAAGGATAAGCGTATTACTGCTACAATCATTCAATTTATGTGATATACAATTATTCCCTCTTCATTTCAGATCCCAAATTGATGCGCTGGATTTGTTGTTAGTCGGTTCTATACATATATGATAGTTGCGTAGAGGATAAGGTGCCTTCACTATCTTTAGTCTCACTATACTCATAACAATGATTTGCTTCAACATCATAGGCATAAGCATCAATTATGATTGCCATCATCGACATATTTATTCTCTGCATATTATTTCAAGGAATCATCCGCCTTTACCCTTAGATGCATTTCATGAAATTTGCATTGAGTTCCTTGCACATTAGGTGGAATAAAACAATGGTCCTCCCCATTCTCATTTTCATCTGCTTTTATACTTGTACATTGCAAAGCATATAAGGAAAATAGTTATAACAATACAAACTTATCCCTTGAATACACAAATCATATAACCAATGCACCCTTGGAGTTTTACTTTACTAAGACACAATGGTCATGATTTGCTAGCTAGATAACAAAGGAGGGGAGTTGATCTAGTTGCTAAATCTTCACTATTGAAATGGATAATCCAAATGAAGCAAATGACCAAGTAAATCAAGCTGCTACCTAATTTTAGCAAAGATGTTGACCGTGAATTTAATTGAGGTCCAACACTTTAGATGAGGGTTGTTGAGTCATGTTAAATAACACATAAGCATAACAACCTCATCCTTAACAAAACCCATATTTCCAAATTTTCTTAGGAGATCCACAACTGACCGGATCATGGAGGTGCTACCAAATTTGTAGGTGCTATGAGAATTATGAAAATGACAGTTTTCCACAAAAATTCTCGTAGCGCTACTAGATTTCTAAAAAGCACAAAAAAATTTATTTTATCTTTTCCCCAACTTGGTCGTTTTGCATGAGGTGTATGCTAAACTTGAAATGATGCTGGTACTAATCTTTAAACACCAAGAATGTTGTTGTACTAACACTTGGAAGAAGGAAGAGGCTACTGCTATAATGAGAATTGAGTGAAGGAGCTATGGGAAATCTGAGAATTGGTGGAAACTATTCCACACACTTGAGATTTGTAGATGTAGTATATGACTGATATTCTGATCCACACTAACTGTGTTCGCTTGATGGGCTAAGTATACTGATAATTATGTGCACTTGGAACCATATCAAAAGAAACTGAACTTCTATATGCTCAAAAGAATTAGGGTTGATGTTAGATGCAAATGTTTGACTTTGGAAGAAATGAACTAATATATCCCATTGAAAAGCATTATTGGTTGCAAAAAAGAAACAAATCTGCTAAAGATGATCTGACCTTTTCCTGCTGCTGCTACCACAACTTTGAATACTGCATCAATTAAGCTAGAATAGATGGACTATGTTTTCGGATTTTATTGTTGAACTGTTGCTTTGGTGAATGAAAATAAAAGACTAACAAGGATGGATGGTCATCCCAAAATATGATACGAGGAAGTAGATTGAACAATTTGCAGTAAATATCAGTGATCTGCTATAGGAATAAAGGAATCTGCTTATAATAAATCCACTACAGTTCACTATCAAAAATCTGCTTTGCCCCGACTTTGCCATCTTTAATGTGATGTAGGAAATACATGTTGATCCTGATGTATGCTGACCCTAGAACAAAGGAACAAGAGGTTTTCTATCGAAACAGAGAAATATGTCTCAAGAACATAAGACCTTTTTTTCTTTTTGAAACCAATTTCCCTACTGAATAGTCCTTGGAACTGGACTGAATAGTCCACACTTAATCCCTAAATTGATGTAAGGAATTACATAGTTTATCCCTTGAATATGAGCAGGAGCTTGAGACAACCAAGATTAGTTCATCACTGAAAAATAATTACAAACTTCCCAATGGGAAAGTTATCGTTATTGATGCATGGCGTTTTAGATGCCCCAGGGTCTTATTCCAACCTTCTCTAATTGGAATGGATGCTGCCAACATTCATGAGACAACATACAATTCAATCATGAGACCACAATCAAGTTGAAGTGAAATGGGATTCCACTAGCATAGATCCATCTTAATCCCAGATATGTTAAGCAACAAGAGGGACTAAAAACTATAGGTGCAGACCTCTCAACGCAAGTGTATATATAAAGTCATTTTTTTATGTCAACCTTCTTTAAGGCATTACACTCACAAAAATAACGAAGATCTCCCCCTAACCATACTATAGAGCTCCTCACTTATCTTGGTGTAAAGATTGTGATCATCTACTTAAAAAAGAAGAATAAATATACCTCATAAGAATTGTGGAAAAAGATAGAATAGATAAGAAAGGGTGTGGGAAACCTTGAAGCAATCAGTTTTCATCCACATCAGAAGATCTGCCAATCAAGTAGCCATTTGGATGACAAACAGAATGTTATCAACTACAATAATTAATCAAGTTTTGAACATCAAGAGAATCGAGGGCACAGACCTACCTCAGTTCCACAATTAGTCAAATCCTAGCCTTTGAAGTCGTTTCAATCCTGATTATGGTTTGGAATGATATGTGCACAACTTGAATTCCTTGTACTGTGAAAAAGGTAAGTGCAAGCACACAGTCAACCTACTTTTCAGACTTGTTTGAATCTTTTCACCATCTAACAAGCAGTAAAGAGAAATGTGATGTTTTCAACACAGACAACATCCTCCAAATCAACAGGCCAATTGTGTTATAAGGTATTTTAGAAAAGTGGTTGCACCCTTGTTTACTTTTCTATCCAAAAATGCAAAATTATGTTGGACAATATACTGCCAAAAAGAATTTGACAATATAAAAGAGAAACTCATGAAAACCCATTTTACAGAGCCCTAGATGGAATGTTCCTTTCTATATCCATACCAATATGATAGATCCATGGGATTTATCCTTGGATAGTAAGAATAAAAACAACCATTTTCTATTTATTACATAAGTAAAAATATTTCTGGAGTAGAGTTGCCACTTTGAGACATAACACTACTCAAAACTAGAGATGGCATTTGTGCCTTGAAAAGAAATAAAAAACTATAGAAAAGAAAAAAAATGGTTTTGTATATCAATTTCTAACATGCTTTGTAATATGAGTTTTATTACACCAGGCTTGCATACTATGCTTAGAAAGGTTACAAAGGCCAACTTTACCCGCAATGAATGAAACAACCGTAGAAACTCTAGACAACTGCAAAGGACAACTTTACCCCCTCTCTAAACCTCCAAGATCCTATATAGAATCTACAATTTCCAGTAAAGAAATCCAAAACAATAAGCTATTTCAAGAATTATGGTTCTAGGAGAGATCTTGTGGTCTAACAGCAGAGGATCCACTGAATGTAGGTCCTCAAGTTCCATCCTCACTACTGATAGTGACACTATTGTTGTAGCTGTTAACTGGGCCTGCTACCATTTGGATCGTGATCTTAGTAGATGGCAGTGATTATACAAGATAGATACTGTTGGAATTTTTCTGCCTAGGTTCCTGCTTTGAACTATATTCACAGCTCGTGGTGCGAAGTGATAAATTAATGTGAACTTCACAAAAACTGAAAAGAGTAAAGAACAAAGGGTTATTGTTCTAATTTGCAAGGGTAGTTTTAAGGAGCTATTAGGCTTCCAATTCATCCCAATACAAGTATTCATAACAATTATCAATCGGGGTTCCGGAGACCAAACTTAAAGCAACTTTCATACTTTATTGAACGAATATTTCTCTTGGATTCATCAAGAGAAATTTGCATTAAATTTATCCCTTGGTCTGCATGACCATAGCTTGGATTTCAGAGTTTTGCATAGCCAAACTTCCTTTGTTCCTTGGACTTTTGTTTGTCCTCAAAATATCTGACCCAACTACCATCCCCGTGCTTAAATTAAGGAAGCCTAGTTTGGCACTGAACAAATGTTTCTTAGCATCCTAATTTATCTTGTTTTTGTAGACTATGTAGGCACAATGTGATTTGATTGACAACTATAATAATTTTCCATTTATCTTGGTTTGATTGCTAAACCAAGTCAAATGGAGCTTCCCGAGTCAGAGAAAACGAGGTGTTGTCCTCACGAGGGTTCGATTTCCTGAAGTGATATGTTCATACCTCATGGGCTGGTGCACCCCCACAAGGGGGCCCTTTGATTAGTGGAAGACACCATGGCCATTAAGATGGAGGTCACATGCCACTGTCCCACCTCTTGATAGGTGGTGGATGGACATCAAAGTATAAAGGAAACTATGAATGCCTTCCTTGATGGATAAACAAAGCATGTAAGTAGAGATACATTTCACTAACAATTTGATAATGATAGCATGGAAAAAACATATGTGACGTTATTTAGAAGTAGATATTCCTCTGCTTATATAGAGGGACACAAATATCATACATGAAATCAAGCAAAGCAAGATCAATTTGGTTCAACAACTTTAGTAAGGAAGCTAGCATGATTCAAGAGAGCACAAGTTGAAACCTCAAGACACATATATTCATTAAAAGAAAAAGATACTATGTTCCAGTAAACACAAACCATTTACCATGTTGTACAAATCCATTTTAAATTTAATAATTATGTGTGAATGACTGTGACCTTGCACTATATTGATGAGTTGCTATGGCGCATAGAATATAAACACATGATTATGGCATACAAGAACAGTTGGGAAATCCGAATTGAGTCTAGATTTATTTTTGTCAACTTCAAATTCACTGCCATTAGTGAACATTGGTTGAAACTTCTCCTGCTCGTCTTCAACAACAAGAATGTTTGGTGGGTGCACAGTTATTACAGGAGTGCTTACATTATCTTTTTCTTTAGGTTTGATTTCTTTATCTTTCTCACTGTCATTCTTATCCTTCTCTTCGGTCACCATCCGACAAGTTGTAACTGTTGATGTATTTGTAACTTCAGAAGATATTCACTTGTATTTTACATTTAGACTTTATTGTATCCCCAAAGGAGATGTATTATTCCTCCGATTGGAAGTGTCGTCATTTGTATTTGCAAGTGTCGCAAGTTATATTGTAAGGGTCGTAACTTATATTTGATGGGTTATTAGACCACCTTAGAGGGGTCGGCCCAGTATGGGTTAAAGGGTTATTAGAACACCCTAGTGGGGTCGACCCAGTGACAAGTGGTAATGGGTTATTCGACTCTCCTAAGAGAGGTCGTCCCAGTTAGGGTTAAAGGCAGGTCAAGTCATTGTATAAATAGAGAGTTGGTGTCTCTCATTCTATTCATTCACTCACCTACTCACTTCACATTAGTGAGAGAGAGGAGGAGTGTGCATAAGTGGAGGAGGAAATATGCTAGGATACTATCTATTATATTAGGGTTTGATCTTTGTGATCTTTTTATCGGTGCTCATTCTATCTCTGAGGAAGTTGCGGGGTTTTCACCTTCTTGGTTTTCCCCGGTGAAATGCTTTGTGTCTCTTGTCTCTTGTGTTTGATATGTTGTACATGTTGTTCTCTCAGTTAATATCCTATATCATATTGAATTAAATGATGAAAAAATAACATGGTATCAGAGCTATCCTGGAGGAATGCATTGTATGGCATTTACGACACTTGTTGCACTTGCAACAAATTGGAAGCTAGGGCTTGGTATAGCAAAAACTAGTCATCGTGGCACTTTCTCTATAAATCAGTTTTGGCGAAGGTTTAGGATCTGAAACGTTTACAGGCCGAAGATGAAATTTTCATGTACCTTGTGTCCAAATCTCAGCCCCAGATGCGATGTACTTTGTGAGATATGATTCGTACAAGTTAGGGTTCTGCCTCTTCCAGAATGAATCCATAAACAAGTGACCTAGGCACAAAGGTCATATCTCGGGATAGGAATCTCCAAATGAAATTCTGTAAAAAGTGACAGTTAGGGAACGAACTGTAGTTTCACAAGTCTAGGTTTCAGAGGCCGAAGTTGAAACAATGACACGTGTCACTCCGTGCACGTTCGCGATGTTGTTTCATCCCATAAATAGGTCATGTGTCGACACTTGGCATATCTCTCTCATGGAGGATCCATTTGAGCTCAGATTTGTGGGTTTGGAAAGATGAAAGGTTTGTCTACCATAGGATGAATTTTCAGACCCCGATGATACGAAATTTCAGAGATACATTAGAAACAATATGGCATATATTTCTGTCCAAACAGAATTGGATTCTGAGCACTTTCATTTTTGGTTTGTCACTGCTGTGGGAAATTAGGGTTTCTGCAAAAGTTGGAATTTTTAGATTCTGAGACCACGACTGGATGCTACTCATCAAAATTGAAATTTAGAGACCAAGATAGAAGTTTTTGGTTGGGTAGAACCCCGGGCTCTATCAAACCCTAGTTCGGGATTTTGACCAGAAAACCAGAAAACCAGAAAACCCGAATTTGATAGAAGCTGTAGAACTAAAACTCGCAGATCAATTTTGAGGGGTAAATTTTTGGAGTTTTCAAAATCTGAGCACACCGGATTGCTCGCCTTAGTAATCTTCATCTCCCTGTTCAGACAGAAGTTTGAAATTATAAGTTTGTATTTTTAGGGTTTCTCTAACAAACCCTAGCCAGCTCCAGTGCTAGATTCAACAAATCAAGTGGATTGGGTTAATACTAGAAGAGAATGATTTGGACACCTACATAAGTGAAGAAGTTCCAGTTCTAGAGGGAGATGAGTCTAAGGCCTTACAAAAGAAGACTACAAGCAATCCTGACAGGTATGACTTGAGGAGATACAGGTATGTTTTGAAATCTGTTCATGATTAAGTTTATGATATGTTTGTCTTCATATTATTGAGGTTAGTACAATCTTGATTAATTTCAAACTTGTCTTATCACCTTATTAAAAGTATGAATGCATGTGAATGATAGAAGACATTCATTGATTAGGATTATGACACTTATGATTGTACTAATGCACTGTGGTGTTGTATGTGGATGATGTTGTCTGCTAACATGAAAGGTACATCAAGAAAGACAAATCAAGTTCTAGATCAAGAACATATGACCATGGTGACATGAAGAAAAAGACTCATCCATATCCATTGATCACATAAAAGCTCTACTTACGAGATATGTATAATTTGGTTCTATAGTGCTTAAGTTATGAGATATGCAGGTTACTAGCACAAGGTCTCTAAATCATTGAAGAGAACAAAGAAGACAATGTTTGGGTATGTTAGACAAGCATGGTAATCCAGGTATGTTTTCCTATATCGAGTTAGAATCCTAATTTGTGTTAGGATCTCATATAAGTATACTTTTGTATCATTGATAATGATTATTCATGAAGTTATAAGTTTCAGTAATCATGGACTTATGCATATTATGCTTCTTACTTTGAATAATGATATGACAAACCAGAAGAGTCCTATGGTCAAATAAGAATATGCATGAGTAAAAGAATTCCTCCTTGAAACCTTGAATACTAACGCTTGTGATCAATTACCTATGTATGAAATGACCTTAACCATACATGTTTAATATTATTTAGAATCATAATGTTTTGATAGTATTGAGATTATACTAATGAATGCATGATTTTGTATGAGATCTTGAGGATGACACAATGATGACACTAATGCACACTTAAGCATGCATAGTGGTCCAGGATGGATATAAGTTCAAAGACAGATAATCCAGGTAGCAAAGATCAAGAGGGAGCACACTCTAGTATTTCCTGCAAGAAAGCAAAGATCAAGAGGGAGCACACTCCAATAGTTCCTGCAAGGAAACAAAGACTGAGAGGGATTCCACCCAATAACCAAACAAAGATAAGTATTTGAATTGTTATTTCCTGTATATATGATTACTTAAATGATGTTGTTCAGTCATGTACATACTTATGATTTAGGATGTATATTATGCATTTTAGAAAAGTTGCATTAATGAACAAGATACTACTAATATGCAAGTAATGGGTAAGTGGCCTATGGTACTGTACAACATTCCATTGATACTTATCTAGAATGAAACCTCTTTGTTGACATGTTGGGAGTTGTGCACACTCTTAACAATGTTCTGGTAGATATGGAAGGAATCTAGAAAGTTACAGGATATGGATAAATGTTGTATTGAAGCATTGGCTAAAATAATTGCATGACTGTATGACATATGTATTTATATGTAAGTTTTGTTCTAAAATCTATGAGACATTTCTAATCATGCAATTGAACTTGTATTGTAGGAAAGACCATGTACCATCACCTACAAGAGAGACTTGCTTTGAAGAACAAGCGACGAAGACTCAACAACATTTGTTCCAACAACGAAAATACCTATTGAAGATATTGAAGAATCCGAAGTTCCCAAGATATGGGATCCAGTAATGAAAGGATGCCATGATAGAGGAGTACCAGTCGATCATGAAGAATGATGTCTGGGATGTGGTCCCGAGACTAGTAGGAAAGTCTGTTGTGACTTCCAAATGTATTTGCAAGATCAAGCATGCTATAGATGGTAGCATAGAGAAATACAAGGAAAGGTTTGTGGCTCGTGGCTTCTCCCAGAAAGAAGGGATAGATTATGAAGAAAATTTTGCACCTGTATCCAGATACACTTCCATCAGAACAATACTTCTTTGGCTGCAGTGATGAAGTGGAAGATACACCAGATGGATGTCACGACAACTTTCTTGAATGGTGTAGTCGAAGAGGAAGTGTATGTGGAGCAGCCACTCGGTTTTGAGACACATGACAGGGAGTCATATGTGTGCAAGTTAAAGAAATCCTTGTATGGCTTGAAGCAAGCACCCAGGACTTGGTATGGAAGGATTGACAACTTCCTATCCAGTTTGGGCTTTACCAAGAGTAAAGCGGATTCCAACCTTTACTACAAGGTTGAGGAAAGAAATCCAATGATATTGGGTTGATTGTTGATACAAAGAGGAAGCTTGCTGCCAAGTTCAAGATGAAGGACTTGGGTATGATGAATTACTTTCTAGGTATGGAGGTGTGGCAGAGTACATATGGAATATTCCTAGGACAAGGGAAGTATGCAGTAGAGATCCTGAAGTAGTTCGGGATGATGTACTGCAAGGCCATGGCCACACCTATGGCATCAAACCTGAAGCTATTGAGTGATGCTTCATCAAAGTCGGTTGATGCCACGATGTATCGTCAGATGATTGGGTCCTTGATGTACCTGACGAACACGAGACTAGATATTTTCTTTGTGGTGAACACCTTGAGCCAGTTCCTGACGAATCCTAGACATGTTCACCTGATTGCTGTAAAGCATATTCTGAGGTACTTGGAGAGTACAGTTGATTTTGGGCTCAAGTATGATGTGAATCAAAAGTTTAACTTGGAGGGTTATGTTGATTCAGATTGGGCAGGAAGTGCTGCAGATAGAAAGAGCACTTCGGGGTGCTTCTTTAGTATAGGGTCATGGGTGATCTATTGGTTTAGCAGGAAGCATTCATGCGTAGCACTGAGTACAACCAAAGCAGAGTATGTTGCAGCTTGTTTGGCCAGTTGTGAGGCAGTATGGCTAAGGAAGCTACTGTCTAATTTATTTGATCTCCAGTTGGATGCTACTTGTATCTATTGTAACAACCAGAGTTGTGTGAAGTTGTCAGAGAAACCAATGTTCCATGACAAGTTGAAGCACATCGAGATCAAATATCACTATATCAGGGATATGGTGCAGAGAGGAGCAGTGAAGCTCCTGTATGTTGCGACGGATGAGTAGATTGTAGATGTGTTGACCAAACCACTAGCCATAGTGAAGTTCGAGTACTTTAGAGAGAGGCTTGGTGTTCTTCAGATAGAAGATACTTCGAGGAGGAGGTGATGGAACACATTTGTAGGATCCATTCCAAGCATGGTGGTAGGAGGATCCTTCCCATGGCTATGGATGTAAGTGTTGTGTGAGGAACATCAGGATGATGCTTTGGATGATGTTCTGTATGATGATCAGGATGATCATGTGTGATGAGCATCAAGACGGTGCTCCAGATGATATGCATCAGGATGATGCTATGATGATGATTAGTATGATCATGAGCATCAGGATGATACTCCGTGGCCGTGGACAGGTTGTGCAATAAGCATATAATAGAAACCTGGGATATTTGCAGATACTCTTACGAGGTTTTTCCTATGGCATATAATAGCTCCCTGGGAGATTTGGAAAATGCTCTTTCGAGGTTTTGCTTGGGAGGACATATAATAATGCCTTGGGAGATTTGCAGATACTCTTGCGATGTTTTGACTATGGCATATAATAGCTCCTTGAAAGATCTGGAAAATGCGCTTTCGAGGTTTTTTCCGTGGCATATAATATTTCCCTGGGAGATTCGATAGGTTGAGCAGTAAGCTGGTAATTAGTCTTGGGATGCTCTTTCGAGGTTTTTCCAGACCACATGTAATCAGTCCTGGAGATCCAATAGGTTGAGCGGTAAGCTCGTAATCAGTCATGGGATTCTCTTTAGAGATCTTACAGATCGCAAGACACTCTTTTAAGGTTTTGTGGAGGTCACATGTAATAGCTCCCTGGGAGATCCGATAGGTTGAGCAGTAAGCTCGTAATCAGTCCTGGGATGCTCTTTTGAGGTTTTGTTGATGCATGTAATCAGCCCTGAGGATTCCACAGGATGGCCAAGTCGCAGATATGTTGAAGACCTACAGGAAGCTAGGCCTACATCCAGCATGAAAAAGTGTTGTCTCTATAGAACTTCCTATGATGAGTAGAATTGAGAGATAGCACCAGTGATTGAGATGACGAGTATAGCAGCAGTGACAATGATGCTCTGTGATCCAGTGACGATGATCCAGATCAAGTATTGAAGACTTGTGCCTATATGTATTGATGACTTGTGTCAAGAGAATACCTTCCTAGTTAAGAGGGAGTGTTGATGTATTTGTAACTTTGGAATATATTCACTTGTATATTACATTTGTACTTTATTGTATCCCCAATGGAGATGTATTATTCCTCCAGTTGGAAGTGTCGTCATTTGTATTTGCAAGTGTGCAAGTTATATTGTAAGTATCGTAACTTATATTTGATGGGTTATTATACCACCTTAGAGGGGTCGGCCCAATATGGGTTAAAGGGTTATTAGACCACCCTAGTGGGGTCGACCCAGTGACAAGTGGTAATGGGTTATTAGACTCTCCTAAGGGAGGTCGGCCCAATTAGGGTTAAAGGCAGGTCAAGTCATTGTATAAATAGAGAGTGTGTGTCTCTCATTCTATTCATTCACTCGCTCACTCACTTTAATAAACAGAGGGCCTTCAAGCACTTTAGATGGTGGTATTATAAAGGAGGAATGGACAAATAAAAAGGTAAACTACTCATTTATGAGAACTTTGGGTTGTGAAGAATTTGTCCATATTGATAAATAAAATAGAACAAAGCTTGAGGCTAAATCCAGTACCTTTATTAGATACGGGGTTGATTATTTTGGTTATCGCTTATGGGATTATGAAAATAAAAAAATCATTAGGAGTAGAGATGTGGTATTCAATGAAAAGGTCATGTATAAATATCAATTGCAGGGAAATAAACATGGAAAGGAAAACACATAGTACACAGTGCTTGATGAAATCAAAGAAAATGAAGTTCCAAAGGTTCCAGAAAATCAAGAACATCAGCATGTACCTCAAACTCCTGCAAGTGTTAGAAGATCTACTAGGTCAAGTAGACCGCCTGAACAATACTCTCCTTCAATGCATTATTTATTGATGATTGATTATGGTGAACCAGAATTTTATGAAGAAGCAATGCAAGTGGAAACTAGAAAGAAGTGGGAGAAAGGCATGAATGAAGAGACGGAATCATTGGTAAGAAACCAGACTTGGGATTTGGTTCAGTTTCCTATAGGTAAAAGAGAATTTCAAAATAAATGGGTTTACAGGTTGAAAAAAGAAGGAGGAAAGAAGCGGTACAAGGCTAGGCTTGTTGTAAAGGGGTTTGCATAGAAGAAAGGTATATATTTTGATGAAATGTTTTCTCTTGTCGTTAAAATGAATTCAATTAGAACTATTTTAATTCTGGTGGCGGTAGAATATTTGCATCTTGAACAGTTAGATCTAAAAATAGGCTTTATCCATGGGGATTTGGAGGAAGATATTTTTATGCAGCATCCACAGGGGTATGAGGTCAAAGGGAAGGAGAATTTATTATGCAGGTTGAAGAAGATCTTATATGGCTTGAAGAAAGCACCAAGGAAGTGGTATTTAAAATTCGACAGGTTTATGACAGAACAAGGTTATAGTCGATGTTATTCTGACCACTATGTTTATTTCAAGAGGATAGATAATGGAATATTTATTATCTTTTTATTGTATGTGGATGACATGCTTGTTGCAGGGTCTAACATGCAAGATATATATGTGCTCAAAAATAAGTTTGCTAATTCATTTGCAATGAAGGATTTGGGTGAGTACATAGAAAACGTGTTGGAGAGGTTTAGAATGCATAATGAAAAATCAGTTAGTACACCTTTGGCCAACCATTTAAAACTAAGTAAGGAGATGTGTCCCAAGACATAGGAAGAGATAGACTCCATGTCCAAGGTTCCCTATTCATCAACAATTGGTAGCTTGATGTATTCCATGGTGTGCACAAGACCAGACATTGCACATGCAGTGGAATTTATGAGCAGGTATATGAACAGTCTAGGTAAAGAACATTGGAAGATAGTATAGTTGATTGTTAGGTATTTGAGAGGTACTAACACTCATGCATTATGTTTTGGAGGTTCAGACACTGTTCTATAGGGATATGTTGATGCAAATATGGAAGGTGATAAAGATAGCAAGAGGAGCACCACAAGGTATGTATTTACTATAGGTGGAACGATAATAAGTTGGATTTCAAAGCTACAAAAGGTTGTTGCACTTTCAACAATAGAAGTAGAGTGTGTTGCTGCTACAGAGGATAGTAAAGAGATGATTTGGTTATAGAGGTTCATGGAGGAATTGGGTAAGAAGCAGGAGAATAACAAGTTGTATAGTGACATCCAGAGTTCCATTCATCTTGTGAAGAACTCATCCTTCCATTCTAATACTAAACATATACAACTCAAGTACCATTTCATATGATCTGTTATGGAAGATGAACTGTTGAAGTTGGAAAAGATACACACTAGTTAGAATCCTGTAGACATGTTGACAAAGGTATAAGTAACCAGAGAGAAACTGAGTTCTTGCTCGGTTTTAGTTGGCCTTCAAGCATGAAGGTGAAGATGAGAAATTTTCCAGGTCCAAGTTTTAAAGTATAGTCCAACAAGTGAAGCAGTGGTGGAGTTGATGTGAGAAGTCTCCAAGTGGGAGATTGTTGGTTGTGGAGCCTGATCTTCCTTATTTAGAGGTCGTGTTTTAGTCGTGTATGGATCCCATCCCATGATGGGGGGGGGGCGTGGGGGGATCCCCCCCCCCACTATAGTCACCATGGGGGGTCTAGGGGGGGTGACAACTACATTTTAGTATCCCCCCCTTGGCGGGGGTTCGAGGGTAGTGGTCCCGTAGAGAAAGTTTAAAAAAAAAATGCCCTGTAAAATGTTGTAATTTCATAGTCATAGCTTGGTCAATAATGGGTGATTTACAGGCCCATGTTATTGGGTGTTCCATAGTATTTTCCCATGGTAATCCCTCTTTAAAAGGAAGTCATTGTATTACGGTTGTGTATTGTAGCATTGTAAAGATCTCTATGATTGTGTGAGAGATACTGAAGATGAAATTGCAGTGGATGTGCTATGGGTTGTATCTCTTCATTTTGCTGGATGGTATAATAAAAGGGCTGGAAATTTATCCGTGGATGTAGCCCAGATTGGGTGAACCACGTTATATTGGTGTCTCTCTTGTATTGTGTTTATGTGATTTATATTTGCATCTTGTTTATTGTTATTGCTCTGTGATCCTCTTTTTTCTAACATCCTGTAGGTGTTTCCTTTATCTTGGTGGCTTCATAGCACAACTTGGGGGTGGCCTCTCAGTAGAAAGAGTATATGCTAGACATAGTGCTTATGGTTGGGTGGAAAATCAGTCTTACACAGCCAGTTTCTTGGATCTACGTTGGATAAAGATAAGTATTATTTTCTATTTCAATGTGCAATGTTTTTAATTGATGCTTGTGATGATTGAATTCGTATATGCATGTTATATGTGTGTGGATAGATTTTATTTACACTGTGTATGTTATTTATGCATCTACATATGTCTTTTAAATATTATGAAATCCTAATTTGGCTATGGAGGGAAATTTGGAAGCCCAAATTTAGTTAATGTCCCCTCCCATTGGTTGGATTGGGTGAAGGGGATGTTGTAGAGTAGTATCAGAGCTTCTGGTTGCAATACCAAAGCTGTATGGGCCAAAATCCAGACTTATAAGAATAAATTGAAAATGGATATGTAGAAATAGGGTTTTGTTAAGTGATGGATAAGGGGATGGGAGTAATTTCGCATTAATTTCAAAATAATCCCCCTTATTATTGAATTGAAATTTTGTGTAAACAAAATTTTAAAAATTTGGAAAATTTTAGTTGGGCCTCACCCATGCCATGTCGATGGGTCAGTTGGAGGATCCACGTGGGAAGGAGGTACGACATGGAGGATCCATGTGGGAAGAGGGTATGATGTGGACCAACCACATTAGATTCACATGCATGTGTGCCTGAATGTGATGGAGTCCAAAGGAGGAGGAGATATGACAGTCGGGCATTGGTGGAGATCAATGGTTGATAGTGCTTCAGGATCATGGTGATGTGCAAGACTTAATTAATTAGCATGGTCCTAAAGGGAAAATCGCCTTGTCAACGTGTTAGTTGCTAGTGAATTCATGATCATGAAAGAAGTTTAGGGAAACCATTTTCCCGAGGTGCTTGAACCCGCTTTTGGTTTGACATGTAGTGATGTGACATGGGGAGATGTGACATGCAGAGATGTCAGAAATGATGGGACCCACGAAAATCATGTCAGTCTCGGAAGATCATGTATATTTGATTGATGAATGATAGTTCTTTTGGCTCGTGAACTTGTACGACAGATAATTAATTGGCATGGGCCTGAAAATAAAAATGTCCAGTGATGTGTCTCCCTCTCATGCATCCAGGATCATAAAAGCAGTTTTGGTAAACCAATTTTGATGTAGCTTGAAACCACTTATGCCTGATAATTGATAAGGTGATGTAGGTGACATCTAAAGGGTGTGACTCAAGGGAAAATCAATAGTTTCCATGGTTGAATTTCAGGTGCCAGAAGTCAAAATAATGTCACCGATCTTATCTTCTAGATTGAGTGAAATTGAAATATTTACAAAAAAAATGAGGGTGTTACCCTTGACATGCCCTGTAGCAGTGGAGGCTACAAGGGAGAAATCCCCCTTGACCCCCATTTTATTTTTTAAATCTACAAAGTTGGTTCTCGAGTTCAACCACAATTGTTGGAACAATATAAAATGGGCAAATTTTGGATTATGAAGGAGTGATTCAGATGTTTCTATAATTTGACAAAAAATGACAATATGGGTGTTCCCAGAATGGATGAAAATAATTTTATAATTTTACTAGAATGTAATAAATCTAACAAATGTGTTTATATGTACATGTTTTAGATTCAAAATCATACCCGTGACTGTTAAGGGTCAGCATTGAGTATAGTGTAGTTAGGAAATCTTTGGTCTTGGTTGGGCCAAGAAGATCATCATCATGGATGATGCACAAGATCCCTATGAGGTTGAAACATATATGATGGGAGAGAATATATAGGTTGAGAATGTAGAGACAAAATCCAATGGTAAAATAAACCAAGTAACTCCCCCATACATTGAAGACACCATGAGGAGTCTAAGGGTGAAACTATAGAGTTGTAGAGTAGATAATGAAAGGTTGATTAGAGCTCAATAAGAACAGAATAAATTGAATGCAACTATGATTCAAATTTTGGCATACGTTCAGAGGAAGATTAACCATGGGAAGAATTCAAAAAATCAAGAAAAGAGTGGGAGTATCTGAAGGTGGCATTCCTGCAAGAGGTCCCATAGTTAAAGAAGGATTTCTAGAGACATTACATATACTCCAGAAATATCTTCTAGTGAGTCATATAAATCTAAAGATTCCATTGAAGGTTTAAGCTCTTAATGTCATAAGAATAAGAAGAAGAGGTATTTTACGAACAATTCACATGGATAATTTAGGAAGGCAAAACCTCCTACATTTGATGGTGAAGTGAAATATGGTAAAGAATTCGGGGCTTGGCTTCTTGGGATGAGGAAGTATTTCAAAGTCCAAGACTACTAAGCAAATATGAAAGAAAGAGTATTTGTCTTCAATTTGAATGCAAGAGCATCTATATGGTGGGATCACCTTAGGAAATAAATAATATCAATGAAAAGAAGATTGTGTGGAAGCATTTCAAAAAATACTTCAAAGAAAAGTACCTCTCTGATAAGTACTATGATGGAAAAATCAAGAGTTCCATGAGCTAAAATTGAGAGAAATGACGATGGAAGAATATGTAAATAATTATTGGAGGTGTTGAGGTATGTTAGGTATATCAAAGGGCCATAAAATTTTAGATCTCGAAAATATGACTTGGCGGAGCTAGGGTTTTGATTGGCGGTCTTCGAAACTGGTTTTGGAGGCCATGGATCCTTCCATGGCCGCCCTCCTCCTCCCCTGAGTCCGCTATCTGTCTGGCCGACTGAAAGGGTTTTTTTCCCCTTTGGATCGAACGGTGGCGCATTGGCGCAGCGACCCATTGGTAGCGAGCCTCGGCTCCCCAGTGGCGACGGCGGTAGCATTTCCGCAGAGGGTCGCAGCTCCAGGACAGGGCGTTCTTCGGCAGGGTGACGACGACAGATTGGTGGACTATTGAGCTTGGGCTCTAGGATCCCCCGTTATTGACGTCGAACAGGTTGAGGAGGGCGCGCGATGGGGATTCAATGCCCCTGGTATGCTGAAGGTCGTTGATGGCGGCGGCAGATCACGGTGGCTACTGCCTGGGAGTTTTCGTGGGCTGACGACCCATCCTTTTGGCAGGCTTGGGGTTAACTTCTGCAGATGCTAGTCGCACTGCTTTTTTTTCGAGGATTCCGGAAATGTTTTCTTGTAACTTCTGCCTTTCATCTCCGGCATTTCTGCTGGTTTTTACTTGTAGAGCCATTTATGGTTGGTCGGATTTAGGTTTTTATCTGTAGTTTTTATCTGAGGTTCCTCAGTATCTGTGTTTTTCATATTTGTATGAAGTTGTAATTTAGAAGTAGTTTTATTGGTACTTCTCAGCAGCATATACACTCTGCCAGAGTGATGATGAAAGTTGTAAGTTTTATCGGTACTGCTCAGCAGCATATACACTCTGCAAGAGTGATGATGATCCAATGTAATTTTGTACTCGCAAGATGAAATAAAATTACGCTTTTTTTTCGGGGAAAAAAAAATGTTAGGTATATCAAAGATGATAAGGTGAAAATTCAACGTTTTATAAGTGGACTGCCCCAATCATATAAATATATAATAAAGCTTGATGAACCTCAAACTCTAGATGAAGCCATAAGAAATTCCAAGTATTGTTATGATAAAAACAAAAGCAAGCTAGATTTCCATAAGGCATGGAAGGAAAAGAAAAACGAGAAGTTTAAAGAAAGAAGGGGTTCAAGCCTCATAATTTTATAAATTAGCAAAGAAACCCACCACGGGGTGTGACAAAGCCAGCTAGGACGATGGGAAACAAGCCAAGAGAGCCAAGCGAGCCAAGAGACCCACTTGAATGTTGGGGATGTGGAGATGACCATTTGCTTAGAAATTTTCCACATCAGAATGAGAGTGCAATGCAAGTTCACAACATTCAAGAAGCTGAAACTGTGGGTCAAGAAGCAAGGACCGTCCCTAGAATTTATGGTGCACTAGAGGACCGCCAAGCAGACCATCAATCAACCGTGGTTGAAGTTGAAGGTAATATTTCTAAGCAATCTATTTTTATTTTTATTGACCCTGGATATACTCACAGTTATATCGATCCTAAAATTATTGAGATTTATGCTTTTAAGAAAACCAAGCATAGTAAATCATGGTTGTTCCAACTAACCACATGAACCAAGATAAAATATAGGGAAATGGTAGAGAAATATCGACTATAAATGGATGGATTGCTCATTTTTGAAAATTTGAATATTTTGGCACTTGGTTCTTATGATATTCTCATTGGAATGGATTGGTTGGAAACACACAGAGTTAAACTTGATTGCCACAACGAAACGTTTGAATGTATTAATGAGGAGGGAAAACAAAGGGTTGTAAAAGGAATTCCAAAGGTATTTTCTATTAGGAATATTTTATCCATGCAGTTGAAGAAGTTTTGTAGGAAGGGTTTTCAATTGTATGCAACCCATGTTTTAAATAAAACAAAAAATGAACTTCCCAAGTTGGAGAACTATCATGTTTTGCAAGAATTCTAGATGTGTTTCCTGATGAAGTTCCAGGACTTCCTCCAAAGACGGAAATTTATTTCACAATTGATCTTGTGCTAGGAGCTACACTAGTGTCTAAGACACCTTACAGAATGAGTACACCCGGATTATTAGAGCTAAAAATGCAATTGCAAGAATTGTTGGAAAATAAGTACATTCGGCCAAGTGTTCCTACATAGGGAGCATCCATATTATTTGTGAAAAATAAATATGGAACACTCAGGTTATATATCGATTATAGGAAGCTTAAAAAAGTGACAGTGAAGAATAAATACCCATTGCTTCGAATTGATGACCTTTTTGATTAAATGAGAGGAGCAAAGATAATTTCAAAATTTGACTTAAGGTCTGGTTACCATCAAGTGAGAATCAAAGAAGAAGATATTCACAAGAAAACCTTTAGGACAAGGTATGGGCACTATGAGTTTGTGGTGGTTCCATTTGGTTTTACTAATGCACCAGCTACATTCATGTGTCTCGGGAATAGTGTTTTCAACAAGTATTTGAACAAGTTTGTTCTTGTTTTTCTAGATGACATTCTTATATATTCTAAGAATGAAGAGGAGCATGAAGAACATTTGAGAATGGACTTGAAATTTCTTAGGCAACACAAGTTGTATGCAAAGCTAAACGAATGTGAATTTTACAAAAAAAAATCACTATTTGGGCCACATTATTTTAGAGGAAGGGATATCAGTGGGCCTCGAGAAGATTGAAGCGATCATGAATTGGCCAAATCCAAGGAATGTGATAGATGCGATATCTTTTATGGGTCTTGCTAGTTATTATAGGAGGTTTATTGAAGGATTATCCAAGTTTTCACACCCCATCACTTTTTTGCAAAAGAAGGGAATAAAATTTGAGTGGACACCAAAATGTGAAGAAAGCTTCCAGCTGCTAAAGAAGCTTCTTACAAATGCTCCAATTTTGAAAATTGCAAACCTAGAAAATGATTTTGTGGTGTGTACAGATGCATGTAAATAGGGAATTGGAGGAGTTCTTATGCAAGATAACCATGTGGTATGTTGTGAGCCACGCAAATGAAAAGGGAAAGAAAAGAATTTGCTACCCATGATTTGGAACTTGCATCCATAGTGCACGCCTTAAGATTTGGATGCACTATTTAATCAGTAGAAAAAATGAGCTAAGGACATAAAATTGTGGTCAAAATATCTATCTAAGCAACCAAAATTAAATGCTAGGCAAGCTAGATGAATGGAGTTTTTATGTGAATTTGATTTTGAGATCAAGCACATAAAGATGAAGGAAAATAAAGTGGATGATGCACTCAACATAAAAGTACATTCAATGCATGTGACAACAATTAGTACCTGCCACTCATATTTGAGGCAGTAGGTTGTTAATTATATTTTTGAAGATGAACTATATGTGCAAATAAAAGACAAATTACAGTAGCAGAATTTAGAAAAGAGGTATGAAGGTTATCATTTGGAAGATGTCAAACTTCTTATTTATAAAAGAAAAATTTATATTCCAAGTGTGGAATACTTGAGGAGTGCCGTTATGGATGAAATCCATAAAATGCCATATTCTGGTCACCCAGGATACCAGCAAACAATTGCTACCTAGGTAGGAAGCAATATTTTTGACTGAGAATAAAAAAGGACATTGCTGAGTATATTTCCAAGTGTATGAAATGTCAGCAAGTGAAGGTTGAGCATCAACACCTAGTAGGTTTATTGTATCCTTTACCACTTTCAGAATGGAAATGAGAAGTGATTTCCATTGATTTTATTATAGGGTTTCCAATGATAGTGAGGTAGCATGATTCCATCATGGTTGTGGTGGGTAAATTATCAAAGGAAACACATTTTATGCCAGTTAAATCCACATATAAAACAAATTCCATTTCAAATATTTTCATGAAATAAATTTTCAGGTTGCATGGGTTTCCTAGGGCAATAATTTCAGATAGGGATACCCAGTTCAATTCAAATTTATGCAAAATTATTTTTGCAGACTTGGGTATACAACTGAACTTTAGTACTTCCTACCAAACACAAACATACGGGAAAAAAAAAGAGTAAATCATGTGCTTGAAGACATGCTACGCATGTATGTGATGGAAAAACCATCCAAGTGGTAAGATTAGCTACATTTGGTAAAGTTCACATATAACAATGGGAATCAAGCATCGTTGGGCATGAGTCCATTTGAAGATTTGTATGGAAGAAGGTGCATGACACTAGTTACTTGGGATAATCCAGTGAACATAATTATACTTGGGCCATAATTACTTAAAGAAATGGAATAAGAGGTTGCAAAAATTAGGAAGAATTTAAAGGAATCCCAAGATAGACAAAAAAGTTATGTAGATAAGAATATAGTGCTTAGAGAATTCAGTGTTGGGAATCATTTTTACCTTAGAATGAGGCCAAGGAAGATTTCCTTGAAACTTGGAATTTGTGCCAAGTTGTCACCAATATATTGTGGGCCATTTGAAGTGCTTGAAAGGATAAGGTCGGTTGCATATAGAATTGCATTTCCTGCTAACGCTAGAGCTCCTAATGTTTTTCATGTTTCTTTGCTTAAGAAATATGTACATGATCCTTACCATGTGATTGATTGGGATGTGATCTAGGTGGAACTTTAGGGAGAGTTCCAAACCTATACATTATGCATCCTATACATAAAGGTAACATTGCCTTGGAACTGGGCCATCAGACATGTAAAGGTGCAGTGGAAGCACTTTGGTCTCGATGAGGCTACATGGGATATGGATGATGCCATGAAAAAGGAATATCCTTTTTTGTTCTGATTTTGAGCAAACATCGAGGACAATGTTATTCAAATGGGAAGAGGATTGCAATATCCCCAGTTTTGACTTGGAATGTATTTAACCAAAATTATGTAAATGATGTAAATATGGTAGTATGGATTCCTAGTATGGAGCTCAAGGCAAAGGCCCAACTAGTGAATGGCTAGGTATGCACGATGTATATATTTTCATTTGGACCATATGGTTGGATTGTCATGCTAACTCACAATATATGTAAATATTATGTTGCATAAATAATAAAAAATTCCATTATGGTTGTGTAAAGAGCACTAAAGGGCCTATGATTCCACCAGTGGGGAAGAGGAAAGGGGGTCTATGGGAAAATAAATCTTTTGCTTCCAAGTGTCAATCTTAGAAATCATATAATTGCTACCACATGATTTGAATAATTCAATTACCTCCTTTTCAATATTGAACCCAATCATTGAATGCATGTGTGAGGCTGGTGGGAAAGTCACTTCATGCAGTTATTGATGAATGGGGTTGACTGCACTTTTGTGATAGTTCTATTAGTTTCCAGAATTTAGTCTACAGCTTCTAGGAGTCCTTTATTCTATGGTTAGAAGCTATGCCATTTTTCTTTTCACCATTATCTCATATCCCTTGGATTCAACCTTCATTCTCTCATTCTCTCATGCAGATCTACACTACATAGAGTTCTCCATTGTTGTTCATGACCACTACAAGACTGTGTATAACCTAGAAATTCAAATTTGGAGATAGGGTTGTAGATCGGTAGGGAAAATTGATGGTTGTAGGTGATCATAGAGGTTGGGAAAGCTAGGAACCATGACCCATTGATTTATGCTACTCACATATGCTTGAGAAGCCACTAATTGAGTCTATAGGTGGTTATCTAACAACATAAATCAGATTGGCCTCCTATGCACACATTGGAAGCACTCGACAAGATGGAACTCCCAAGAGAACCATGGATCGGTGAAGGGGATGCCTGAGCATAGAAGGGTGTTGTGTGGGGAACATATTGTTGGATCCAAGTCTATGAGGGCTGAGTGAGATCCCTATAGATCTCTATATGAGCATTTGGCTAAGCATAGAGAGCAGAACAAGTTGTGGACTGAGAGAGAGAATCCTATAGGTGTTTCCTTCGTCCTGGTGGCATCATAGCCTGGCTTGGGGGTGGACTCTTAGCATAAAGAGTATATGTTGGAAAAATTTCCTACAGTTGGGTGTAAAATCGCTCTTACACAACTAGTTGCTTGGATCAGCGTTGAATAAATATAAGTGTTCTTTTCTATTTCAATGTGGAATGTTTTTCATTAATGCTTATGATGATTGAATTAGTATATGCTTGATACATGTGTGTGGATAGAGTTTATTTATGTTGTGTATGTTATTTATGCATCTACACACATCTTTTAAATATTATGAAATCGTAATTTGGCTATGGGGAGAAATTTGGAAGCCCAAATTTAGTTAATTTCCTCTCCCGTTGGTCGGACTGGGTGAAGGGGAAATTGCACCACTCAATAGATATGTGGGGTTTGTTTGTGTTTAGAATTTTCCCCGTTCAGAGCTCTCTAAACAATCCAAATATCTTCTCCTTTGTAATCTTTAGATTTTTTATGTCATTGTAACTCAATCAATCGACACCGTGTTTTTTTATTTCTCTATACAATGAAATGTCATACAATGCACCATTTGACCGGGTAATGGTGTTTATAATCACATCTAGGGTGTCTTCAAGTGAGCATTGAGGCTAGTATCCACCCATCCACGTGCCCCCTTGAGCCTCACAATCTCTCTCAATATCTCTGCATTGGGATCCATACTAGCCACTTCAATCATAAATACAAAAAAACATTAGAAACATATACATGGTATAATGAAATCTATTAGAAATGAAAAAAGTACAACTAGTGTGTAATACCCCTAGTTTGACCCTTGTAATGTATTCAATTAAATTATGTAAATGATGTAATATTGTTATAAAATCATGGTGAGAAGCTCAAGGCCAAGGCCCCACCATCGATTTATTGTTCTTGTATCAGCAATTAAAAATCGATGCATGTGGATCGTGTGCTAGCATGGCATGATCGAAACCATAGATATGATGTAAATGTATTTTAATAAAAATACCCACAAATAGCTATGTAAAGCAACAAGAGTATGGGGGAATGATTTTAACAAGGAACAAGGAGGGAAATATTCAAACCCTTGAATCCAATAGTGTCAAGCCAAGTGTCAATGAGAGAACCCATAAACCATTAACTACCCATGTTGACTTTTCCACCCGATCATTTATTTCTTCTAAGAGGTAGTTGAGGTAGTTATTGTTTTGATAAATGGAGAGTATGGCTATCCAAATTTCGTATATCAGTAATCCATCATTTTGGAAAAACGTGTTTGGATTCCTGGGCAAGAAAAGGCCCACAATTTTTCTCCCCAATCCATCATTCACGAGTCAGTTTTTTCTCTCTCACGAGTTTTGGGCTTGCTAGGATTTTTCCTCCACGTTTTTACCGAGTTTTCCTTCCTTCTCTAGCTGGGAGAGTCGTTTTGTTGTGGTAGAGTAGTGGGGAAGAAGGGAAATTGATTTGGGGGTCTATATTATCCATTTTTTTCACTCAATTCCCATGTACATGATTAGAATTCGACATATAAATTTTGGTGGTTGTTTCCCATCTCAAAATCCGTTTTTGGTGTGCCACAATTGGGGAAAACCCATGGAAATCTTGTTTTGTGCATCCAACAGTTAAAATGTTTTTCCATGTGCAACATTGTGTTTGTTGTGTGTGTGTGTGTGGGGAGATATTGCTGTGGTTTGGACTATGTGCATCCCCTATTTGGCTTGAACTTGGATGTAAGAAACCAGGAGTAGAAGATGATTCAGAATTGTCTTGATAAACCTAGTGAAGAGTATAACCTCACCAAAGATGATAGGGCTTTGGCTACTTTTCTATGCACACCATGAAGAGCACTATAAGGGAAGGTATGGCCTGAGGGTGTGTGGATCAGTGCATGGAATACTTCCTTGTGTTTGGTATGTAGGTAATGTGGGTGCCAAGCTAGCTAAATCTTGTAGAGGTATTGATGGCTCTGTGGTTGAGCTCACTAGCTTAGAAATTCCTTCCTTCTACTTCCTTAACATCATGATAAACCCATATTTGGAATGGATTGGATAAGATGTGGTATACATTTGGTTGTGCATAAGTTTGTAGGTTCCCTTTCCTTGTGGAAATCATGCCCATCTCAGGGGTGGCAGTTGTGCTAAGAGATTTATGAGCACAGTTGGCCTATGGCTGGGTGGAACATTGCAGTTGCATAGCCAGTTGCTCAGGACAACTGGTTTCAAGATACATATTCTCAGGTATTTTAATTATGCAATGCTTTTAATTGATGACTGTTATGATTATGCTGATAAATGCATGTTAGATGTGTGTGTAGCAGAGTTTACTTCCATTGTTTATTTGTATTATGCATCTACACACACATGTTTTTGTTTGCATGAATTTGTAAATTGATGATGGGGGATAAGTTTTGAAACGCCAGATTTAGTGTCATGTTCCCTCCCTTAAGTTGTAATGATGGAAGGGGATGTGACATAGTGTAACAAATAATGACATGAGTATTTATAATTTAAAATGTAAAATTGAACAATTACACTAGAGAGTCTGATATAATAACTTGCCATGTTAAATTTATGTTAAATTGGTCATGAATGTATGCCTCACGTATCCCTACACACTGAGATGTTCCTTAAATATGAATAATTGTTATTACTATTGCAAACTAAACCTTGTGACTCTAACCTAGAAAGTCTCTATATGCTTGTAGCTTTGTGGAAAAAGGTTTTGAGTTAATCACATTGATAAATGGTGAAGAAGGTAAGCCAAGCGATTATAAAATGCATGTTTTACATTTAAGTTACATTATAAAATACATGATCAAGATGATTCTTGTGTCATTGAAAGAGGTCCCAAGCCACCTTGTCTACTTGTTTGTCTTTGAGTGTGTTATGTTGGTTGAGTTACCACCAAGTACACTTTTTTAGTTAGTGTGTCTTCTATGTGGCCCGTCTTGGTTACATGTTGGTGTTAACAACATGAAAATGATTGACTATCCAAGTAATTCCAAAAATACATGGCCTAACCATAGGAGGTCTATCACCAAGAAGCTTTGGCACAATACTAAAACTAGAACTTGGTGCAACTATAACATTAGATATCTTAGTGCAAATAAAAGTTGGGGCAATAAGAGTTTTTCATGTTCCAGCATACCAAAGTTTGTTACGTTTCTAGCATGGCAAACACTACTAAGGTTCAAGTACATATCGCAAAATCTACATGTAGTTCATTTTTCATAAAGAAAAAACTTGATATGGGAAAATCTCCCCTAATACCCCACCTCAAACTATGGAAAATTGCATACTATTACAATAAAATCAAGTTTGAAACTCTATGAACTATGTAGAGTCTTCCAAGAAAGGAATCATATAGGTGCATGAGAGTCATAAAGAGGATCCCTAAGATTCCAATATCTCTTTTGAAAAAAAATAGAGCTTTCACACTCAACCTCCCAACGAAAGTTTTCAAGTATACAAGGACAAATTGGGTAATTTATACATTAAGCCACTACAAGAAAAACCACAAATATTTTTCCAACGTTAACAATTAAACATAATGGGGTCATGTTGATTCTCTCACACATACACCAAACCCTCTCACAAATAAACACTATTTTATTTGAACATGAAATTGTTTTGTTGGTTTAAATACTTGGTTTGTGATTTTGTTTGGTTCTTTTGTAATCTCTTAGAGTTCATTGCATGTTTTTTTTTAATGTTTTTTGAGCATATAAATTGAATGAAAATAAAAAGAGGGGAGAATATTTACCTGTGGTTGAGGATAAATTTGTTGAGGATGCCTCTATATGCCAAAATCACGTTCGCGTTTTTCCTTGGTCGCCGATCGGAATAGAGATGAACATACTGTGAAGTGAAGAATGGGGTCACAGGTCGATTTGGGAGAACAAATCATGCTTTGTAAAACATGCATGCATTTTATTATCTCAAAACATGCACATGTTTTCTAATCCTATCCTTTGTGGCATCCTAGTTGGTTTCCTCAGGCCCGTCCATTCCTAGAATTAAGAAATGCATATGTGTTTTGAATTTTTACAATGGATGCATGCTTTGCAAAACATCAATTGCACCTAAAAGGTCCCTAATCTTCATGCAAGGGCCCTACAAAATTTTCTTATATGCATGGATTTGTTTTTTCTAAATTCCCAAGAAGTGTTCTTAAATTAATGATGGGGACTATTCATCATGGAGTCTATTGTGCCCCTTTGCTTCCCTATGAGTTTGAATGGAACTTTATTACACATAATAGAAGACTTGGAGAGATATGGTGAGGGGTAGAGCATTGACCATTAAATCCCTACATAAAATAATATTTAGACAATTCAAAATATCTAATTTGCTAGGTAATATTTAAGGCTTAAGGTTTATGGTTAGCTATACATAAAAACATGCTCCCTTACTGTTATATTCAAACAATTAAGTACAATATAAAAAAATTCCTAGAAGAATACGTTCCTTATGTTACGTCTAAACAATTAAATACACTCTATAAAGCCCATAAGAATGCATCAAAATATTACCTTAGATTATGTAACTTGTGAGAACTTAATCATCTACTCGTAAAATGTTTGGTCATTTACTCATAGAATGTTATGGAGCATGTTAACACTTAAAGTTGTTGGCAACAATAAGTTTTTTTGTTTGCACAATGCTATGCCACAAATTTCAAGTAATGTTTTATTACTAATGATCGATCCCTCATAACATATTCACATGTTTTTCCTCTTAATCATGAGCCACCAAACTAGGAAATATAGAATTAATAATAATGCTTGTTTTCCTAAACCATGAAGCAATTATAATGATTGCATATTATAAGATATTCAACGACACTTTCTCTTAATTTCATAAACAAGTAAACATAACAAATCCAAAGAAAATTAAGATGTCAACATCGCATGAGCACAAACCATGGCTATAAACATTATTCACACATTAGTGCCCCACAATTAGTTCCCCTTAATATGTGTAATCTACAACAAACCTAACATATTACCTTTAGAGGTTTGATATCCCATACAAGGGATGATCTCATAAAAAACTAGGGTTGCAACAATTGCTTGTCCATGGGGGATGAGAAGAAAGAAGGGGACATGCTCAACGATCAATGTGCAATAGAATACAAAGTAGAATATTTTTTTTTACCAATTTTAGACTATAACCAACTAAGAAAATATTGATAAAATTTTAGGAGCATATATAGACACAAACAAATTCCCGGATCCGGGTGTCACCGCCACTGCCAACAGGACTGCCAGGGGAGACATGTCTACTCCTCCCGGCACCAGCTCCTAGACTCTGCATTAATGGAGGATTTGACATTTATACAACTGGCCTCTCTGCACGCAAAGGATCCCATTGCCCACATGGCCTGGGGGACGGCATTTATGCTGGCTCATCTTTCCTGGTCCTCTCGCCTGAGTTGGTATCAACTCATTAATTATCTTGCGTGTGATCTCCTAGCCTCTCCACGACTCCTGCTGGGTTATGAAGAACCAAGCTCACACCATTGCGTTCATTACGCATCTTGGTTATGCTTTGTCTACATCCACAGCAGAGAGCTCAGCCCCTGTGGAGAGTTCGGTTCTTTTGCTGCCCAATTTGATCATGAAGCGCACCAGAGGTATCTCCCGGCATGGCTCCAGTCAAGGCACAGGAAAATTCACGTCGGTGGAGAAGGAAATCCCAGCCAACATCAGTTACAAATAAAATGTATCAATGTCGGTTCATCATCTAGTGGACGATTGGGAGTCTAGGAGTGTCACTAAGATTCTCGCCTTCGACAGCCCTGGTACTCAGGTGAAGCATTACTGGTTGCTTAAGAATTTGCTAGGTACTCTGGTTGAAGATATGCTTACTAATTGGAATGTGGCCAAGATGACCATAATGGACACCAGGTCCAATATGGCTCATTTGGATGGCATCCTTGTTGCTCTTGAAGGTTGTCTCTCGGGAAGAAGATATGCTCTTTTCTCCCATCCGTCTCCACCCTTGGGTGTTGGTCTTGAAGGTCCGGTGGCTGGTACATGCGATGGAATGGTCAGGGTAGACAAAGGCATGGAGCCTCACGTGATCGAGCAGGTTGCCGATAGTTCTCTTCATAATTCTGTTCATAATTCTGTGGACCTCGCTGCCTCCGTGGATGCCGCTCCAGCTCCTATTCCTGCTCTTCACTGCATCTCAGGTCCTGATTCTCTAGCTGCAATCGTGGTGCAAGATGCCTCCCCTCCTGGGACTTCTTTCCCGGTTCCTTCTACAATTGATAAGGTCCACAGCAAGTGCCTTCGGAAAGACGAAGCAACAACAATTCTCTAGCGCAAGACTGAGCCTCTGCCATTCAAGCTCCTAGAGCAGCAGTGGACAGATGATCTCTTCGAACCTTGCCCCATCTCCGAGGACATGCATGACTCCAAAGGCACAGAAGCTAGTTCCTGAGCTCTGCATTTCTGGTTTTACCACTTTGTCTTTTTTTATACTCTGGCTTGCACAGAGTTATAGTTTAGCACAGAGTTATAGTTTTTACTGTCTTTCTTGCTCGATAGTTATTTTGTTTATCTCTATAAGTTTGGTTCCACTGCACTCTTTTGTAAAATTGGCACCTTGTACAGGGCCAATTCGATATATCTGGATTCTCCTGATAACTGTAATATTTTTTGTACTATAATATAAATCTTCCATGTAGCTTACAAAAAAAAAAAATATAGACACAAACAAAAAAAAGTAGATTTAACTTGTGTTAGCTAGCCTCAAACTTACAACTTATAATATCCATCTACCATGTTATGAATTAAATGTGTAAACTTAACCTACAACTAAATTTGAATATTATCACCATTATATCATCAATTTTCTATCGTCCACTACCAATACCCATTTTTGTGCCGAGAAGGTGCATTTCTACATCCCGGGTGAGGGGAAGTGTTGTGTGTACCATAAAAAAAGGAAAAAAAAAAGAATGTTGTGCCTTCTCGTGGCAAAAAAATAAAATAAAAAAATAAAAATGCATGCATAGTGTGGTGTACCATAGTGGAACGTGCATCATTGTGGTGTAGCATAGTGGAGTCTAGATGGCACTCTGTTGTAGCATAGTGGATCCCAGGTGGGGGGAAGTGTTAGTCTAGAAGTTGTCTAAATATTCGACTATTTCCACTGGACAACAAGTTTTTCCTCGGAAATTAGTGAAAATGTGTTTCCAAAATCTAAACCAAGTAGTGTTTTAATTAGTGTTTTGAAGGAATAAATGGATTCAACACACTGAAAAACCCTTGGGGCACCTAAAATCTGTAAGTTTGACAACTGTAACAATGATTTTGCAAAATCTCTTTGAAAATCCTGCCGAGAAAATAATTTGATTCCGGTGGAAATCGTTGCAATTTTAGACTATGTTGTTAGTCTATCCAATAACATAAAAAAAGGAAAAAAAAATGCATGCATCACATAGTGGAAGCCACCCCGAGAGAAATGCACGATTAATCCTTTAATGTATTAACCATGGATCGCACATGTTTTTTCATGGTTGATGATGGTTGACCATGGTTTACAATGGATTTTCATGGTTTACGATGGTTGTTCATGGTTAAGGGTCAGTGCAAGCTAATGAGGGTCACTTTTGGCACGTTAGATGCAATAGAAAACTGAAAAAGCAGGCATCCCTCAACTTACTTGGATTTTTTGATTTACTTACGGAAAATATCTTGCATTGAGTAAAAAAGATGAAATGTAGGAAATTGAATCACGTTTCTGAATATATAACTTTTATGTATTGAAAATTTGCATAGCTATGTCAAGTTTCAGTTTTCCTAACAGACACTTTTTATTTTTCAGGCAAATGATAAGGTATATGTTTTTGTGGGTAGAGCCTTTGAGGGCCTAAATGATGGAATCAAGCTACAAAAATCGGCATGCATGTAGAGAACACATAGCACTTGTGCGCCATTATTTTTCGAAAATTAAATTAGTAATTTTATAATTTTTTTATAATTGTCTAAGTGATCAAACCTCAAAAATAGTACATCTTTTGTGGGTAGAGCCTTTGAAGGTCTTAATGCAAAAATATTGAAATGGGTTTTTCATAGAACGTGGAGGTTAGTGTCCTCTTGTGCACCATACAATTTTTTTTTGAAATGATTGAGAATTGAAAAAGTTATGGAAGAAACACTAACAATGTGTTTCACGAGTTAAGGAGGTAGGACAGAAAAGAAATTGAAAGAAAATAGGAAAAATTAATATTTCAAAATAAAAGTTACATATTTGGAATCTGCAGAAAAAATGCTATTTGTGTCTAAGATTTCGTCAAAAATAACTCTGTGTAGCATATTGTAACGAGTGGCTAAGCACAGGCTTCTCCAGAAACTGGAAGAAATACCCAATTAGCTTTGGTTTTTCATTAACATAGCACAGGTTTGGAATTACCGAAGCAAACTCCAAAGCATACACATAGGATTATTGTTGACATGTGAGCATGTGACTCGGCCTGTTTAAATTCAAAAATATTGCCGCGCTTTTAGATTTAAATAACGCGTACGCGTTATATAACTAAATAACGAGTGCGCGTTATATCAATAATTAACGCGTACGCGTTATATAACTACATAACACGTACGCGTTATATAGTTACAAAACGCGCTCGCGTTATTCAAATCATAAAATATATGTTTAATACTTGAGAAAGAGGGGGTGTAGAAGTCAAGGGAAATTTTGTTTAATATTTGAGAAGGGGTGGGGAAGGGTCAAGGGAATCTATGGTTAATATTTAATAGGGGTGGGAAAGGGTCAAGGGCTTAGAAGGATGTTGGAAGCTTGAGTGGGGAGAGATGAAGGGAATGAGAACATGATGGGCTACAGGGGGTGAAGGGAAGTGGAGCTTGAGAGCACTATTAGGAGTAGAATAGGTTCTGAAGAGGTATAGGGTTAGAAGTTGAAAGTGAGACTTGAGTGACAAGGGGGATGTGAGAGAGAAATAAAGAATACAAGGGGGGGAGAGACATAGAGCGAGGGAGGGAGAGGGACAATGGGGAGGAATGGATTTGGAGGGAGTGAGAGATAGATGGGGATAGAACGAAATAAGAGATAGGAAGGGAGGGACAGAAAGTGTTGGTGGGAGACATGCAGAGAGTGGTGGCGATGGAGAGAGAGGGAGTGATGGAGAGATTGGGATAGGTTGAGGGAAAGATGAGGGAGGGATAGAAGGTGAGAGACAGGCGATGAGAGAGGGAGGGAGAGAAGGTAGGGTGAGGGATGGAGGGAGAAAGTTGGAGATAGATATGGATGGAGGGGGTATGGGTTTGAGAATGGAAAGTGACATAATGTGTGTGTATGTGTGTGTGTTTGAGAGAGAGAGAGAGACAGAGAGAGAGACAGAGAGAGAGAGAGAGAGAGAGAGAGATTGATGGTTGGGGAGAGAGAGAGTAGAGGGAGTTGTGAGCATCATATTCTCCATCAGCATCATATTCTTCATCATCATCATCTTCATGACCATCATCGTCATCATCAACATCTTCATCATCATCACCATCATCATCATCATCATCATATTCCTCATCAAATCAAAATCTCCATCATCATTATCATCATCATGATCATCATCTAAACATCACCATCACCATCATCATCAACATCTTCATCATCATCACCATCACCATCATCATCAAAATCTTCATCGTCATCACCATCACCATCACCATCACCATATTCATCATCATTGTCATCTCTAGGTTCCCCATCAACATCAACATCTCCATCATCATCATCTTCTTCATCATCATCATCTTCATCACCATCATCATCATCATCAACATCTTCATCATCATCACCATCATCATCATCATCATTATCTTCCTTGAATCAGATCAACATATCCATCATGTCACCATCATCTTCTGAACATCATCATCTAAACATCACCATCACCATCACCATCATCATCATCATCTTCATCATCATTACCATCACCATCATCATCAACATCTTCATTGTCATCACCATCATCATCATCATCATCATTGGCATTTGTAGGTTCCTCATCAACATCTCCATCATTATCATCTTCTCCATCATCATCATCTTCATCACCATCATCATCAGCATCAACATCTTCATCATCATCACCATAATCATCATCTTCATCGTCATCAGGTCAACATCTCCATCATCATCATCTTCTTCATCATCTTCACCATCATCATCATCATCATCATCTTCATCGCCATCTCCATCATCTCCATCATCTCCATCATCATCACCATCACCATCATCATCATCTTCATGACCATAAACATCTTCATCATCATTGTCATCTCCCCCTTCCTCATCAACATCTCCATCATCATCATCATCATCATCATCATCATCATCACCATCTGAACATCACCATCATCGTCAACATCTTCATCATCATCATCATCATCATCAGCATCATCATCAGCATCAGCATCATCATCAAAATCTTCATCGTCATCACCATCACCATCTTCATCATCATTGTCATCTCTAGGTTCCCCATCAACACATCTCCATCATCGTCATCTTCTTCATCATCATCATCTTCATCACCATCATCATCGTCATCTTCTTCATCATCATCATCTTCATCACCATCATCATCGTCATCAACATCTTCATCATCATCACCACCATCATCATCATCATCTTCCTCATCAGATCAACATCTCCATCATGTCACCATCATCTTCATCTTCATCATCATCATCATCATCATCATCATCATTACCAACACCATCATCATCAACATCTTCATCGTCATCACCATCATCATTGGCATCTGTAGGTTCCTCATCAACATCTCCATCATCGTCATCATTGGCATCTGCAGGTTCCTCATCAACATATCCATCATCGTCATTTTCTCCATCATCATCACCATCATCACCATCATGATCTTCTGAACATCATCATGATCATCATCTAAACATCACCATCACCATCATCGTCAACATCTTCATCATCATCGCCATCAGCATCATCATCAAAATCTTCATCGTCATCACCGTCACCATCTTCATCATCATTGTCATCTCTAGGTTCCCCATCAACACATCTCCATCATCATCATCTTCTTCATCATCATCATCTTCATCACCATCATCATCGTCATCAACATCTTCATCATCATCACCATCATCATCATCATCATCTTCCTCATCAGATCAACATCTCCATCATGTCACCATCATCTTCGTCATCATCATCATCATCATCATTACCAGCACCATCATCATCAACATCTTCATCGTCATCACCATCATCATTGGCATCTGTAGGTTCCTCATCAACATCTCCATCATCATCATCATTGGCATCTGCAGGTTCCTCATCAACATATCCATCATTGTCATTTTCTCCATCATCATCACCATCATCACCATCATGATCTTCTGAACATCATCATGATCATCATCTCAACATCACCATCACCATCATCGTCAACATCTTCATCATCATCGCCATCAGCATCATCATCAAAATCTTCATCGTCATCACCATCACCATCACCATCACCATCACCATCTTCATCATCATTGTCATCTCTAGGTTCCCCATCAACACAACATCTCCATCATCATCATCTTCTTCATCATCATCATCTTCATCTCCATCATCGTCCTCATCAACATGATCTTCATCATCATCACCATCATCACCATCATCATCATCATCTTCCTCATCAGATCAACATCTCCATCATGTCACCATCATCTTCATCACCATCATCATCACCATCATCATCAACATCAACATCTTCATCATCATCACCATCATCTTCATCAACATTATCATCTTTATCATCTTCATCTGCATCATGATCATCTTCATTGTCATCACCCTCCTCCTCCTCATCATCTTTATCATCTTCATCTACATCATGATCATCTTCATTGTCATCACCCTCCTCCTCCTCATCATCTTGTGCACTTATGCACTTAGGGATTAATATTTAGAAGAGGGTCTAAAGGCCTTTATGGGGGAGGGGCTCTAGGAACAAGGTAAGACAGAGAGGGCAGGGGGGAGGGATAAAGGCGTAGAGGGTTAGTGATTAAGGGAGAAGAAGGGAGAGAGTGCTATAGGGAGGGATAATGACGAAGATAAAGAGAAGGTGGAGAGATGGAGAGTGGGGTGGTAGAGACATGGCTGAAGGGAGAGAAAGAAACATGAAAGAAACATGTAGGGAGAATGAGGGACACATATTTAGAAAGAGATAGGGGGTATCTAGGGATTATTGGGAGAGAGCTAGGGGGTATTAAACCATACAAAACATTTGTTTTGTATGCAATCATATAAATTATTAGTTTTCTTTGATTTTGATCGTTGCCCTAGCCGTGCACCTAACCTATTTATTGTGCTTGACTATATCGCGTTCGCGTTTTTTAACTACATATCGCGCACGCGTTTTATATTTATAAAACGCGTACGCGTTTTGTAACTCCAGAAATAATGGACTGTTGCTGTCCGAGAGCAACTTCACTCTGTCCGAACGAAAGCAACAATCCCGCGATTTTTCAAACAGCACGAGCCCGCGTCTGAAAATTTTCACATTCTACACCAACTCCATCATTTTTTTTTATGCAGGTGCAGCATTGAGGACATCTTTCATGGTTGCTCACTGTGGTGTTGGGTTATATGGCCATATTTGAAGAAAATAATTAGCAAGCTTGAAGAATCTCCAATTGAAGAACACCAAAGATAAGGCCTTTGAAAGATTCATTTTGCCTATATTTGAGGAGCACACAAGGTAAGATATCAAGCTTCAAGACCAACAAGGAAGAACTTCCATTTGCTTATTATTGAAGAGCTTGTAATTGAGGAGCAACAAAAACAAACTATATTGAATTGATCATTGTGGTGATGGGGAATGCACGTAACCGAGTAAACAAATCCACAAGGAAGAAGAGACCTCAAGAAGTCATTGAAGAAGAGAAAGAAAAGAAAAGAATATACATGATGAATCGGAGGCTTTCTTTGGAAACTAATCCAAATCCAATTGTAGAGGATACCATGGTTCATCCTATTAATCCACGACAAGAGGGACCTTCAATTTCCACAATAGTTGTTGAACAAGCACCCCATGGAAGTAATCAAGAAGCAAAACGTAGGTGCTCATTAGGGGATGTTTCAATTCCCACTTCAAGTCAAAGTGATAAGTTACCATCTCAAGATGAAGCTCACGAAGAAACACACAATTTGCTATCCGGATGTGGTTATACAAGCGATGAAGTCAGAGAGGCGTTGGACATTTTGCCTACTGTTGAAGAAGAGAATGTTATCCACACCATCGATGAGGATGTTGGACTTCCACAAGGGGATGTTGGACTTCCACAGACCATGGATGAGGATGTTGGACTTCCACCATCCAACTACCAGGAAGAGAATGAAGGACACCAAGCTACTACTGAAACGCCAGAGCGTCTTGGTGATGCGCTACATGGTACAATTCCAACCCCCTTACCTCCATTAGCAAGCACACGTCGAAGAACTCCGAAGCGTATACAAGTTGATGAAAGACTTATGAATTCCATTGAAGGTACGCTATCTAAACGTAGTATTGCTTATCAAACTCAACAGATACTTGATAAATATTTTGTTTCTAAATGTGATGGAGATAAATGTAGATTATTTTTATCATTGTTAAAATCTAGGAGCATGAATGTTGTTAGGAAAAAGTTAGGGATAAAGATGATAAAGAATTCTGAACCAAGTTCTCATATAGTTAAAAGCCTAGTAGATGCATTTGGTAAAATTGGTAAGAACACACGTTCAAAGGACCGCAATGCTGCTCGTCGTGTGTTGTCACAATCAATTGCAGATAAGAACACCAGGGCCCTTCGTATTCTCAGGCCTACATCGAAACTAGTTAATTTGAATGTAAAAACCCTCCGTAGGTATTCTATTAGAAGAGAACATCTTGACACAACCGATCAGACAGATTTTTGGGCCTTTGTTGGTCGGTTGCCACGTCGTGACATGAAGCTAGTTGATGCAGTAAAGGGACTAGTGCATAGTTTTTGGCATGATCACACAAGGCCTTCTTCAAACCGAAAGGATGTACTAAAACTAAGAAGGGGTTCAAAGGATCGTGAGCCACATACTAAGCATCTTCTTGATATAACACAGACAGAGCTTTACGAAAAATTTAAGATTGAGCATAGACAATTGAACTTGGGGCAAAGATCTTTTGAGAAATGTAAGCCATGGTATGTTAGAATAAATACTCTTCGTAACACTTGTTGTTGTAGATACCATGTAGAATATGAATATTACTATGAAACATTTTTGTACATTCGTCGTGTGTTGCATACTAACATTGTGCAGGATTGCTCCATGACAATACCACCGACTTCATCAAGAGAATTCATTCATAGCATCATGTGCAATAGGCCCGAGGGGCAAACATACTATGCAAAATCTTGTTTGGATGGAACATGCTCCAACTGTGCTGGAATGGCATTATTGAGCCAATGTATGCACGAGAATGGAGACAGTGAATTTGGGAAAATGGTTACAGACATGAAAAGTTTCAAATATATCAACTATGAAATAGTCCCAGGGAAAGAAAGCAAAAAAATACAATTGGTGACATCTCAGGTATGCATTTATATCTATAAAATTATGTTGTAACGGTTACATTTCAATCCTTACTTACAACAAAAAACTGACATTGAGATCATTTTGTGTCACCAGGTACAAGTTAGTGACTTCATCAAGGAATTTATTGAAAAGACACATCAATATAGATGGAAAGCAAACCCTCATTGTGTCCATGACTGACGATGAAAACAACCACTTTCCAACTGGTTCTATGGTTGTTAAAGGTGAATACTTGACACGGGACAACAATGGAAGAAAGAAGGGTGGATATGTTTACAGGGATTACAAACCAGGTGCAAGTGTATATCACTTTACCAACTTAATCATTGGCACAAACCTTCAGGTACGAACAATGCCTAGTCGAAATACATCGAAGGTACGCTACTTCTTACCGGATACAGAGCACGAGAGACTAATGGAGACCATCAGTATAAGAGATGATCCGGAGGGCTTGGTTGTATGATAATAGGTGGGATCTAGCATGATGAGGTACGTTACATACTTTTAATACTATACTATTTTCACTATTTGTAATTGAATATTGATATATGTTCAATTTTCACAT
Source organism: Larix kaempferi (assembly GCA_027924585.1). Classification (NCBI taxonomy): domain Eukaryota; kingdom Viridiplantae; phylum Streptophyta; class Pinopsida; order Pinales; family Pinaceae; genus Larix; species Larix kaempferi. The sequence continues at coordinate 22,051,394 of BSBM01000502.1, forward strand.
GTATGTTTCATATGAATATGTCAATTTTGCGTTCTTGATATGCCAAATTTACAAGAGATGGATTAAAATTATATTATGTTCATATGATCAGTAAACCATATATTAATCATGTTTGAGAGGTTGCTTAGCTAACTTTAAGGGCATTTAAGCTCTATGTTAAGCCCAACTAAATCCTTATGAATCACTAGACAATCGAATTGGTTCCTTGAGTAATTCAACTATGAAAGTCTCTCTTAATCTAGCGACAACCACCTTTTACCCATTTCTATAGAATTTATCTTCTTTAATAATTTTCTAATCCAAATTTTAATAGCTATTACATTTTCACTATACAACTATGAAAGTCTCTAGTGACAACCACCTTTTACCCATTTTTATTATACATCTCTAAGTTATCCACACAAAAACACACACATATATATATAATAATTATTGTGTATTCATAGTCAAAACTAAAAAATATATGGATTAAAGTGGATAAACATTAAACTAAACTAAAATTAAACTAAAATTAAACTAAATTAAATTAAACTAAAAAATATATGGATTAAAGTGGATAAACATTAAACTAAAATTATAATAATTGTGTTTTTTAATCCATTTTTTACATATGATCAGTAAACCCTAAAATTATATTATGTTCATCATGTTGGTTATTGGCTTCACCCAACAAAATTAATTCAATTCATGCTCACTATATTAAACAATACACTTATATTAAATTTAATTCATGTCTTGTTAAATATTTCATAATGAATTAGCTAGTTGAGAGCACCACCTTAGACCAAGCCATCATCATCATGGACCTGCAAAACCCTAGTTTCCAAAGTGTCTAGGCAGGTTTGGGCTAGGAACACTAGCCATACCCGCCCGGTGGATGATTTTCCAAAGTTGACCCCCGTGTGCAAAAATTGCACACTCCCACACTGAGCAAAACCCTAGTTTCCAAGATGGACCTGCAAGGTGACACATGGGCCACCGGGTAGGAGGGGAGGGGCATCCCTGGCACTATCCCGGTGTGCTGAATCCAACGGAGTCGACGGTTCGTCGATCCGAGCCACGGTCTTCATTCTATGGCTCGTCCCGTCTCACTACCAGAAGGCCTTCAGGGACACCTGCTGGATACCTACCGGGGGCATAGAACTCCAACCATGCAACAAAACCGGGTTCTGGGGAGTCCTGCAGGTGTGTCTAGACAGGTTCGGGCTAGGAACACTAGCCATACTTGCCCGGTGGATGATTTTCCAAAGTTGACCCCCGTGTGCAAAAATTGCACACTCCCACACTGAGCAAAACCCTAGTTTACGAAATGAATGCACAATGAAGCCACTGGGCCATGGGGAGACGAGGGAGAGGGCCCCCTAGAGGTAATCGCACGCCAGGAGACCAACGGAGTCGACGGTTCGTCGGTCCGACGTCCGGTTTCCGAGTTATGTCGAGTTGCAAGTCGCATGAAAATGCCGTTCAGGGACACTTGGTGAATTTCCGTCCGGGAGCCAAAAAGCAAACGGAGCAAGAAGATTGCGTGCCGTTGGCTCCCGCAAGTGTGTGTGGGCAATGCCGACGTGGGAACACTGCCAACACTGGCTCGGGGGAGGTTTTTGCAGAGTTGACCCACCAATGCGAGATTGCATGCAATTACACTGAGCAAAACCCTAGTTTACGAAATGAATGCACAATGAAGCCACTGGGCCATGGGGAGACGAGGGAGAGGGTCCCCTAGAGGTAATCGCACGCCAGGAGACCAACGGAGTCGACGGTTCGTCGGTCCGACGTCCGGTTTCCGAGTTATGTCGAGTTGCAAGTCGCATGAAAATGCCGTTCAGGGACACTTGGTGAATTTCCGTCCGGGAGCCAAAAAGCAAACGGAGCAAGAAGATTGCGTGCCGTTGGCTCCCGCAAGTGTGTGTGGGCAATGCCGACGTGGGAACACTGCCAACACTGGCTCGGGGGAGGTTTTTGCAGAGTTGACCCACCAATGCGAGATTGCATGCAATTACACTGAGCAAAACCCTAGTTTACGAAATGAATGCACAATGAAGCCACTGGGCCATGGGGAGACGAGGGAGAGGGTCCCCTAGAGGTAATCGCACGCCAGGAGACCAACGGAGTCGACGGTTCGTCGGTCCGACGTCCGGTTTCCGAGTTATGTCGAGTTGCAAGTCGCATGAAAATGCCGTTCAGGGACACTTGGTGAATTTCCGTCCGGGAGCCAAAAAGCAAACGGAGCAAGAAGATTGCGTGCCGTTGGCTCCCGCAAGTGTGTGTGGGCAATGCCGACGTGGGAACACTGCCAACACTGGCTCGGGGGAGGTTTTTGCAGAGTTGACCCACCAATGCGAGATTGCATGCAATTACACTGAGCAAAACCCTAGTTTACGAAATGAATGCACAATGAAGCCACTGGGCCATGGGGAGACGAGGGAGAGGGTCCCCTAGAGGTAATCGCACGCCAGGAGACCAACGGAGTCGACGGTTCGTCGGTCCGACGTCCGGTTTCCGAGTTATGTCGAGTTGCAAGTCGCATGAAAATGCCGTTCAGGGACACTTGGTGAATTTCCGTCCGGGAGCCAAAAAGCAAACGGAGCAAGAAGATTGCGTGCCGTTGGCTCCCGCAAGTGTGTGTGGGCAATGCCGACGTGGGAACACTGCCAACACTAGCTCGGGGGAGGTTTTTGCAGAGTTGACCCACCAATGCGAGATTGCATGCAATTACACTGAGCAAAACCCTAGTTTACGAAATGAATGCACAATGAAGCCACTGGGCCATGGGGAGACGAGGGAGAGGGTCCCCTAGAGGTATTCGCACGCCAGGAGACCAACGGAGTCGACGGTTCGTCGGTCCGACGTCCGGTTTCCGAGTTATGTCGAGTTGCAAGTCGCATGAAAATGCCGTTCAGGGACACTTGGTGAATTTCCGTCCGGGAGCCAAAAAGCAAACGGAGCAAGAAGATTGCGTGCCGTTGGCTCCCGCAAGTGTGTGTGGGCAATGCCGACGTGGGAACACTGCCAACACTGGCTCGGGGGAGGTTTTTGCAGAGTTGACCCACCAATGCGAGATTGCATGCAATTACACTGAGCAAAACCCTAGTTTACGAAATGAATGCACAATGAAGCCACTGGGCCATGGGGAGACGAGGGAGAGGGTCCCCTAGAGGTAATCGCACGCCAGGAGACCAACGGAGTCGACGGTTCGTCGGTCCGACGTCCGGTTTCCGAGTTATGTCGAGTTGCAAGTCGCATGAAAATGCCGTTCAGGGACACTTGGTGAATTTCCGTCCGGGAGCCAAAAAGCAAACGGAGCAAGAAGATTGCGTGCCATTGGCTCCCGCAAGTGTGTGTGGGCAATGCCGACGTGGGAACACTGCCAACACTAGCTCGGGGGAGGTTTTTGCAGAGTTGACCCACCAATGCGAGATTGCATGCAATTACACTGAGCAAAACCCTAGTTTACGAAATGAATGCACAATGAAGCCACTGGGCCATGGGGAGACGAGGGAGAGGGTCCCCTAGAGGTAATCGCACGCCAGGAGACCAACGGAGTCGACGGTTCGTCGGTCCGACGTCCGGTTTCCGAGTTATGTCGAGTTGCAAGTCGCATGAAAATGCCGTTCAGGGACACTTGGTGAATTTCCGCCCATTTTATAATTTAAGCCACTTTTAAATATTTGAACTTCCATATTATTTTTGAAAGAGTATAATATTTCAAAACTCCTAAAGAGACAAAAACACATGATCAAAACTCCTAAGGCTGTAATTTAGAGTAGTAATAATGGGGGGTGATGGAGTTGAATTTGATCCTATGGAAGATAATGATACTAATATTATTGAGAATAAAGGGATAATAGGTTGATCCATGACACCTTTGTTTGCATGGATGAGGATGCACCTATGTATGAGACCTATGATAATATTCATGATGTACATCTTATTGATAAGGCACACAAAGGCCTATACAAGAGATCAAAGATGGGTCACTTTGTCTACTAATTTGATGTTGATAAAATTGAAGGTATTGAATGACATTTCAAACAATGGTATGACAAAGATCCTAATGTATACACAAGGTTAATATATAAGGTGCCCCATAAGGTTCTTTGTCATATCCCTATAATTCTAGGTTTTTGATGATTGTTTAGGTTAAAAAACATAGCACATTATATGGATTATCATGTACAAAGATAAGTGAAGATGGTATTATATGAGTGGCTACAAATGGTTCTCAATTTACGATCATCAAGGAAATATTACCCATTTTTTAAGAAGAACCTCATAATGTTAGACTTTCATTGGTAGTTGATGGCAATGGGTGTGCATGAGTGAGTTCATTGAAACCTTGAAAACATTGTATTGCATTTAGTTTGATTAAATTACACGAGCAAGAACTTTGACATAACTTGTAATGATCATCCAAAATCACAAATTTTAATTAGATACCAATTAGTGCATGCATGTAGTGAATTCGTTGAAACCTTTGAATATAATAGTTTGTTCTTTTGACATAGTGCATTCATGAGTAAAAGATAATCCACACAAATCAACACATTAGAATGACACAAGTACATGTATCCAAAAGTACATATATATCCAAAAGTGCATGTCTCCAAAAGTACATGTATATCCAAAAGTCTCCAAAAGTGCATGTCTCCAAAAGTACATGTATATCCAAAAGTATCGAAAAGTACATGTATCCAATGAAGTCAATGTACATGTCTCCAAAAGTACATGCACAATAAAGTCAATGTACATGTCTCCAAAACTGAATGTATCGAAAAGTACATATATATACAAAAGTATCCAAAAGCACATGTGTCCAAAACTATCCAAAAGTATCAAAACTCAAGCTTTCTCTTGTTCTTTCCCGACGTTGATCCTCTAGGCACATCCCTAGGATCAATGTGCATCCCTGGATCCTGCAAATTAAATATCAATTGTTAAATTCAACTAACTATGTACACTAATACATTATCTCAACAATTATCAACTGGTGCATGGAAAGTGCATGAAACACTTGGTCACTGAAGGACATCTCACCTCAACTGACAAAGGAGATTGTGTTGCTTGTGTAGCAGATGGAGCCGTCGGTTGAACATCCAGGATGGTTGAACCAGGGGGGCCAGGCACTGCTCCTGCTGGTGGTGGCTACAATGAAAAAATGTTGAAATAGTTAGAAATGCATGAATAAACAATAGGTCCAACAATAATAAACTATGTAAAGATAATGTTGAAATAGTTACATACCTGTGTGTGATCAGTCGCCACTGCAGATGCGGCACTAACTGCTGCATCAACCATCGATGCAAGGTTCTCAGCAGACAACTCGGGTTCCTGTTGCAGTAAACATGCAATTCAAACATTAACAAAAACGATTTATGCACTGGATTTCAAGTTAAACAACAAATATCATCGAAGGATATACATTACCGTGGTGTGAGTAAGCCCATGGTCGTGGGCAGCTGGAGTCTTTCTCGGAGTAGAACGCCTCACATACACACGACCCTTGTTCACGAATGGCCTGGAGGGAGATGCAAATACAGGCAATGGGCCAGATGTGTCGGATGGTGCCTACAGTCAGCAAGTGTTCATGTAGTTAGACATGCATGATTCAACAAACAAACATGTATTTAAAAAATGTCATTTTTAATTGTTTACCTGGAGCCCAGACGTTTCAGGGGACGGTATGACCATGGGCACTACCTCCACATTACCTTGCCCCTGTGAAGGATCTGCCATCTGCAAGTTTAATAATTGTAAATATTAGACCGTATATAGCATTAATGAACTAAAATGTAAAGTATGTGGAAATTAACAAATTAACAAGTATTAAAAAACTGAAATTTTAAAATGTTTACCTCGGTGTGAGATACGGCAATAGGTGGTATATAAGATGGGCCTGCCGAATGGGTAGCATCATGCCCCCCTGTCGAGTCTGGAACATCCGGCTCTGGGGCGTCACTGCCGGTAATCATCATCAACTGCAAGTTCACAAAATTAATATATTAGCTCAAACTATATATATGTGTACAAAGACGAAAATAAATGAAGAATTTATTACAATTAACCATCAAGATACCTCTCTCAAAAAGCCAGTGAAGACAACATCTGATGCAATACCATAGCAGGGACGACCACATGACGTGCACTCGTGAGGATCAGTAGTAGGATGGGGAATAGCTGATGGTCCTCCACTAGTGGATGGTCCTGATGGTCCTGCAGAAGTGGATGGTCCTGATGGTCCTGCAGTAGCTGATGGTCCTGCATGGTGACGAGCTGGTGTATGTACCACACCAGGGACAGATGTCCCTTCCTCACCCATATGTTGAACCATCCTGCCATGGCGAAGAACCGTCCGTGCCAAACTCAAAAAAGCATCCCGTGTCTGCGGAATAATGCGATGTGCTGGTGGGACATCTGGCCCAGGCAACTGCCTGCGAGGTGCAGGGATAGGGCGATCCTGGTCTCGAAGCCTGGCATTGGGTCGGTTTTGGGGCATCCCCCCACCGATCCCCTGGAACTGTAAGATGTCAAAATAGTTAACGTGTTTATGCAACACGAACTCTGCATACATCTTTCGAAGGAAATATAAGGGAATTTCCCTGTTGTTGTGTGGTGGCATATCAAAAACCATGTACCATCTGTCCATCCAGTTATCAACAAATGGTTGAAACGTGCACCACTCAATGGAGATATGCGGCTTGCTTGCATTAGGGATTTCCCCCGTCCGAGGGTCCCTAAACAATGCAAATACAACCTCTTTGGATATTTTTAGCTTTTTTACTGCATTGTAATCTAGTCCATCAGCATATTGTTGTCTTTTTCTTTCTCTGTAAGATGCAATATCATACAGGACATTCGTAGATTGTGTAATTGTGTCCACAATTGCATCCAAGGTTGATGCAAGTGAACGGCGAATCCTGTCGCCACCACTAAAAGCTTCACTTATGCCCCTCAATTGGGCAAGCTCAATCAATATTTCGGCATTGGCATCCATAGCCGCAACTGCAATAAAGACATTAATACGAAAATCATTAGAAACATATACATGGTATATAATGACGTCTCTTCAAAATTGAACATGTATTAAATCAAACTCACATAAGCAATTTAATGGCATTTACTTACATACATTTAAAACTTAAAATTAAACATTTGACAATTAAAAAGTAAGTTAGTCAGATTGGCAGAGACGAGGAGGAGGAGGATCAAGGCAGTGATGAGTTTGTTGATTCAGGCATGGAGGAGGAGGATCAAGGCAGTGATGAGTTTGCATCTATGTGTCTCAATGTCTCATTGTGTTTTGTGATTGTGAATGACAAATGTGTTGTGATTTGTGAATGATCTAATTTCTATTGAATATTTCATATTTGTAATTGTAAATGTATTTTCTATTGAATATTTGTAATTGTAAATGTTAAATTTTATTGGATGATCTATATGTCTATATTTTTAAATTTTAATATATTTTAAAAATATATTAATTCCGGGGGTCACCGTGTCCTACGTGTCATAATTCCGGGGGTCACCGTGTCTAGTGGGGACCAGGGATCAAATTTGAAGGGTGGGGTCCCATTTCACTATGAAGGGCTATGAGATATTGAACACTATTGAAGGGCTATGAGAAATTTATTAATATTTATTCTATGTGTATATATGGATGTGTTCATGTTGTATGGATTGGATTCTAGGTTAACCGAGGCCTTTTTAGAGCAAAGAATGGGGTAATTACTATTTGGGAACAAGTTTTTTATCAAATGTAAATTGCGGTGATGGAAGATATTGAGGGTGCCACATGTTGTGGAGAAAGTAGTATTGATTCCTATGACGTAATAGGGAGTTCAAAAAGTATGGTTTCAAGTATTGTCATGCGTAGCTCGATTGATTTTTCTCGCGCTAGGGTTGTAGCAACTGTTATGGCCATTACTGTTAAAAGGATTGATGGGGTGGAATCCCGTGAAACGATGAGTTCTTTTGTTAAGACGTAGATTCAGTGAAATTTGGTGGGAGTCTTATGTTCATTTTATGCACAAAATTCGATTACTTGATTTTGTTGCATTGTTAACTCTCCTCCTAGTCATAGCTACAATCTCTTATATAATTGTGAAGGTTATCAATCCACTCAATATATTAAAGTTGTAGTAGGCCAAAATCATCCACATATTTATTGTACTCACAAATGTTGACATTCCAATTTCTATGTAGAGTGCCCATTAACATTAGATTTTAATAATTTTGTTGATGCCATTAAATGTGTTAAACACGTAAGCGCTCGCTACAAACACGAGAACTTCGAAGCGTTCAAGCCATGGGCTACTCAGTGTAAGCCCGTCCACGTAAGTTCCTCAATGATATTATTAGAGGCCCAATGGTCCATGATCCATGGATGATCGAACACGTGGATATTGGAGAGTAAGCGAGTCCCACTCCCAAGTCACCTAGCTAGTAGCCGCATTCCCAATTTCCCACTAAAAATTGTTGATGGGTGAAATTTGAAGCTACCCTTCTGTTGCAATTTTAAACAGTAGTGGTTAATTTAATTATTGAAGGGCTTACCATGAAATTAAATTTTTTTTGCATGGTAAAATTTGAAGTGGCCTTCTATGACGTGTGGGTAAAATTTGAAGTGGCCTGAAGGCTTCAAATTTGAAGCCTGGTGGGGACACTCGTGTCCCGTGTCCTCGTGTCGGGTGACTTAGAAAGGGGGGAGTTTTAATTTTTTCAATTTTTGGTTTGATTATGAAGTTTTGAGTTTTGTGAAAAGGGTTTCATTTTGAGGTGTGAATTTAATTACAAATTGGGTTATTCCCAATTTGATCAATATTACAAAACTAGGTTAAACAATCAAAAAAATAGTAATTTGGATTAAAAAATCACAAAAAAATGATTTGGGTGAATAAATTACCTGACTAGATGAGAATGCACCGGTGAATTTGTCTCCTCTCCAGCTGAATCGAGCAACACGGATGGTTGAGTGGGCCACAAAGCGTCCTCGTCTAGGGTTAATTTCGCCTCTATTCGCGTTTCTGATGCGTGAGTGTCGCGGGTGGTCGGCAATCGGCCGACTGTGTTTTTAAATTCATTTTTAGTTTTACATATCGCGTACGCGATTTGTAAATACATAACGCGTACGCGTTTTTGAACTACATAACGCGTACGCGATATTGTTACCTAGCCTACATGTCCAATGACATGTTAGGCTCGGGTCTTACCATGGCAGGGGGTAAATATCATAAACGCGTTATGTTTTAGGTATCAGGAACGAGATTTGAAAAAAGTAGCATTGCATCTAAAGTGACCCTCATCTTCTTGCACACACCCTTAAGCATGGTTAACCCTAATTTATTTATCATGTTTAGGTATGGTTGATTGGGGTTGACTATCATTGATTATAGTTAACCATAGTTAAATATGGTTGAGTACAATTAATTATGGTTAATCAACCATAATTTTCTAAGTTGCTAGGAAACCTAGGTGCGGGGACGGGTGTGGGTAGGGTGGGTTCGTCAGGGTAGTGTATATATATATATATATATAAGTAGTTGTAACAAAACAATAAAAAGTTAAAAACATGTCACATGCATATTTCTTCATGATTCAATGATTCATCATTCATTCAACATTCACATTGGAACATAAAATTTGATATCAAGTGGAAGTTATATTATGATTCTATTGTCATACTACATTCAAAATTTGCCTAATGTGTCAATGGCATTTCCAGACATGAAATAGAAAATGCAAAATTCAAAAAACACTCAACAGTGCTTTCATTTACTGATTCTCCTTGTTGTAACAGTGTAACCTTGTCGTTGTATTCAACCTGGAAAGCCCTTCACTGTTTCACTAAACACCGTTGCCGTGGAAATCCCTTCACTAAATACTGTTGCTGCTAATGATTATGAGATGTTTGAATGGCAAATTATGGTGTTTGAAGAGTTTGGGGGTTGTAATTTTAGGTTTGGGATGGGGCACCTTTCCCCTTCCTTTTATTTATTTCACTCCTTAAAAAATTAAGGTACGTCGTCCCCTCTAAGCCAAACGAATTCATTTTTTCAATCGGGCATCTCAGGTTCTTCAGAACCCAATTCTTATAGGTTGGCCAACCAAGAACCCGAACCTGAATCGGATACATAGGTTGTGAACCCGGTGCGGGGACGTCAACCCTACCCCTCGTACGCGAACGCAACGTATGGTAGTTTTGACAGAGACGTTATTCTCCAAATCCGTCCAGACCTGGTGAGATTCAACTTCTTCAACAATCATATATCCATGGGAAGAGCGTTGCTGTGACATATATAGTTGGATACAGTGATCATTTCAACTTCCCATATTTTATGGAGTATATGGAAATTACACAACGCTCACGTTTCTTCTTTAAAGCCTCTACACGTCACGTTACACATTTTTCTTTTCTGAGAGGGAGTTTTGTTTACGCCAGCGAAGAAGTGTCGATGAGGTTGGAAAGCATCAAAGCCACGGCACTCACGCCCTGGTCATATTAAATTGACATCGCGCACAGAATATGCCTTCGAATGTACTGCATTGCAATTTAATTATACGCCAACACAACAGCAGGGACGAGGGACCACTGCCCACAACTTTTCTGAATAATGTAAATTATATGAAACGATACCTTACTTAAGTCACCACAAATGGAAAGAATTCCACGCCAACGTTTATATTAAAAACCTGATAAGCTGTGTATAAATTGAAAGCCTCATAAGCTGTATATATATAAGTTTTCGTCATCGCCTTTCATGTTCCATACAGTTTATTCATTCATATAAGATATAGCCAGCCATCGTAACAAGGACCAAAGTTCGACATTGCACCAAAATCCTTGAAATGGGGATCAATCGGAGTATCAATGGACGTTGGATAATGTTGGTGTTCATCATTTTGGAGTGCTGTTCCATTGGGGCCATTGCCAGATCTTTTGATTTCTATTACTTCGTTCAACAGGTATTAATTCCATGAAGTAATATATTCTGAACCTCAAATTTATTTTCGGCGTTATATTTTATTCTTGTGTATGTTGATGATGGTAATTAATTGCTTGTAAATATAGTGGCCTGGTTCATACTGCGATACTCGTAGAGGATGCTGTTACCCTAGAACGGGAAAGCCTGCTTCCGAATTTTCCATTCATGGCCTCTGGCCCAACTACAACACTGGTAAATGGCCACAGTTCTGTGGGTCCTCACGAGAATTCGAATACTCAAAGGTACCACTAATTCTTATATCTTTTCTCTTAATGTAATACTACTGGTAGGACGTTCATGAAACAAAATCTAACGTTTACATTATATATATGATAATGGCCGTTTTTATATATTGTGACAAAATTTGCAGATTTCAGATCTGGAGGAGGAGTTGAATAGGTATTGGGGGTCGTTAAGCTGTCCCAGCAACGATGGACACAAATTCTGGGGACACGAGTGGGAGAAGCATGGCACTTGCTCTCTCAATCTTAATGAGCATTCATATTTCCAGAAGGCTCTCTCCTTGAGACAAAAAATAGACATTCTAGGGTCTCTTAAAGCAGCAGGTGATCTTATATCATGAGGCTAGTTTCAAATTAATTTCTTCTTATGTAGATGTCGAATATTAATTGGCAGTTTAATGTTTACAGGTATTAAACCCGATGGAAGTGAATACAGTTTGAAGGATATAAAAAAAGCAATTAGGCAAAGCACTGGCGAGCTCCCAGGAATCGATTGCAACACAAGCAATGAGGGAAAGCATCAACTATTTCAGGTGTATATATGTGTTGATAAATCTGATGCTTCCACTATTATCGAATGCCCAATTTACCCACACAGCAATTGCCCGTCCATGGTTGAATTTCCTCCTTTTGGGGACGCTCACGAGTACCGAGGCGCTCCCAGAGACGATAACCTTTATGGAATAGAGGAGCTGTAGATCTCTACAAACAGCAATATTCCTTTCAACGCTTCATTTTTATCATTAAAACTTCCCATTTCAGCTTGACGTTTTGTAGGTTTGGTGGCTTCTTGAATCGCATTGCAGTGCATGTTTTGCACGATTCAATTTGCCAGTATTTATATGTTGCTATAATAAAACAACCCGAGGGTTTAAGGTTTGCACGATTCAATTTGCCCGTATTTATGCGCTATAATAAAACAGCCCAACGGTTTAAGGTTTGCAAAGAAAAAACACTATATTTCATTATTTAAATATGGTAAAACCAAGTTTGCAAGGAAGTACAAGATATTTAAATATGAGAAAAATATTCGCCATTTAATGGTTGACAATATGATAAATTCATAATAAACCTAACTCCTAATCAATATTTTAAACTAATTTTCATCGAGAGATGTTTTTTTCATCTTTGCTATGTTCTTGAACATTTTTATTGGTTTTGTCACATTATGATGTTCATCATGTGGTTATATTATATGGAAATGCAATGTCTTTTAACGATTTTGTTGCTTTTGACGTTCATCAAGTTTTATGTTGGATTGTGACATTCCTCCATGTTTATGTCACAATATGAAATTCATCTTTTTAATGTTATTCAAAGCTTTTGCAAGGTTTTTGCCACATTATGATATTCATCAAGTGCTATGTTCGATTGTCACGCGTTCATAAAGTTTTAGGTTGGATTGCGACGTTCCTCCATTTTTATGTGACAATCTAAAATTTAGTTTTTAATGTTCCTAGAAGGTTTTGCAAGGGATTTTCACATACTATAGGGTTTTGTTGTCTTGAGAGATTAATCAATTGTTATGTCACATTTTAGGTTTTGTCACATTGTGGCATTCATCAAGTTTTATGTTGGATATGTTCGATTGTGACATTCCTCCATGGTTATGTCACATTGTGACATTCATATTTGCAATGTTCCTTGAAGGTTTTATTGCATTGTAAAATTAAATGTCTCGAGAAAATGACATTCATGAAGGGTTATGCAACATTGTGGCATTCATCAAGGGTTATGCTGCATTGCAATGTTTAGGTCGCCATTGCAATGTGACATAAATTCATTAATGTTAAATGTCGCCATTCATCAATGGCTATGTCGCATTGTGAAATTCATCAAGGGTTATGTCCCAATGTGATGATTTCTCCTGAATATGACCTTCATGAAGGGTTATGTCGCATTGTGATAGTCATGAAGGTTTATGTCACATTGCGATGTTTATGTTGATAATGCAATGCAACATAATTCATTAATATTAAATGTCGTCATTCATTAAGGGTTATGTCGCATTATGACATTCATCAAGGCTTATGTTGCATTGCGATGTTTATGTCAAATTCATTAGTTGCTACATTAATCAAGTGTTATTTCACGTTTTACTTATGTCAGCTTGGGACTTTAATAAATTGTCATGTCACATTTTGGCTAAGTTCCTCAATGAATCTGTCATATTATCATGTTCAACAAGGGTCATATGGAATTGCAATGTTTTACAAGTGTTTTGCATTAAAAACTATTAACCATATTATATAAGTCAAAAACTATTTGTATTAAAATTTTGCATTGATAATGTAAAATGAATGTTGAAAATTAAGTTAACGATGGAACTCCATCTTTTCATGGTGGATTTAATTATTAATCTTTAGATAAATATATCCCAATTTTTTATGTAGTATGTTTCAATATGTTTCTTAATATGCTAATCATTGGACTTCATTTAATGATGGAACTCCATCTTTTCAGGGTGGAATTAATTATTAATCTTTAGACAAAGATATTTAAATTTTTGATGTAGTATGTTTCAATATGTTTCCTAAAATATTAATCATGAGATTAATATATTAATATATGTTTCCAATAGTATTGTTTCATTGAAAGTATGTATGTTCAGTTTTCTATTAGGATTGTACACAAACTTTATTATTTATTATTTGTAGTTCGATATGCAATTTAGAATCAATACATAACATTTCTATAGAATTTACAAAAGTAGTATATATAAATAAAAAAACTTTAATTGCCACATTATACTTTCATCAAGTTTTATATTGGAGAGTGGCATTCCTCCATGTTTATATCATAAACTAAAATTCATTTTTTTGATGTTCTTTTAAGGTTTTGCAAGAGTTTTGTCACATTGCGATGTTCATCAAATGTTATGTTCAGTTGCGACATTCCTCCATGGTTATTACATTGTAACATTTTGCAAGGGTTTTATTCAACGTCACAATGTGACATAACATTATGACATAACCCTTGACCAATATAGCATTGTGACACAAACATTTGGGAATGTATTAAGCAAACGTAATTCAACTCTACAATTCTATACTCATATAATATTTTTATATATATCATATAATATTATGATACAATAATTTTGTATACTATAATATAATACTATTGTTAAATATTAATATTTTAATTAAATAATAATATTTAAATAAATTGATAAATTTTTATTGTTACTTTGATTATAAAATTTTAATTAAATACCCTATAATAGTATAATATAATATAATATCATATCATATAATATAATATAATTAAAATATATTATATTATTTTAAATTAATTATTATATTAAAATTAATTAAATAATATTATTATATTAATATTTTGTTTTTTAAAATAATTATAACAATTTTTATATTATACTGAAGTATTAATTGAGTAATAACAATTTGAATTATTATTATTTTATTAAATTATTTTAAGAAAATTATATTATTATTAATTAAACATTTATACTCTATCAATACATTATTATAATATTTTAAATATATCGTGCATAATTTCTATATAATTATTATATAATTATAATATCATAATTAAAGTATAATATTTTAATAAATTATATTATTATTAATTTTTCTATATAAAAAGAATATAACTATATTAAATTATATTAAATTATTTTAAATGAGATATTATTATTATTATTAAATTATATGCGTTTAATTAAATACTATATTTAATTATTGTATAAGTAATTAAATAAATAAGATTACTTTATTTAATACTTTAAAGATATTTAATACTTTAGATTAATTTTTATTTTTAATTATTAATATTAATTTTGAAGTATTTAATTAAATTAGTTTTTAAATAATTATTATATAATAAATATTTGAGTATTTTATTTAAATAATATTTTGGAGATATGTGTATGCTCCCACCCGTTACTAGCAACAACCACATTAATAATAATAATGTGTCCAAATACGTCGATAGGCGTAAATTGGGCACATACTTTTCATATTATTGTTTTTGGTATGTGTCAAATTTACGCCTACGGCGTATTCGGACACATTAATATTATTAATGTGGTTCTTGCTAGTTTTAATCAAGATGCATTTGAGCATAATAAGATACGATGGCCATGAAATAAATCCCCACTATACACTTGTTACACTAAGGTTAATCTTGTTGATCCACTCAAAGAAGTCCAAAATCTCATATAATATCTAAACACCTATCAATGTAATTACCACTAATCAAGTACAACAATAATTTGATTAATGGTAATAAATTTAATTAAATGATGTGACAACAATTTAGCATACATAGCAGTCCACGTATAGGGAAGCATAATGAGTAGTTATTAATGGAGAATAAAAAAATAATAATTATCCCAAGTGAAAATAATGCGATTTGAAATAAAAAGTTGTTTCTAAATTCACTTCTTCATATTCATATGAAGACTAGAATGCTATCAACTATTATAACCATACTAGCAAGATTCGAGTACGAATTCGAATACGATACGGAAAAAATACGTAACGAAAAAATCAAGTACGGCTAAAATACGACAGTAGACATCTTATAAATACCTTAATCCTCCTCGCTGTCAATACCTCCATTGTTTATGATAAACTCAAAAGCATAGTCCATCAAACCACTGTTGCATCCCTGGTTGTAACAAGTATCACAATCCACCAACTCTTGTTCAAACAAACTAATCAAGTCATTCGTCACAATTTGGTTTATACCTTCCATGACTGCAACTGCCGAGAACGCCCAACAACTTCCTTCAAACATTCCCACTACACTTCATAAAAAATTACATCCACCAGAAAATAATCTACCCTGATATATAAAATTAACAAAGGTGTAAAATTACCATGATATACTCCGATTCTGGATGCAAAATGACGTACAACTTACCGCAAGAGGCTTGATTCTTGACTTTTGTGACATCGCCTTTCTTTCTCCAATCCACAGACTTTGGCAAAGTATCTCCAACGTTGTACTCATATCTAGGGATTTGAGACTTCCTCCTCCTTGAAAGTTGTTGGAACATAAAGTGAACTAGTAAAGAAACGTTGTAGTGCATTATTACGCAATATACTTATAAGAAATATTTATGTATTTATTTCACAACAGTTCTCAATCTATTTCAGATTCAAAACCTGTAGCTTGGGTGACAAATTGACAATGTGACTCGTAATGCAATTACAATATGGTAAGCAGTGATGCACGATGTAGTATGCTACTATATTACACTTACAGTATTGGGTATATGCATACCTGTTACGGACACAAGTTTGATCTTTGCGATTATTTTTTGTTTGAGGGAAATAAAATTTTTGATTAGTCGACCATGTTTTGGATTTTCAAATTTTATTATATCAATATGAATTAGATCGAGTTCGGTTCGGTCAAAATTTGATTGTAACATCCCCATATTGACCCCATTGCATTAAAAATGTAAATGATGTAATATTGTTATAAAATCACGGTGAGGAGCTCAAGGCCAAGGCCCCGCCACCGATTTATTGAAGCATATGCTTTATGTGCTAGCCAGACACATTAGAATTTCGATATCATGTAAATATGCATTTTAATAAAATACCCACAACTAGCTATGCAATGCAGCAAGAGACGGGGGCATGATTTTACAAGGAATTGGGAGGGAAAACATTCAAACCCTTGAGCCAATCAAGTCAAGCCAAGTGTTAATGAGAGAACCCATCAAACCCTCAACTACCCATCTTGACTTTTGTACCCAATCATTCATTCTCCCAAGAATTGGTTGAAGTAGTTAATGCCTTGGGGAATGGAGAGGTATGGCTGTCCAAATTCAAGTATGGACAAGCCACCCTCCATGGAAAAACGTGTTTTTCTTCTTGGGCAAGAAAACAGCCATGAATTGCTCCCGAATCCATTACCCATCAAGTAGTTTTGCCTCTCTCACATTTTTGGAGCTGCCTGGGCGTTTTTCCTCCATGTTTTCTTGTGTTTTCCTTGTTTTTCAGTTGGGAAGAGGGCGTTTTTGTGTTGCAGAGTTGTTGGAAGAAGAGGGAGCTCGATTTGGGGTTTCAATGAGGCCATTTTGGCAATTTGAAATGCTCATAACCTGTAGGAGAAATCGAGTTCGCTCCCTGTGGTTGAATCCCCCTTTCCAAAGTCCATTTTTGGTGTGCCCACGATTTGGGAAAGTCCAGGGCCATCCTATTTGTAAATCCCATTGTTGAAAAAGTGTATCCATGCCTAGTTTGAGTTGTTGTGTGTAAAATAATGTTGGGGTTGAGATGGGTTTCTATTGCTTTGGCTGTGCATGAGCTCAAATGTCCCATTTTCCTTGTAAGAATCATGCCCAGCTCGGGGGTGGCAGTTGTGTTGAGAGAATTGATGAACACAACTGGCCTATGGTTAGGTGGAACGTTGCAGTGACATAGCTAGTTGTTTGGGACAACATTACATCAAGATGAGTATTTTCTTATGTGTAATTACTTCTGCAAATGTATTAATTTGTTGACTGTGTTAAATTTAATGGCATCATGTAATGTGTGTGGATGATGTTATTCCGCTGTGCATGTTTGCTTTAAATTGCATCTGCACACATTTGATCTTTAATTGTTGTGAATTTAATCAATGGGTTGAGTTTATGTAAAAGCCCTAGATTGGCATCATGTTCCCTTGCATTGGGACCACGGGAGGGTACATTACAGAATGGCATCAGAGCTGCTGGTTGCAGCATTTGGCCTTCATGGGATACCTATCACAGTTGCAGAGGTAAGTATGCCTCATGTCTAACACTAAACATCAAAAAAGAAGGAAATATTTTAGAAAATTTTTCTAACTATTTTTGAAAATTTGAATTTTTTTTCTAAGTGTTGGAAATTTTGCTCAAGTCTCTGTTGGCGATTTTAACCATAACTATTGCGCCAAGGTCGGCGAAAATTTGGTTAAATTTTGCGCCGAAGCAGTCGAGGAGAAAAGACTCTGTCGGCAAAGATAAGCGAGAAAACGCCGAAACAGGCGGTGATTTTAAGCTTAAAAGTTGCGATGCAGCGACAATTTTAGCCTTAAAATTTGTGACGTGGCGACAACTTAGCTTAAAATTTGCGACGCAGTCGGCAATTTTAGCCTTAAAATTTGCGTGGGGTCGACAATTTTAGCCTTAAAATTTGCGACGCGGTTGCAGCAATAGAGGATTGTG
This sequence comes from Larix kaempferi, assembly GCA_027924585.1. Lineage (NCBI taxonomy): Eukaryota > Viridiplantae > Streptophyta > Pinopsida > Pinales > Pinaceae > Larix > Larix kaempferi. The sequence continues at coordinate 22,069,780 of BSBM01000502.1, forward strand.
GGCGGCGAAGATAAGGCCAGGATTGCCACAACGGTCGTAGAAGTTAGGGTTAAAATCTACAACGGTCGTCGGCGACACTGGCAAAACGGTCGTGGAAGTTAAGATTAAAACCTGCGATGCGACGATGATTTTAGGGTTAAATCTAGCACCAAGGTCGGCAGAGTTAAGGTTAAATCCAGCGACGGTTGCAAAGGTTGACCCGCGACCAGCGATGAAAAAAAAAAAGAAAAAAAATGAGTATAGAGCCCAAAACTTGATTTTTGGGTAGAAGGAGAAGTCGGGCTCAGAATGGGATGATTCTTATGGGGCTCGGAGGCCATTAATGAAGGCCATGAAAGAACTAGAGAGGGTCCCAAATCCAGTATGCTCCAATTTGACAGAAAATGGAGAATAGTGACTTTTGTAAGACGGTGTCCCGAGGCTTGATGGAAGGTCAGTTTGAGCTGAAATCGATATGGAGAGACCATGGAGTAGGCACAGTGTTAAGTTTGGAATCTTGGAGCCGAACCCCAAAGGAAATGGAGTGAGGGTGAACCAGAAGGCCAAAAAGCACTGTTCCGGGCCACTTTTTTCAGGATTTTGAAAAGCTTGTGGACAGTAAAGTGACCCTAGATGTTGTAATAATTTTTTTTACTGAACTAGACATTTCATCTTCTCATTGAGACAGGCAGTTTTCGTTAGACGAAGATTTTCCAGAAATGCATAGATTAGGAGATAGCCATTTTTGGCCAAATTTTGAGATTTTGGGGGAAAAGTGAAAAGTTAAGAGTAGCCAAACCCTGAATTTTATAGAAGTTGACTAGTGCATCGGAACAGGGATCTGAAGGTTGCTGAGTGTTTCTTGTTATATGGACTATCTTCTCCCGGTAGATAATTTTTCATGATTCTTCCCAAATTTGTTTCTACAAGCAACTGAAGTTGGCCTCCCAGAATAAATTGCAACTGTGTAAAAGTGCAGAAATTTGGGCAAAATTTGCATTTTTGGAATAATGTAGATTCCATGTCCTGGATCAGAATGGAGCACAGGGATAGGCGTTGGAAATTTTGTCCATAGGAGAACAGGTATGCATGACCAGAGTTTGAATGAGGTCCCCATATATCATAGATATTTGGTGCAGAAGAGTGCCAGTTGCTGTTTTGACAACAAATTGTTGTCAATATGGGCAATTCCCAAAATTGCATGACTGGAAGGAAATCAGACCAACTATGATATGGAATAGGGATTCCATACTACGATGAGGGATTGGAAAGGGAGAATTCCTTAACCCCTGTTTTGCAATCGTATTTATAATTATGAAGTTGTCATGTATGTAAACTATGGCATACGAATGTTGAGAATGCAAGAGATTACATAGATGAAATGAATATGCACCAGATGGCATATTAACAAACATTGCACAGTGCATGTGAAAATGTTTGTGCATGAATAGGATATTGCATATTGGTAAAATATTGAGGTTTTACATATGCAATGAGCCACTTGAGATAATTATGGTGGTTGCTAATAATTAGTTGTGTTTGCATTGGTTGTAGGAAAAAATATAATCAAAGCATGGCTAAAGAAGTTGATGATGTTGTTGCACGTGACCAACGACCTTATAAATAAAGGATGGTGCAACAAATATGTGATCATCAGGTTGGAAAAAGGACTGTGTATCCTTGGTAAGAGGCCAACTGATCAGGTAACATCCAGAGATGTTAATGACAACCATGCAGGTAATGGTTATTGGTGCTTAATTGCATGAATGTTGAAAGAGGATTTGGTAAGATACCTTCAACTATGTTTAAACTATGTTGATTTGGTTTGCATGTGGTATTGATTGTCTGAATGGGAATGTTAACCTACCGAGTATGGTGAGGTGTGGGTAAGTGAAGGCAATGATCCTTACACCCTATAATTGCTTAGAAATCTCAATGCATTCATATGAAATTATATCATGCCATTTGAGTATGTCGGTTGTGAGTTTAACAACCAAAGCAAGTGAGGACTTATGGTCCTGTTGTGGTAGTGTATGCCATATGAGATAGGCATGGTTAGGCCATAATATGTTAGAATGCATAGTATTCATGGATTAATGTAAGGTTGTATTGAGGGGTTACGCATTGAGTGAATGCACATTAAAATATTATGTAAATGCTGTGAATGTGCATGCATATGTGTGGGTGCACATGTTGAGATGCATTGTGTGAATGCATGGGTGTGACATATATATGTTTCAATGCAGTTAGATAATAGATGAAATGGTGGACTATTGTTAATCCTGAGACCATTTCATGAGCTTCTATGAATGCAGGAGAAAGATTGCATGGAGAAGGTAGACACATTGATGGGCTACCAGAGCACTCTGTTGGAAGGACAAAATTGCATGGAATGTGAAGTAATGAGTATTTACAGTTTATTTAAATTGAGTGGATAGTGTGATTGTGTCTTGCAATTTATTGTGATAATGATGCATATATAGGAATGTATATATTTCATTGCATTTCAAATGTTAATAGCTGAAGGTGTTTGAATTATTGAGTGTTATAATTCTGAGATCACTTTAGTGATTGTTGTAGCAATGAAAGGATTATATGCATAGATACTCACAACGTGTTTGGCTGATTGAAGTTTTAGTTTTCAGGTAGAAAAGTCTTGCATATGGTAATGAGGATAAGTCCATAGTAAAGACCGGGATCTACCATGTGCAGAAGCCAAAGGTTATGAGAAGGTTTTCATGGTTGTAACTTATGCATGAAACAAATCTGAAAATTGTCTGATTTAAGTTTATGAGAATAATCTCATGGTTGCAAATATAATTTCTGTAGGAAAACAAATTTGTAGATTTTAGATTTGAGAATTTGTTTATAATTGCTAATGACTGTTTGGCGTATATAAAATTGTGTCAGGAGGACATGTTGTAGGTGGATGTTCATGTATGGTAGCAAGGGTGAAACCATAATGGATAGAGTGATACCACTTACAAGATCCAAACAATATGAGGATAGCCTCATTGCTAAGCAAATCAATTTCTGTAGTAGACAGAATTGCAAATTCATATTGAATTTAATTATAAATGACATTGCTTGGTTATGGAACAATCAGATTTGAAGCTATTGTTAAATGATATTGATTGTTTGGCTATTTGATAAGTGTGCCATGATGACACATTACAGGAAGACCATGTGTGATGGCCTGCATAAGCCAAACTAGATGGGGAGGATCCCATGCTTTGGAAATGGGTTTTGAGTGAAACGCCATTGTAAATTTTGATAACACCTCAGCTGCACTGCATGTTGGAAAGCCATGTGAGTGAGATGGTGAAATTATGCCAAGAAGGCATGTGTGGGGTGGCAAACCGAAGTACTGTTGACTTAGAGAAGAGAGCCCCCATTCTTCGCAAATGAAGGAAAGATACATCTGAAAAGGGATAAGTATTCTATAACCCTAACTCAGAATATACATGTTTGGTTATTAGATTTAATATGTAGAGCATGTTTTATTATTTCATTATTATTCCAGACTGCTTGAGTATGATTAGGGCCTACATGTCTCACATCCGAAAGGGAGTGCACACCTTTCTGGTGTTGGGTTATGATAGGTGTCAATATTGACTACACCCTAAGGGAATGGATGCATTCCTGGTGTTTCAATACTTGATAATGAATGTTATGAAATATGGTTACAATTTTAGAGCAGCAATACTGATGCGTCTGCTTATCCTTTTTTTGCTATCAGCTTACATAGATGCAATTTGGTGTTGCACGTTAAAAGGAAAAGTGAAGAAAGGGTACTCAAGAGGACTGTACGAGAAGTGGTAACCTTTGTGTAGTGTGAGTGGGTATCATGGGGCCATGATAGCCTGCAGACAAGAAAGTCACCTATAGAGTTCCTAAAGGGAACCATTGGTTTGCTCAGGAAAAAGGAGTGCCATCCTTGTGTGGATGAAGAACTGTTATGCGCATGGAGGGTTGTGACACATGTGAAAGGCTGATGCAAGCCTAAGGCAGAGTGGTAGAGCCTTGACCTATAATGGTCAGTGGTGCAGTTTCCTTCCATTGGCTGATGACCCAGACGGATGTGCTGGCTCAGCAATGGAGAGGGCCAACCAGGTATGGGACTGGTTGGGCACCACAAATTCTTGGTAAATCCAGTCGGCGTGAAGGTGTACTGGTTGGGCATTAACTACTTGATGTTGTGTAGCAGCATGCATGTTGACCAAACATCCAAGTCCATAGGCGATCCCAAGGCTTGCAAAGCGAAGCAGGACCCTGTGGACCAGAAAGGAAATGCACAATATAGATAAGTATTCATTTTTCATTTAGTTCCTGTTTGGAATAATGAATATTTCAGTATAAGTCTTCTAACAACCAAGCTAATACACTATTGTTGGAAACCTTGGTCATTGCAGGAAAGCAAGGACCTTGAAAGTGCTATAAAATTCTTGGTAAACCAGAGAGTAACTGGTCGGGTGCTATAAAATTCCTGGTAAATCTAGAGAGTAATTGATACTCAATAAATTCAGAGAATAGTTGGTGGGAGCATTAACCACTTGATGTTGTGGAGCAACCGACGTGTTGGCCAAACATTCCTTAATTAATTGATAAAACCCAGTTGGCGTATTGGCCCGGCATTGCCTATTCGAATGGTTGTGGAGTAGCCTGCGTGTTGCTCTAACATTCGTTATTGTATTCACTGGAAATCCAATGCTTGTAAAGCAAAGAAGGATCCTGTGGAATAAAGTGAAGACATCCAATACAGATATGTATTTGGTTATCTTGTAGCTTCTTTCTTATGAATATACGGGTGTATATGATTTGGTTATGATTTCTCAAACTCTTGTTTGGAGATAAACCCTATGAATATAAACTAAACATGTGAATTGATTCAATGTTTGAGTGTAGGTATTGCTGGAAGCAAGGACTGTGAAGGCATCCTAGGGATGCATGTGGACACATGATCATCCTAAAGAGCTCAATATGAGCGGTAATGAAAGATGGTGCTAGTGGACATGTGTGGGTCCTAGCAGCCAAAGGTTATGTAAGAAACAATGGGGAAGAGTTCCCTAGTTGAAAATCCTCAGACAGACCTTAGACACTATGTGTCATAGCCAATAAAGGTCAAGCCAAGCATTCACATTGAAGTGAAAGAGGCTAAGGAGCATAGAACCACAAGTGGTGGTGTGGCTTCAGATTGGAACAAGACTAAGAGGGGGGAACTCTTACTCTTCTCTTTCCTTTTTGACTGATGCATCTTAAAGACAAAGGATTGTTGAGTGCATGTCGTAGTTGAAAATAGATTATGATTATTTGCTTGAAATGAATTATGAATGCTGAAAAAGTTATTTCCCCTTGAAAGGATGAACATGAATGAGTTCATGTATATGTTTGGAAAGCATAAAAGTGTGGAAGTCTCATGAGTGAAAAATGGACTCTCCATGTCAATTGGGAAAATAATTGACTAATTTTAATATTGTGTCATGCTTGTCCTAACAAGAATTGCCATGATGAATCTCATAGGTGAGAAATTGAAAGCCATTGTTTGTAGCTGTTACTAGCCAAGTGTTGCTAGTGAGAAAAGTGTGGGCCAGTTGTGCACATTGATCATGGCAGCAGACCAAAAGATAATTGTTTTGATTGAAAATATTCCTCAAATAGTTGTCAGGACAACAAGAAAGGTGACATCCGTGAAATTCCAGACTTGTAGATCAGCTGGAAGGTAAAGAAAAGGAAGCGATTGCTCTGGAGCAATGCCCACCTGTAGAGCTGGAAGATCAAAGTCAGCAGGAGCAGCTTGAGGAAACCAAAGGACTTGATCATGAAAGTTCAAATTCAAGAGATGAAATGCCGGACAGACCTGCCACCATTGTGAATTTTGAAAGTGGGTATTTATTCCTAAGAATTGGAACATCGAGGATGGTGTTATTCCAAGGGGAGGGGTATGTAACGCCCCCATCTTGACCCCATCGCATTAAAAATGTAAATGATGTAATATTGTTATAAAATCGTGGTGAGGAGCTCAAGGCCAAGGCCCTGCCACCGATTTATTGATGCATATGGTTTATGTGCTAGCCAGGCACGTTGGAATTTTGATATAATGTAAATATGGATTTTAATAAAATACCCACAATTAGATATGCAATTCAACAAGAGATGGGGGCATGATTTTAAAAGGAATTGGGAGGGAAAACATTCAAACCCTTGAGCCAATCAAGTCAAGCCAAGTGTCAATGAGAGAACCCATCAAACCCTCAACTACCCATGTTGACTTTTGTACCCAATCATTCATTCTCCCAAGAATTGGTTGAGGTAGTTAATGCCTTGGGGAATGGAGAGGTATGGCTGTCCAAATTTGAGTATGGGAAAGCCACCCTCCATGGAAAAATGTGTTTTGCTTCTTGGGAAAGAAAACAACCATGAATTGCTCCCCAAGCCATTACCCATCAAGCAGTTTTTCCTCTCTCACGTTTTTGGAGCTACCTGGGCATTTTTCCTCCATGTTTTCCTGTGTTTTCCTTGTTTTTCAGTTGGGAAGAGGGCATTTTTGTGTTGTAGAGCTGCTGGAAGAAGAGGAAGCTCGATTTGGGATTTCAATGAGGCCATTTTGGAAATTTGAAATTCTCATAGCCTGTCGGAGAAATCGGGTTTGCTCCTTGTGGTTGAATCCCCCTTTCCACAGTCCGTTTTTGGTGTGCCCACGATTTGGGAAAGTCCAGGGCCATCTTATTTGTAAATCCCATTGCTGAAAAAGTGTATCCATGCCTAGTTTGAGTTGCTGTGTGTAAAATAATGTTGGGGTTGAGATGGGTTTCTATTGCTTTGGGTGTGCATGAGCTCGAATGTCCCCATTTCCTTGTAAGAATCATGTCCAGCTCGGGGGTGGCAGTTGTGTTGAGAGAATTGATGAACACAACTGGACTATGGTTGGGTGGAACATTGCAGTGACATAGCTAGTTGTTTGGGACAACATTACATCAAGATGAGTATTTTCTTATGTGTAATTACTTCTGCAAATGTATTAATTTGTTGACTGTGTTAAATTTAATGGCATCATGTAATGTGTGTGGATGATGTTATTCCGTTGTGCATGTTTGCTTTAAATTGCATCTGCACACATTTGATCTTTAATTGTTGTGAATTTAATGAATGGGTTGAGTTTATGTAAAATCCCTAGATTGGCATCATGTTCCCTTCCTTGCATTGGGACCACGGGAGGGTACATTACATCAATAAATAAATCGTTGACTGTACCGAACCCGTATCATCTCGAATATTCATTGTATTTTTATGTTGGTTCGAATTTTCGTACAGCAACTACCACTATGGTCGTATATTGATACTATGATTATAACCATGCTTTTTATAGACTGTCTTGCATTAAATGAGCAAGGGAGGTGTACTCAATAATTGTATCTCAAGCTCTTAAATTATTTCACATGGTTCATGTATAAGATCCATTGTTGAAGATCCTTGCCTTCAACGTCACTTACGTTGTTGCCCTTCTTATGCAAACAAATATTTTCTCTATTTTCTAGCTCTCTTTGGCACATGTGCTTATATAAGATAAATCATAGTAGCATAATTCGAGTACGAATACGGATACAAATACGTTTCGATATGGAAAAAATATGTAATGAAAATATCTAGTACGAATAAAATACGAAAGTAACTTGCTTATATTATACATAGACATTTATATAATAAAATTTAACAGATATTTAAAAAACAAAAATCTAAAATCTCAACAACCTCGGATATTGAAGTGTAAGAGACGACAACTACTTATCTATAGTTATTTTAATAACTACGCATGAAATTGAATGGTATTTTTTTATAGTGTTTAAATAATTAATGTTTTTTTCTTTCTTTCTTTAAATTGGTTTTAAAAATTTAATTCTCCACTAATAATATGTATCCATATTACACCTACACCAAATATTCGACGAATTCAAATTTATTGTGAATTTCCGTACAAGAAGTACCAATATAGCCGAATTATGCTACTATGAGATAAATACATAGAAGATGCTTTCTGTAATGCACACAAATGGTTAGAAAATTGATTTGAATTAGATGAGCGTTCAAACATCGATTCTACGTATGTACATTGCTAATCTTCTTGATGTTTAAACTTCGATTCTAATTTTTCTTACATCTCCACCGCCGGGAGCCCAAGTATCATATACACCTCATTTGAATAAAAACTTCATCCCTTATCCTGAAGTCAAGTCCAAGACATCCATTTTTATAGTATACAGAAGATACTCCTTTATTTCAAGCTTTATGTCCCCAGGCGAAATAGACGGTTTGGTAAAACAAAATGGCGTCTGTTACGGTTAATTGATAACTGGTGCCATTTTGGACGTACTAATTAGTGGCTCCCAAACAATGTATTAAAAACGTAAGAGGTTTTCATGCTTGAAAATTGATATTAATACTTGTGCATTTCTCTCTCTCTCTCTCTCTCTCTCTCTGTATATATATATATATATGCATTTCTTCTCTCTCTCTCTCTATATATATATCTCTCTCTCTCTATATATATATCTATTTTTGTTAATATACAACTTTATTTCACATATTAAAATATTACATTATTATTTTTAAAGATTGTTGTTTTTTTGCGATTATATGATTGTGTAACATCTCATTTTTTATCCCATAATGTAATTATGTAAATATGAATGAAATGGATAGAATCCACACATGAATGGTTAAATCTGACCAAGATGATGTAATTATGTACATTTTATATTTAATATAAAAATCCACCACTAATGTAGACTAAGAAGGATGAAGAAGAGATGAGGGGGGCTATAATTCCACAAGAGGAAATTAGTTAGAAGGGGGTTTAAGGGGGAGATGACCATAGTGACTTATAATTTAAGTCACTATCCTTATTATACTTTTTTATCCTAAATTTTATACAAATATTTGTTATAGCATCTTCCGTCTTATTTGTCCCATATATGCTATGATGGTCGATCTTATCCATTTACCTCTTTTGTAGGTTCCCTTAGTCCTTGATCATCTATGAACAATAGTCATTCTTGGAAAAAAATATTAAAAAAATGTATTTTCAAGATGTGCATGACCTATATGTATCTAGTCCACGTCCATGCAACCTATCTTTACATGTCTGTTCAAGGGTAAAAAATAAAAAAGAAATTTACTTTACGGAAAAAGTTTCAGTTTTGGTCGTTCCCAACTATCCCAATCCTATAAGTAATTATCTCATAGCTTCCCTAACCACCTCCCCATCAATATAAAAGAGACATAGGAGAAGGAAATTGAGGACCCAATTATTGGAGAGTACCCTCATGTTATTAAATCATAATTAGATCTAAAAGTCCCATTTTCCCTGGTCTGCAAAATTCCCTTTCTTCTATCTGAAACCTGCCTTTTAGTCATCATTGAGAGCCCATATTATGCTAAAGGATTGAGGTGATTCTTTTGAGCATACCTCTCATTGTGAAACCTGATTGAGTGTGCGAAAGGCCTAGGTGGAAGGACTTCGATCTTAGTTCCAGAATGGTGCCACAACGAGGTTCAGGTGAAATCTATCCATTTGTAACTTGTTGTTATTTAGTTATAAAAGAACTCTCTTTTCCGTCCAATTCGTATATTTTAATTTTAGTTTTTAATTCTTGAAATTTGGATGAGTTATTCAATAATTCATTTATATAAATTATATCTTTGCAGCATTAACTACTCTTCTTTAGATCTTTACTCATTTTTAGGTTGAATCTTGGAGAAGTTGGTGAGAAGATTGGACCAACGTCACCCTAGGGATTCTACATCAACCATTTGGATTCTAGGTAAGTTACATTTTAAACCTTCTTTGTCCATTTCAGGAAAGTTTTCTTGCAAAGGGTTTTGAATTTGTTTTGCTTGAATATTTGAGTTTTCTTTTGGGTATCGCTTTGTGGTGGTTTGTCCCAAAGACCACTAGGGTAGTTTAAAATCTCGAAACCAAAATGGCGACTCCCTAGGGAGTTTTTCCATTTTGCATAGTTAGGGATTTTCTGTTTGTTGATTGAATTTTTAATCTATTTTTGCTTTGTTTCCGTTGATTTTTTGAATCTTTCCTATATCATCCTAGTAGCTTTGCATCTTAGGACCCTTACGAGAAGAAATTTCGTTGTTGGGGCATCAAAATTTTTATTTTTGTGTTTTCCCATGTATGTATCCAGGTAATAGTGCACACATGTGTGTATTTTTCATGTAGGATTCTCTATTTTTTCCCTGTATGCGACCGATACATTAGCTAGTTGCATCCATGCAACGTAGCCTTGTCTAGCCTGCATACACCTAGTTTGACTTCTTTTTTTAGTTTCTCTTTGATCGAACTGTAAATGTAGGTTGATTTCCATCTAAGTTGATTGTGAAGGACTGAAGTGTGTTTGTTATTTTCAAAAATTAACACTTATTTTTTTACAAAACAAAAACAAAAGAAATCTTCTGTGATTTAGGGTTTTGTCCCAAAATTGTTTTTTTAGATTGTTTTTGTAAAATTTTTAGTAGTCTAAATTCTTATAAAAGATTGATGTTTATACCTTTACTTTTATGTTGTTTATCTTTCTTTTTGAAAAAGATAAAGCTTCATTTCTTTGAAATTTTTAAAAATAGTTATTTTGGGGTTTTGAAAAAATAAAAAGAAAAGTTGAACTTTCTTTTGAAATTCAAATTTATTTTAATTTTTTTGAAAAAAAAAAATTTGAAAAAATTGTTTGGATATGAGTGTTTATTTCAATTTCTGAAAAAAGAGAAAATTTGTTTTTCTATTTTCATTTTCAAAGTAGTTTTTGTTAAAATAACTAAAAGAAAAAGAAAAATAAATTTTGGAATTTTTTTGTGTTTTATAGATGTATCATATAGCACTTAAAACAATGAAGGATCATTTTGTTTTCTACACTTATATATCTTTAAATTTTTTTTTTAATTCTTGTAAGTGTGAAGAACACCACCAATTTCACTTCTGTTCCCCTAAGTTAAAACAATCACTTAAAAATAATGCTTAATTTAGAATCAATTAAAACTTTTTTTTTATAGAGTCACCAATTTAACTTAAGCTTAGGATCTTGGGATAGGTTTCCAGTTAACAACCCAATATCATTTTAACTTTTAAACTTAGTGGTCTTTTCAAAAGGATAGGAAGAAATATAACATCGTAAGGGTGTGGTCGGGAAGTTCCACTAACACCGGAGTTAAGCATGAGGTTGTGTGAGGTTGAGTTTAAGGGAAAACCCCCCGATACTTAAATCGAGCATTTGTGGGATTTTGCATGTACGGACATTTATTCAGTACCAAAATTTGGGCCCTGTGAGGTGCCGTTACTATTGAAATTTTGGGATTAGCTACCCTTCCCATATGTACAATCCCAACCGTCGACTATTCCCTTGGACGTCAACTACGGATTGGTGAACATAGTATCTTGTATTAGGTACCACACAGGTGAAGGTAGGGGGATTCCTACCAACCTTGAATAGAAATTGAACCAAACTAATAATAACCTTTGAGGGTGTCCCTTGCCTTGTGGGGAGACTTGCACCAAGTTGGACTATGAGCAGAGGCCTTGGTAACTATTCTCGAACCTTTGTTGTTTGGTCGTGGGACTTAATCAAACCACATTGAACTTTGAAAGGACCTTTGTTTTCCTAGTTTGATTTCCCAGTAATTTTTCTAGTGGTGTGCTTTAGCTGGCCTTAGGACTTGATTGGTTTTAAAATCTTTAAGTGTGGAACATTAATCAATTTTCCATTCTAGGAGGATTTAGAATCTTCCTTTAGTTACATTTGAACCTCCACTGTGTCCAAAAAGGCATTGAACAAACACATCAGGCTCTTTTGAGCCAATAGGTTCCATCGATTTACTTGGTGAACCACAACCTACAAGAAACTACGCTTCTGCACCACACATCACCGGAGTTGAATATATGCAAGTCGAGGATTTGTAAGACCTTGAAAACCTCCTTTAAATGGACTTGAAAATCTGATCTTAGTGTAGATTCCAAGTGTTGTTAAGAAAGAAACAATTTCTTATCGGATTAGCAGAGGGTTAGTTATGGGTGATTTAGGAGGAAGTTTGGGAGAGGCTCATACTCCCACTTCAGCTATAGTCCCAAAATTATTTTCTCCTCCTCATGCCACTACTCATATGTTAAATGCAACCATAGCAGGTTCATATCTCGTGGTTACTCTTGGCACTACATCCTCACCTTCAGGTTTTGCAGTTACTTTGTCATCCCCTTTGGATTCTATTGATGCCTTTTCATCCCCTTTTGGTTCTATTGCTGCTTTTTCATCCCCTTTTGGTTCTAGTGCCATTACATCTGGTATGTCAGTTTTGGGTATGCCTAACTTCTTGGTTTCTTCTAGTCCCTTATTTTGGAATCGCACTGCTGGTTCTATTCGTTCTGCTACACCATTCTAAGGTATTCCTTGGCATGGAGTTCATATTCCCACTTCCTTTCCCTCTTTTGGGACCAAACCTATCTAGTATGTTAGGCATGTTTCAGGTCCGAACCCATTTACAAGTTTTAATACACAAATGGGTGGTCTTTAATCATCCTCTATACCTTCCAGATCTAATCCCTTTTGACTATTTAGTGTGGGAGGTAGTAACTTTATACTTTCAACTGGGATATCACACGGGGTAAGTTTTCGTAGGCCTAGTCAAATTGGATGCATGGTATTCCTACTAGGGGAAACCCTACGCATAGACATTAGAATCCTTTTACAAGAACAAGTGTTGAGCGATCCATGACAGGGGAAACCCTTATCTATCTTTTGAGAATTTTGTTGACGAGAAATTCCCACCCCACTTCTTTTTCCACGCAACCAAGACTCCCTTTTCTGGAAAATTTGAACTTGCCAGATCTATCAAAATTTATGAATGATCTAGTGTGCCATGATCCTAACTGGCCTCCAGTTCCAACCAAATTTCCCTTAGACATTCCAAAGTTTGAAGGAAAAATTAGTGGAGATCTTGAATATCATGTTACCACTTTTCATCTATGGTGTTCCTCGAATTCGCTGATTCATGATTCTATTCAGTTGAGATTGTTTCAATGCACGCTCACTAGAGTTTCCATAGAATGGTATATCGATTTTCCCGGTTCATCTTATTGTTGCTTTCATGATCTAGCAACAATTTATTTTGAACCATTTTCAGCTGCCTATCTAGTAAGATGTCGATATTGATCTAATGTCTCAGTTTAGGAAAAACAAACCTACCCACATCTTTAATCATATCCAGGGATGGAATAGATGGATAATATTGATTAAGGCCTCCATACCCCGTGAGTTTATATTAGAGTGGTTTCTCAAGTCCTTATTTTCTTTAATTAAAGTGCATTAGCCGTAACCTAAGTTAATTACCCTAAACTTGGGGATTAGTGGGGGAAAATGTGAACTTTGCATGACTTCCATGTGTCCATTTCTCATCACTAGTGCATGCCACTTGGCTAGCTCTCAACATGCATATAAATTAATGAGAGTCTAGTTCATTGAGGAGGATGATATGATTCATACATCATCATTCTACTTGCTATCATAAAATATTCACCTATACCATACCCTGGAGCCATCACTGATACTATTGTTTGGAGTCATACTCGAGAACGACAGAGTTCCCTAGAGTCCCGACACAAAGAGTCCATGACTCACTTATGCTAGAGCCCTAGAAGGGAATTGGGGAAATATAGCTGAATGGATTGTTAACTTAGAGAAGGGAACCAATGGGACTGTTAACTCAGTGAAGGGAACCCCATTCCTTGGGTGGTGTAAGATGATGGGGAATGAGTGTTAGTAGATTGGGATAACAGATAGCAGTAGAGGGGAAGTTCGACACCATCTTATAGATTGATAGCCCCAATTGGGGGTAGCCTCTGTTATAGAGAGAACTGGTATAACAAAGTACCTATGACCGGGAGGAACATCGTTGGTCTACAATCAGTTGGATTACATTTTCAGATAAGTGTCCATCTGTGTATGAAATGTTTCATATTATCTCTATTATGAATTTTATTTAATTATTGTTATTTGATGATTTAAATGCATGGATTTGAATGCATTCATGTAGTAATTGCATGTAACATTTTCATAAATGATTATATTAATTATGGGCAGTCAATTATATATTTAATTCCACTGTAATTGGTAATTAAATCAATGGGAAAATTGAAGTTGAGTATCAGAGGGGATTTAAGTGAGTAGTTTGAGTATTCTGTGGCCCCAAAGACATCGCGAAGTCACCAAATACGTGACATAATGTTTTAAAAAGATAGATTACTCCCTTTATTTGCAATAACGACTGTGAACTACTATAATTTATTGCAATATATATATATATATATATATCAACACAAAAATTATATTTTATTTTCAATATTTAAAGAAATAACACCTCATTTACAATTTCTTTTTCAGCGGAAAAATCACCTTCCTACTATTCAGAAGGAATCAAGGAAAGCTAACAACGCATGGGAAATCTCAACTAACTTCCTCACATATCGTGGATGGTAGGTCGAGCAAACCGTCAGCCGGCGGTAATCCAAGCCAGAAGATGTCTCAACGGAATTGAACCCCGGTGGATGGAATGAAATCCATCAAACCTCGCCAACGGACCACCTTATCTTTGACAACACGTCATTTACACTTGCATAACCATAACACTTAAATTATAAAATCACAGTAAAATTCTAATAAATGCAAAAATCATATTTTATTTTCACTATTTCACGGAATAACATCTCATTTACTCTTACTTGCATAGCCATGACACTTGAATTATGAGATCACGCTAATTTTCTAATAAATGCAAAAGCTAATAAATAAAGCCACTATATTTTACATAGATTAGTATAGTGATTAGCCTTACTCATCCCAAGTATCTGCACAGCCATGACACTTGAATTATGAGATTCAATCATGTTAAAATTCTAATAAATGCAAAAGCTAATAAATTTGATCATTATAGTGATTAGCCTTACTCTCGCAAGTTGATAGGATCTAAATTTTGCACACAATTTATGTCGTAGCAATTTGAATGGATGAATTTCAATGTTGTGTTTATGAAACAACCTTTCTACTCTTTTTGAATACCATTAATTTTATTTTGGAGTTCACAATAGGATAAGTATTAAGCTCATTCTTTATTTATGGCTTAGACTCTATGAATTAGGTCAATAAATAAATTTTCAATAATTTAAAATAAAAATAAAACAATAAATTTTGTTTTTGATAATAATTATTTTTAATAATTAATAAACAATAAGAATAATATTATAAATATCAATATATTTAATAAGTATATGAATCATAACTTAATCATAAAAACATATTTACTTCCAATACAAAGATAGATGATTTTAGATTAAAAAATATAAATGATAATTATTAATATTGCAAAATCAAATCAAATCAAATCACAAAAAAATATTTTTTTTTTAAATTTTTTTTATAAACACAAAAATTATATTTTATTTTTAATATTTCACAAACAAACTTCAATTACTTTTACTTACATATCCATGATACTTTTTCCAAAGAAAAAAACTACTATTGATATTCAAGAGAATCAAATAGTACAATGAAAGATCTTGATTCAACCAGGTGAATCAATTGTTAATCAGCTAGAAAGCTCTGAGCAGCATAAAGTATCAAAAAGAACAGAACTGCTACCATCATAGCTCTGATGGAGAATAGAGCATAATACATATACAAAATTCAAAAAAGGAGTACAGATATCAAAAAAGCACGGGGGGTTCACTCACTGAACTTGTTACATAGCACGATCGTTCACATGATATTAAAGAATACCCATAATTTAACTAAATATTGGAAAATGCATCCTAAAATTGTATTGTTGAACCCCCCTCCCAATATGCCTTTACAATTAAGAAAACCCTTAGTTTCGCCAGATATTGTAGGTATCCATTTTTATCAACCCATTTTTAACACCCCCTTTATATCATATTATAAATTTATAACAAACAAGATCTCTGACACATCTTAGTATAAGCAAACAAGATGCTAAATAAAATAATAGTATAATGCTAATAATTATCCCACTAGGAATGCAGGGGCGACTGATCAATTTGTAGCATTGGATAGTGGAACACCCAAAGAAATAGTACCGTGGAAGGAAAAATGCATAAAACGCAACCTAGTCAAGAGATCAACATAACAAAGAATGTAAAAGACCTATAGTCCAATTGTTAGTGCAATGCTTAGAAAATATGAGAATTGCAAATGTCTCACACCACAACCTGCCAATCTACCAATTTTATATCATGTAAATACAAATATAGCCATAGAGAACTCATGTTTGCTATAAGTTTAATAAATTAAACTCCATAAAAATGCAAAATTGAAACACTTTCATGGAAGGATGCCTCTACCTTCCTATCAAAACAAACATCATTGATGTTTTAACCCAAATGAACATAGAAAAATTCCTTTTACTTTTCAATAACACCATGTGATCATGTGCATAGCTTGGATTTGGGTCATTCACAAGATCCAATGAATTGCCTCCACTTCCTTTACATTTATTCTTGCAATCACGGGAATTAACAACATTGAGTTACATTTTCTTGGGTTATATCTAGTTTTTTTTATCTTTAAAGGATAGGGGAAAATATCCATTATTAGGTTTCAAGCATGCAATAGCTATAAAGATACACATATGGTGAAACTTATATGATACCATTTCATAGTAACGATAACACATAGGGTATGTAAATAAGGATTTAGATTTTCACCTATGTTCATGTTAATTCCAATACAATATTAAGATAGACGCCTTGCATATAAGAATTGAAATTACAATTATGAATGTGCCAAATATAAATCAATCTAACAACTATTCCTAACTGGCAATGTGAAAATATTAAAGAAGAATACAAAAAGTTGAAATAAATAATTAGTCAAGAAACATTGATATAACTTTTATTGGTTCGAGTGAGCCAAGAAATATTGATCTCTTTTTTCTTGGTTTTCATGGAGCAAGGTTTAATTGAATCTCAATGCCCACCTAAACCCCAACCTTAAAAATCAAGAGTTAAAATATTTTACTTGAATGCCTACAAAAAATAAAATACAATTGTTCAAATTCGAACTCCCAGTTAACTACATCTCTTAACTTAAAGATGAAAAACAATATAAAATCAATTCAAACAAAGCCTAAATAAGCTATTGAATGAGGATTGCTCAAGGCCAATAATCCAAAGAGACTTCCATTTATATTATCATTGGTACACTATTATCAAATTTATGCAAAACTTAGGATCATAAGCAATATCAAATAAAAATGGAAGGTCCTTATTTTTTAGGTGGGTATGAATTGAGTCTATGATTTGGACGTATGAATCCATCCCGCGATTTGAAGGTTATTCCTCAGCACTCCCAAATAAAATAAACCCCAATATTTATATTACTATGTCAAATTAAAAAAGCCCCTTGACCCCTTAATACGAGGCAATATATTTTTGAGGTTTTTAAGAGTATTCAACCCCCCAATATGAATGGACGTGATATGATATTGCCTCACTAGTGAACCCCCCGTGCAAAAAAGACAGAAACATGTCGAGCACCAACTCAGTCAAAAAAGTACATGGAGCCACAATCTAGGAGGCTGCTATCGAAACATTCCTCCCAGATCAACTGTCCTTCAATACCATCAAGAGCATGCTTGGAGAGCTTGTCAGCCAGAGAGTTATGCTCACAAAAAATATGCTCAAATTTGATGTTCTGCTGCTTTGAGATTTCAAAGTGTGTTCTATTGGCCCAATGCCTCAGATTCATAACATTTAGCTTGAAGTCACCTGCCGCCCATTTGATGGTAACCCGAGAATCACCATATACCTTGATATTAGCCAGCCCAAAGATATTAGCGACCTTAAGAACACACCAGAGCGCCAATAATTCAGCCTTCATGTTTGTTCCTTTTCCACAATTGAGCTTGACAGTAAAATAATGTGTATCATTAAGAAAAATAACACCCCCAACTGCACATAGCCCTGCTTGAGATGCTCCATCAAAGAAAAGGATAGGCTGATCCACTTTGAGATTAAAATAACTAATTCTGTCAGTCCTCAGCTTTTGACTATCCATCTTGCAATTGTTATTCATTTTAATAGCAATCAAGCTACAGTGTAAAGGATTGGGAATAGTGTTGCGGAAGATAGCACTGTTTCTAGTAAACCAAATAGCCCAAGGAATACAAACAACAATATATAAAAATTGCTTGTAGTATCTATACCAGTTTAAAAAACACTTGTTAAAATCACCAACATCCCAGCACTGGGTGATTTTTAAATTAAAAGACACCACATCCCAGATTTTGCGAGTAAAGGAGCAATGGACAAATAGATGTTGTCTAGTTTCTGCTAGATTTTTACAAAGAACACAGAAACTAGGACCAATCCAACCCCTTTTGGATAAATTTTCCCATGTCTTCAATTTGTCCTGCAATACTAACCAAATGAAACATTTCAGCTTTAAAGGGATATCCCACTGCCAGATCCTCTTATACCACCAATCCTGAGGGAAGATGTACTTATCCTGAAGAATTCTATTGTAAGCAGTTTGAGCCGAGACAATACCAGATGCAGGATTACCACCCCAGACAAGTTTATCTGCATCATCATTCAAAATGACACCAGCTGAGTTCAAATTTTGTATGTAATCATCCCAGATGCAAGCTAGATAACCCGAAAGACCAATTTCTTGTGCAGATAGCCACTTCGAGGTGTCCCCAGTTCCAAGTCTATGCTGTTGAATTTTATTTAAAGTGGAGAGACCTAAAATCTGCAAATATTGGGGGATGATAGGAGGAAGTCTGTAATCATGTTCAAACCCAATAATGGGATCAATCCCAATATGAATCTGGTTACCAGAGCCTACTTGCCAAAGAAGATCATTTTTAATCCAGTGGAAGATTTTCATAAACCCTCTCCACATAGGAGAGTAATTCCAGCTCACCATTTTTGGATTTCTAATCCAACAGAAAACATCCATCCTAATATATTTGTTGTGAATGAGTCTAGACCAAAGGGTTTTGCCGAAAATACCCCTCCAAAAACTTTTGAGCCTAAGGGCAATATTGAAAAACTCCAGGTCTTTAATTCCCCACCATCCAAATCTATAAGGTCTAGAAAGTGTGTCAGCAGCAACCATAGGAACCTTTACACTACATGCAGTCCCAGACCAGAGAAAATTGAAGAAGTACCTTTTAATGGTCTTGATGATGAATGCTGGAACTTCTAGCAAGGAAAACCAATAGACTGGTATGCTAGAGAGAACAGACTTTACTAAGATAAGTTTACCACCAATCGATAAAAGCCTGTAAGACCACTGTGCAATACGACCTTCAATTTTTCTCAGTAGCCAGTACCAATCCTTTATTTGATAATTGTTCGGCTTAAGGAAGAATCCAAGATATTTAAAACCATGATCAATGGGAAAGCAATTATACGGCAGTATTGATTGAATGCTTTTGAGCTGATCCTCGTTTAGTGAGAAATGATAAAAATTTGATTTGGCAGAACTGACAAGCATACCTGAAGCTCTGCAGAAAGTCTGAATGATTTATTTATATATAATCCACTCCTCCATTTAGTCAACACCCGCCACAAGAGCATCATCTACGAACAATATGTGAGAGATCACACAGTCCTTTGTAATTTTAATACCTTTAATCTGTCCACTCAATACAACCTTATTAACCAATCTGCTGAAGCCATCCATAATCAAAATAAAAAGAAGAGGAGAAAGGGGGCAACCCTGTCTTATCCCCCTGGAGCAGGAGAAAAATTCAGATGGACTACCATTTACTAGTACAGAGATATTCATGGAGGAGATAAGGCCATAATCCACTTAATAATCAAAGAGGGCACCCCAATTCTGATGAGGATCATTATGAGAAAAGACCAGTTAACCCTGTCGTAAGCTTTCTCCAAATCCATTTTGAGCAACAGGGCTCTCTTCTTGTAAATATTAATGATGTGCATCAGCTCCTGAGTAATGCCTATCGCATCATGAATCTGCCTTCCCTCTAAAAAACCAAATTGTTCAGCAGAGATGTGAACAGAAAGAGCAGACTTCAGTCTATCAGCTATGATTTTTGAGATGAGTTTGTAGAGAAGATTACAGAGAGCAATCGGGCGAAATTCACCAAAAGATAATGGTTTATCTTTCTTCGGAATGAGGGTAACAAATGTAGAATTCAAACCACCTGGGACAAAACCATTGATTCTGGAGAAGTTTACTAATTCATGTAACTCATTACCCATCATATCAAAAAAATGTATATAAAGCTCCACTGGCCACCCATCAGGCCCAGGGCTTTTATCTTTAGCAAAGATTTTCAAAGTCTGCTCGATTTCCTCCAATGTGACTTAGGCTTGAATGCAAACAACATCCTGTTCATTGAAGAATCGAGGATAGAGAGAGGCCACATTAATTTGATCAGACAAACAGCAATCTCCAGGATCAGAATAAATATTGCCAAAAAAAGAGACGGCTTCAGCTTTAATGCTATCAACTCCAGAATGTTGTTCTCCATTGTCATCGAAGATTTCCCATATATATTTAGATCTTCGTCTAGTAGAAGCAAAAGAGTGAAAAAACTTAGTGTTTTTATCACCATGAGAAATCCAGATGGATCGACTCTTAAGTCGCTATTCTTTTTCTTCCTGTAAAAGCAACTCCTCTTTCTTTTGTTCAAGTTTTTTCATAACTTCAAAAGAGTCAAAAGATAGGGAGTTATTGACATTTGCTGTAATAGAATCCTGAAGCTTCTTTTCTAGACGCTGAAGTTCAAGCTTATCTGCCTTCTTCTTCTCCCTGATCCAATTAGAAACAATCTCTTTTTAAGCCCTTCAATTTATGACAGAAATTCAGCACCGGATTTGAGTCAAAAACTCCACAGTTCAGCCAGAAGGCTCTAACCATACCAAAAAAAGATTCATCACTGAGCCAGAAGCATTGAATTTGAAGGGCGAAGACAGAGACTGATCAAAATTCTCCAATTGTAAAACAATGGGCCAATGGTCCGAGAATTTGTATTCATGAACCCATGACCTGTGTTTGTGAAAGAAGTCCAACAAATCCGATTTGACAAGAAACCTATCAAGACACTTGTGAACTCCATCTCGACCAAATCGCCCATTTGTCCAGGTGGGGGCCAATTTATGTGGGAGAACATCCACAAAATCTGTATCCAAAAACAACTGTAAGAAAAAATCTGCTAAATCATCCATCCTGGCAGAGGATCCCCAAATCTCAGAAGCATGGCATGTAAAGTTTAAATCTCCTGCTATAATTAAATCACTTAAATTCATAAGCCCAGAACCCTGCAAGGAGGACCAAAAACTCTGCCTCTCTCTGTAAGGCGCATAACAATTGAGAATGGAAAGAGAGTGCTGACACCCACGAATAATCCCCTTTAATAAAATGCCCCAAGGGGTAGAAAACCCCTTAAAATCAAAGATATTTGGATCCCAAGCTACAGCAAGTCCTCCCGAAAGACCACAGGAACTGACAGCAGACACCTCCCAATTAGGAAGAATTTTACAAATTTTATGGATAGCAACTTTGTCTTCACACATGGTTTCTTGAAGTAGCAAGATAGCAGGGCCAGTAGATTTGAGCAGATTGGGTAAGGCCTGAGCCTGGGTCACCTTACCCAATCCTCGGACATTCAAAGATAACATAGACATCAAGGAACACTCTCAATGGGGGACGATGCTCTAATCCCTGGGGAGACAACCAAACCTTTCATATCCACCTCCTCTAATCTCCGAGATAAAGGTGTATATGAATCTGAGATGTGAAGGTCGGATTTCTTCTTTTTGTTTCGTCTAATGGTAACATTTTGGAAAGTCAGGGATTGTAGAGGAATAGCGGATGACCCACAGCCAGGATTTCTGGAAAAGGAAGGTAAAGGAGGGAATTCATCACCCTTTGTCGACATCTGATAACCAATTTCAGCTAAAATACCCAAATCTAAAGACTTGGCTCTATCATCGGAGCAAGCCCGACTCTGATTTCCCTCCAACCTATGACCTACACTGCAACCTAGATTCAAGGATGAATTAGACAAAATAATCCCAGAAGATGCAGGTCCAGACCCTAAAGAATCAGGAGGATGTGCAAGTTTCCCTAAAACGGCAGAGCAAGGTGGCCTTTCAAGGTTAGGGTTTGTCAAAGCTTCCCCTAAATTATTTGATTCAGGTTCCAAATCAACACATTCAAGGTTAGGGTTTGTCAAAGCTTCCCCTCCAGGACGAGGTAGCAAAGGCCCTAAATCCTTTGATTCGGGATCCAAATCACCAAAGAGTTTACGCCCAACTTTAGTACATGATGTAAGATTCTTCGGATTAGATAGAGGAAGCCCAGTCACCAAATCATGCCGCAATTGGACTTCACCCCTAGAGATATGACTGGAAAGCAATTTTTCAGAGGATTCAATGAAGGCAAGCTCTGCATTAGACAAATTAGGGTAATTCAAAGGGGTATCATTTAATAACTTACCAGTATGCTCGGAGGATGAAAAAGGTAAGCCCTTCCTGGGCGAGGAATGGTCTGAATTAGACGAAGCTCGAGAAACATCGCGCCTGGTAGGGAAAGAAGCCCTAACATGTCCAAGCTTACGGCACAAGAAACATCTGAACGTGATCTTGAAAAAGTCCAAGGTTTGGTTCCAAACCCTAGCACCCCAAGAAATCACTACTTCAGCTGGTAAGCCTCCCTTCAAATCAATCTCCACCATAACTTTTGCGTACCGACGATCCATTCCAAAGAGATTATGCTTGTCAAAATGAATAAACCTCCCCACTATATTTGCAAGCCCCATAATAACTTCTTCAGTCCACAATTCTATAGGAAGACCCGGGATGATCATCCAAAGATGTCGAAGGGTTTGAATCTCTTTAAGCGGATCAAAGTTCAAGTGCCAACGTTTGAGAAACAATGAACCCTGCTTGAATTCCCAAAATGAGGACAAAATCAAATCAAGATGTGCAGCCTCCGAGAAGGTAAACAAGATCCATCGGTTCGACAGCAGATTGACCCGAGGAGCCATTCCTGAAATTGGAACCCAAACTTTATTCACCCAGTCTATGATTTCAAGCTTAGAGCCCAAAGTAAACTCAAGTCTACCAACTGCGGCACAAAAACTAGGACGCGAGATCCATATTGAATAAGATATATATATTATTGAATTGATAAGATGCTTAACGCTTTACAAGAGCTCGCCTTTTATAAGGTTTGAGCATTTCTTACGAAGGGCTACGTCCCTTCAATTAAACTAATTAATAAATTAATGATTAATTTAATACAATATTTAATATTCTAGCATTGCCACTCCCTTTTAAAGAGCTTTGTCCTCAAAGCAATGGTAATGAGGGATGTAACTGTCGAAATTGTTCTGATTCCCATGTTGCATCTTCTTCGGGAAGATTTTTCCATTTTATGAGGTATTCTTTAATGACTCGCATTCTTAATCTCTTCTCTCTAGTAGCAATGATAGATTCTGGCTCGAATATGATTCTTCCTTCTTCATCTAATAAGGGAAGTATTGTTTGTGCCTTCTGGTGTTGACCTATCATCTTTTTCAAACATGAAACATGAAAGACATTGTGGATGCGACTTGTAGTTGGAAATTCCAATGCATATGCCACCTGACTAATCTTCTTATTGATTTGATATGGGCCATAAAAACGTGGAGCCAATTTATTTTTTCCACCTTGTTTAAGTGATAATTGTTTATAGGGTTGTAGTCTTACATATACCCAATCTCCAATTTCAAATTCTCGTTCTGTTCGATGTCGATCTTCTTGTTGTCTCATTCTATTCCTGGCAATATTCAAATTCTCTTTAAGTACTTGGACAACCTTTTGGTTTTCTTCTAAATGGTCATTTACTGATGCGACCCTTGCTTGGTTGGTGATGAAATCCTTCCATTTTGGGGGTTCATATCCATATAGGGCTTGAAATGGTGTCATTCTTGCAGATGTATGATAAGTAGAATTATACCACCATTCCGCAAGATGTAGCCATTGGAACCATTTATTTTGCTTATCAGTTACAAAACAACGGAGGTAGGTTTCTAAGCATTTATTGACAACTTCTGTCTGTCCATCTGTTTGGGGATGATAAGCTGAGCTCATGTTAAGAGACGTTCCAATTTGCTTGCAAAACTCTCTCCAAAAGTTCCCTTTAAACTTGGCATCCCTATCACTCACTATAATCTTTGGAAAACCATGTAATTTGTAGACATTTTTACAAAAAGCTTCGGTTGTTTCTTTTGCCGAATCAATTTTCTTCACTCCGACAAAATGTGCATATTTGGTTAGCCTGTCTACCACAACTAGTATTTTGTCTTTTCCATCTGATATGGGTAGACCTTCAATGAAATCCATTGAAATTTCCTCCCATTTCTTATTTGGAATATGTAACGTATGGAGTAACCCCGGACTGGAGATATTCTCAGTTTTATTCCGCTGACAAATGTCACAATCTGCAACATACTTGTGAATGTCAGCATACATACCCTTCCAAAAGAATGATTGCCTTGCATTATAGTAGGTTTTAAAAATTCCTACATGACCAGCAGCTGGGCAATCATGTGACTCTTTAAGCACCTTGGTCTTAAAACTTGAATTGGAACTTAAGTAAATACGTCCTTTGTACCATAAGAGTTCATTCTTCCATTCAAACTTCGGATACTGATTTATGTTGTTAATTATGGCGCAAACCTCTGAATTCTTGGCATATTCCTTACGAATTTCGTCCAAAAATTCTGGGATCACCATGGATATGGCGTAGACTTGTATCTCTTCATCTTTCCTTGATAAAGCATCAACTACTACATTGTCCTTCCCTCTTTTATGTAGGATCTCCATATCGAAGGTAGAGATTTTCTCTATCCACTTTTGTTGCTCGGTTGTTAATGTCTTCTGCTGTAACAAGTGTTGTAGACTATTATGATCTGTTCGGATTAGGAATTTACTTCCCAAAAGGTATTGTCGCCATTTAGTTAATGCATGCATGATGGCAAGCATTTCCTTGTTGTATGTAGACTGTAGGTATTCTCTTTTTTACAACTTCCTGCTTTCAAAAGCGATTGGATGACCTTCTTGCATTAGCACAGCTCCTATCCCAAACCCTGAAGCATCACATTCGATTACGAATGGTTTTGCAAAATCAGGTGTTGCCAAAATGGGAGTTGAAGACATAATTTGTTTCAACGTTTCAAAGCATCTTCTTGCTTCATCATCCCATTGAAAAGAATTTCTTTTTAGGAGATTTGTTAGTGGGGCAGTGACATGTGCATAGTTCCTGATGAACCTTCGATAGTAACCTGTTAATCCCAAAAATCCTCGCAATTTTGAAACATTCTTTGGTTCGGGCCACTCCTTCATTGCCTGGATCTTCTTTGGGTCCACCTTAACTCCTTCCTTTGAGATTATATGACCGAGATACTCCACTTCTTGCTTCCCAAAGGTGCATTTTGACTTTTTTGCATAGAATTGGTTTTCCTTCAAAAGAGATAGAACCTCTTCTAGATGCGTCAAATGTTCTTTCCATGTCTTGCTATATATAAGGATGTCATCGAAGAATACTAACACAAATTTCCTTAGGTATGGCTGAAATAGTTCACTCATCGTTGCCTGGAATGTGGTAGGGGCATTAGTTAACCCAAAAGGCATTACTTTGAATTCATAATGTCCTTCATGAGTTTGGAAAGCAGTCTTTGCGATATCCTCTAATCTGACCCTGATTTGATAGTACCCTGACCTTAAATCGAGTTTCGAAAAATATTTTGCGTCATGAAGTTAATCCAGCATGTCATCGATGAATGGAATTGGAAACTTGTTCTTAATTGTTATTTTGTTTAATCCTCTATAATCTATACATAATCTAAACGATCCATCCTTCTTTCGTACTAGTACGACTGGCGCTGCATAAGGGCTTCTACTCTTGGTGATGACACCACAATTCAGTAGATCTTGAACCAATCTTTCTATTTCTGTTTTGTGGTGGTGGGGATACCTATATGGTTTAACCTTGACAGGATTTGACCCTGGTTTAATCTCGATTATGTGTTTTATACTCCTTTCTGGTGGTAGCTGCATGGGTAAGTCTTGAAATATGTGTTCATGTTTCTGGAGTAATTTTTGGATTTCCTTATTGAACTTATTTGGTTCCTCCTCCTTTCCTTCCAGTTGATGACATTGTATTACGTATGCGGATGCCCCTTTTCGAATGAGTTTTTCCATATGCTGAGATGAAACTACCTGTGTGTTTGGTGGATGAAAACCATATAGCTTAAAATTTTTCCCTTGCCACTTAAATTTGATGAAATGTTTTTGATGATTGGCAGAATATGTTCCCAATGTTTGTAACCATTGGACTCCCAAAATGATATCTACTCCTCCCAACGGTAAGGTGTAGAGTTCTGATTCCAGTTCGAAGTCTTGTATTTGAAGTCTCACCTTGTGACACTTTCCAACTTTTTCGATCTTCTTGCCATCTGCAACCATCACCTTCATGTCTGGAACTGGATGTACGAACAACTTGAGTTTTCGTGCCACTCTTATATCAAGAAAGTTGTGAGTGCTTCCAGTGTCTACTAGCACTGTAACATTCTCATTTTTTATATGCCCTTTTAACTTGAGAGTCTGTGGTTGACTAATGCCTGTCATGGCTGCTAGGGAGATTTTGGGGTTCTCGTCGTTCCCGGTTGCCATATTTGCGGTTTCCTCCTCTTCATCTTCTGGATCTTCTTCTTCTTCTTCTTCTGATTCACTATTCTCCTCTGCTTCACAAGTATATAATTTCTTTGAGTTGTCCTCGGGGCGACACCTATGTTTAGGGTTCCATTTGTCTCCACATCGTCGACATTTTCCTTCGCTCATACGTTGATTCTCGAGGCTCTTCCTATCGTCCCTTCTAGGTGGAGGGATGTATTTGTTTGTATCATCCTCTGGAGTCGACTGGATGTTTCTTTGTGAGTATGACTTTCCTTTATTTGATTGAAAACTATCAAATTTGGCCTCGGCTGCTTTTGCTTTTCATCTTGCTGCCTCGACATCTGTTATGTCATGCATTTTTAACTCTTTTTGTATGTATGGTTTTAGTCCTCCTAAGTAGGTTTCCAACCGTTGTTTGTCGGATAGCCCAAATACTCTGGTAGCGAGGGATTCCCATTGATGCTTGAATTCTTCGACGCTTCCCTTTTGTTGTAATCTGGTAAGTTTTGAGAAGAATTCATCTTTTGTGATTCCTTGAAACCTTTTTAAGAAATCATTCTTGAATAAGTTCCAAGTGTATGCGAAGTTGTCTCCCTTCCACCACATATACCAGTTGTAGGCATATCCTTCAAGGTGCATTGAAGCATACTTGACCTTTTCCTCGTCCATTGTAATGTTATATATGTCGAAATACTCTTCTGCTTTATTCAACCAAGCGACGCATTGGTCTTCTCCTCCATTATATTTCGTCATTTCTATTTTTGCTCTTGGCGGGTACATTACGAATGGTTGGTATTGAGTACCTTTCATCCTATTGCGTTCTGGTGACTCAGAATTGGGAGATGGGGTAACCGACATATCCGAGCCATGTTGTTTATGATTTTTTTCCTCATCCTTCATTTTTTGTAATATCTCCTCGATACCTTTCTGGCTCTCAGTCACTTTTTGATCTAACATTTTTTGTTCCTTGCTTATAATGTCGAACTTGTCGTCTATTTTCTGCTCCATTACCTGAATGACTTCATCCTTAATTTCTTTCTTAAGTGCTTCCTGGCTCTTGGTGATCATTTCCTTGAAGGTTCGAAAATCCTTCTCTATTTTCTCCATTTGGGCTTTTAACTCTATCGTCATGCTTCTTAGGTGTGGTGGTGAATAGTTGGACGCAATTTTGGCTTGGGAGTGGAAAAAATGAAAATGCCGTGGAAAAGTGGAATTACTATAAAAATTTTGGTGTGGTTAAAAAATATATATATATAATAAATATTATATTAATATATATATATATATATATATATTTTGATTTTAAGGATTTTTTAATAAAAATCAATATTAATCATATAATATTAATTTTTTTTTGAAATTAGGGTTAGGGTTTTTTGGATGAAGGAGTGATACGTGGAAGCCGAGCGGGGGATGGACGAGAGGTGGACAGGGGAGCCCAAGCGAATGGGAGCGTTGGTAGCTGTGGAAAGTTGCAGGAATGGATGAGGGTATAGTTGGATGGCGCTGGATATGAAGCTGATGAGGGGGAAGGATGCATAAGAGAGGGAGGGTAGGCGCAGAGACTGGAGGGCGAGGGATGGCGGAGGCCGAGTGGGAAGTGAGGACGGCGGAGGTGCGTGCAGGGGCTGTGGGGAGGGAAGGAGGAAAATCGGAGGGAGGGAGGGTGTGGACGAGGGCGATGGCGGGAGTGGCAGCGTGTGTGGGGAGTGGGAGGATGAAGAGCTGTGACGGGTTTGTGGAGTGCAATGGATGTTGGTGCGTTGTGGGGGTGAGAGGGAGTGTGGCGTGAGTTGCAGGCGTATGGAGAGAAGATTTGTGGAGAAACGTTGGAGAGGGGCGCAGCCAGGGATTGCGCACCGAAGGTAAGTGAGTGTGGACGTGGTGGAGTGAGGTCGCAGGTGGAGTGGAGTGATGTTGGAGTGAAGAAGATGATGCGCGAGATGGAGTCCTGAGATGAGAGTGGAGGACGATCCCAGCTGGAGCGTGGAGCGCAGGATTTGATGCCGAACGCGGCTCTGATACCAAATGCGGCACAAAAACTAGGACGCGAGATCCATATTGAATAAGATATATATTATTGAATTGATAAGATGCTTAACGCTTTACAAGAGCTCGCCTTTTATAAGGTTTGAGCATTTCTTACGAAGGGCTACGTCCCTTCAATTAAACTAATTAATAAATTAATGATTAATTTAATACAATATTTAATATTCATAGCACCAACCAAATCTTTCTCCGCGAGGGTACGAATCCTATCCAGGTTGTAATCAACATCTATGTCGAACCTAGCAATCGCCTTCTTAGCCTTGTAAGTTTTCAATAAACGTTTGTTCTTTGCCTTCAAACCACGAAGGAAACCATCATGAGGACCTCCGCCAGCGACACAACCAGAGCTCACACCCCGATCGGAGCAGGAAGCCAACAGATTAGGGTTAAAGTTATGAAAAGGAGGCACCATAGTGGACTTTAATCCCGTGAAAAAAGAAAGCCTTACAGCTGTCGGTAACCGAAAGAGGGAAAAGGACAGCTGCCCCGGAGAGAGAAACTAGTAACAACCCCAAAAGAAAGAAGAAATACCCCTAAACTGGTCGAAAAATGAGGAATAGCTAAAAAAGGAGGAGACCATCCACAAAAAGCCAACACAAAGACTGAAAAAACAGATTTTATGCAGGAAAAACCGAAAAATCAAGCAGAAAAGAAGAAAAGTAACCTCCGACTAAAAAGAAAATTCCCACTTTTTTTAGCCTTGGCTGGTACTAGGCTGATTCGACGAATCAGCTAGACTCCAAGTCGTCGAAGGCCACATAATCCTCAGATCAACTGTCAAAATCAGTGATTCATACAAAATCGATAAAAACCCTAGAAAACCCCAATTCCCCCCGCCTCTCCATCTTGGGTTAGCAACAAACAAATAACTTGTTGAAGATAATCTTGTGATAACAAGTTAATGATAACAACAAACAAATAACTTGTTATCACCACATATCCATGATACTTAATAATGAGATCACACTAAAATTGTAATAAATAAAAAAGCTAATAAATAAAGCCACTATATCTCATTATTTGATTATTATAGTGATTAGCCTAAGTCACCCAAGTTGAATCTAAATTTATGTAGCAGAAATTTGCATGGATGAATTGCAATGTTGTGTTTATGAAACAATTTTTCTACTCCTTTTGAATATCAGTATTTTTTTATTTTAGAGTTCAAATCATGAATATGAAATTTGATTGTAAACTTATTTTATTTATTTATTGATTAGATCTTATAAATCAGGTTAACAAAATAAATTTTGAATAATATAAATTAAAAATAAAATAATAAATGTTATTTATTTTTTTAAATTTTTAATAATTAATAACAATAAAAATAATATTATAAATATTTAAATTATAAACCTAAATTGAATCATTTATTAAAAAAATAACAAAAACGCTGACTTGAAAAAGTAATAATCTAAAACTTGCATTCATATAGACATGTGAGAAGGTCAACTTGCAAAAGTAATAATCCAAAATTTGTATTTATGAACATGTATTTTATAGATGAAAATAAATAGAATTTTTGTGGAACTTTTTAGTAGGATAATACAATTAGCATAATTATTTAATTTGTGGTTGGTGAATATCGATATATCACAAGTTAAGTGCTATAAACAAGTTATATGTTACTTGTTTTCCATGCCTAGTTGTAATCACATGTTGTCTATGCCTCAATTACCACTTACATTTTTTAATTAAATAGGTTGTGTGTCACTTCATGTTATCCATGCATGAGCTACGACTTACTGCTATATATATAATTGTTTATTTCAAATTTTGAATGACGTTCATAAATTGTACATTTGTTCCATCCTCTTTCAATCTAGGAAAAGTATAGATTATAATCCACCCCAAATTTTTAGATATAAACACTTATGTGTAAACATTTTATAAAAAAAATAAAAAAGTTTTTAAACATTTTAATTTTCTTCGCGATTTCAACATAATTGGTTTAAGAAGTTTATTTTTTGAATTTAACTTGTAAAAAGTTGAAAGATTAATGGGATTATGTTTGTTAGGGGCTTTCTTCTTGCTATCAATCCTTGAGTAGAAAAAATAACTAAGAACTGTTCTTCGCTTGAGTTGTTTATTGATGAAGAATATATTTCTCCGTTGTTATCAATTGACCCACCTAACAAACCAACCAACTTCTAAACACATTAAAACCAGAAGTCATAAGCAAAAGTTTGTTATAGAATTCTTGAACGTGGAATATCTTATATGCAGTAGCATAATTAAGTTATAAATAATTTATGATATAATGATGTTGGAGGTTTTAGTGTTTTACGGAGTGTATTTAATATGGTAAATGATTATTAATGTATTATATATTCTAACAAGGCTAGTTATGAAGTTGTAAATGTTTTCATATAGTGTTAATATGTTTGTATTGATAGATGTTTATATTTTAAAATTTGGAGGTGGACTAGTAAGTATGCTTTTCCTAAATTGCAATAAGATGAGATAAGTGTAATGTTTTTATGGTTGTCGTTTCAAATTCTAAATAAACAATTATAAAAATATATATATAAAATAACTCGTAGCTCATGCATGGATAACTAGTAGCTAATACATGGATACCATGGAGCTGGTGACAACAAACCATTTAACTAGAAGGAAGATGATAATAGGTAGTTGAGGCATAGACAACAGAGGATTATAACTATACATGGAGAACAAGTAACTTGTTCATGGCAATTCGTGAGACTTAATAATAGATTGTTTTGAAATTTGATTAAAAACCTAATAAAAATGAATTTACAACAAGGTCCCTTAACATCTCTCAATCAAAATTCCTGTCATCACAAGCATTTTTGTGATCATCATCCAATTCCCACCTCCATGGTTATTGCACAATGACATAGACCATACAAGTTTTGGCATGTGACCATGGATATGGCAATGGTTTCATAGGTAAGGAGATGATCAGAGGTTATATAAAAAATTGGCTCTGGACAAACCATTGAAAACTGTATTATCAAATGTAAGGTGTAGGCATAGATCCCCACTAGTAATTATCCCTCTCTGTAAACAAGGATTGATGCAAAACAAGGGAATATGAATGGGATACTAGCTGACATCAACTTATGCTGTTAGTGCCAAGTTTATCTTCCACGCAACTTCAGTCCACTGTGAGTATAAATATCGTCGTTTGTAAATACAATTTTTAAATTATAATTAAGTCTTTGTCATGTATGGAATCACGCAGTACAGTATAGATCATGACTAATGTGCCACAAAGATCCAAGATCCTAGTGGTTTAGATTTTCTCTGAAGCGACGCTATTGGTCTGCCTTGTAAGTTCTTCAAATAGAGAACAATTGATCCTAGATAGTAATTGTGAAAGCACTCGCTCATGAATTATGAGAATGTGACAGAGTTTGATGTCATTGATAAGCGATCCAAGATTTGACTAGTAGGGAAGTTTTAATGTGTTTTGGAATAATGCAATGAGAAACCTGTGCAGAATTCTTAGAAATAAGCTCTTGATTTTGATATCCTCTATGGTTCCTGTTATTAAATGAAGAATATTTCAGGATTCAGATTGCTCTGAATGGGATTGAATGTCATTAGTATACAGATAATACAAAAATTCAAAATCGTCTAATTTGTTTGAACGTAGTTGGTTGACACAAATGCTACTTCGATTGGCTTTTTTTCGGTTGGTTGAATTTTAAGCATTTGATAATAAAAAGGGAAACGATATCTTGTGATTGATTCCCATTTTATGAATGCCAGTCAATGTATCACTTAGTTTTGGGTGCATATGTTTGCGGGTTCTGCAATTGTCGAAAGATCCAGAAAAACACAAGAAGTTTCATTGTGCATATGCTGTGCATTATTCAGATCACAATTTTATAACTGAGGTAGGGATCTTGGTTCTCGAGGTTCTCTCTATTGTTGGTTTCTCAAGGTCATTGGAAGATAGACATGTCATCCTCTCAGTCATGGCTGGAACTTATATAAGCAGTCGTTCATATCATTACAAGAGCCTTCATAGTCGAAAATTTTGTTTCAAGCAATGACTGAGATTGAGAGGATGACATGTCTATCTTAACAATCTTTTGTATTTGGCTTACAAGCCAAGGATTCATGTTCTTGATCTTGCTCTGCTGCTGCAGAATCTTCATCAATTTCCTTGTATATGTTGACAACAACTTCAGTACTCCACTCCCATTCAACATTTCTTCTTGCAGGATCTTTAATTTGGCTGCATTCTTCGTTCTCTATACCTGCAAAACTACATAAACTACATATACTTTTATGCTTGTGCTCTCTGCACATTCCTCAATCCTCTTTCAATCTTTGATTCGCATCCTAGGATTTCTTCAACAATCTTCATTGTTTCTCTTATCAGTGCCCTTGCCTCTTGATCTTGATCTTCCCCCAAATGCATTTTCTAGAGTGAAATTATCAATCCACTTCTCCCCCAAAATCTCTTTTGCTTCATTTCCACATTCTATCGCTTCAATTACTTGAGATAGATGTTGCATAAGTTACTGCTCATATTCAATGTCAACTTCAATGTCAACTTCAACTTCAACATCCACTAGTGTATCAATACAATGGGATGTACCTTCCTCATGTTCACGCTCTACTGCACATATAATGACTTCAATCTTTTCCTATGTTTCAACAAGGAGTTCTTCAACTTTCTTACCCTCTTTATTCTTATCTGCTACCATTGCTATAGTAGGTGATTCTTCAACAACCGCAACACTCTGTGACTCAAATTGATGTTGATTGGTGTTTGTAATATCTCCATGTTCATTAATGTTTCTAACTTAAGATAAATTCAGATTAGGTATTAAACAACAATATTTTATTATGTTATTGTTTAAAGATGTGCAAGATTAATGATTGCCACTTATCCTTGGGGAGTGAAATATGCACGAGAAATTTTCTATACATTATTAATTAAATAAAAATAAGTTGGAATAACCATGAAAAGAGATGAATATGACTCGATGAGTGGGAAACACAAATATGCCAACCTAGGGGAAGTGAAAACAAGTGTAAAGTGGGTATTTCTTTGAAGTAACACCTTGAAATATAGGGGATAATCCAAGGCTCCAAATTTTCCAAGGAGATAGAAGGCCTTTCTTACTAAGACTTAGGCAAATGAAATCTATATATAACATGTGTGGGGAGCAATGACACTGCTAGTATGCAGGAACTGAAGTTCTGTTGTGTGAGCACTGTGTGAAGTTTTATACAATTTCTAAAAAAGAGATTTGAGCTTGAGTTAAGTTGAATGCTATTACTACATTGTTGAGTATGGAATAATGAGATTTGACCAGGTGGAGAGAAGTGTTTTATCCCTCATGGAGTCATAATATATGCTTAGAGGTGACTTTAGTAAGTAAATTTTGGATGCTCAAAGTCTAAGGTTAGGTGGTAAGTGGTTGTTTCAACTGTTGTTCCAAAAACAACTATTGCAGAGAAGATATGTTTAATTGTCTATTTCTTAATATTAATTTTAATTTTTACAGTCTAGACTTATATTGTTCAATTTTCAATAGATTTTGGTTGGGTAGTTAACATGATATTCTATCAATAATTTTTCATTGCACCGAGTGAAACGAGGTGCTCTATTTACAGCCCAGAATGGGGGAGATCTTGTAACGTTTGTCCATGTTTGTCCTTATAGTCGGCCATAATAAATAAAGTTTGTCTTTAACATAATAATAAAAAAATTAATATTATGTCGGTGATTAATAAAAAGACTTGTATTTTCGTTTGAATTAAATCCTAGGCTATATAATACATGGACATGTATTTTCGTTTGAATTAAGCCATTAATTAAAATGTAATGGAAAGTATTTAATGAAAAGTAAAAAACTAAATGTAATGAAAAGTAAAAAAGTAAAATGTATTGTCGGCCATTAATAAAAATGTAAAAAAAAAGTAAAATTATGGAAAGTATTTTAAAAAAATCCATGTCGGCTCATAAAATAAAATATTATGAAAAGTAATTAAAAATAGATGTTCGTTTATAAAATAAAAAATTAAAACTTAAACCTAGATCTATCAATCAAGAAAGATTAAATTTCTTGAGTTTAAATTTAAAAAAAAAAAGAAATACACCTCAAGAAATTGGATCCCTCTCGGTGCTTGATAGATACGGGTTTAAGATGGATCTATTCTGGTTAATACCAAGTAAATGTATAGATTGAAAGCAAATTTAAAATAAACATAGATAAGAATCATACAAGTTCATAACATATGTATATTCTTAGTTGTTACTCCATGCTTAGTACAAATCTGTTTTAG
Source organism: Larix kaempferi (assembly GCA_027924585.1). Taxonomy (NCBI): domain Eukaryota; kingdom Viridiplantae; phylum Streptophyta; class Pinopsida; order Pinales; family Pinaceae; genus Larix; species Larix kaempferi. Next base: position 22,104,842 of record BSBM01000502.1, read on the forward strand.
AATGGTATTATTAGCTAGATTCATGCCTATAGTTGTAATGCTTTTATTATCAAACAATCATTATAAGGAAAAGACCTTGTTGGATGGTGGTTTGTAAGAAACAGGGTTCAACTTGCATCGCCAACAAAAACCCTACAGACACCAACATTTTCAATACCCTGCAAGTAGGATAAGGTCTCAACCGAGACACAAGTAGTAAATTACAGAGACCGATTATAGGGATGTGTAGGAGAGGATGGGTTCTTCCTGGCCATTAGTGCATTCATTCCTTCACTTAATCATGCATTTGAATCATTACCAAGCTAGCATTCATATTCTAAACTAGTAATAATCCATCATACATTCAATCATCAAGAAACTACACACGAAAAATATGAGATAACATATATATTTCAGGATGCATGTTCGGAATTTCCACAGATCTCATGATTTTCATTGACGTTTCGAGTCCATAACATGACTCATCATCAGGACATGTGTCAAAGAAGAGTAGCTGATCCTAAAGGTTGTATCTTTAATATAGAATTGCAGAGGGATGGTGTTTTGAATTGTCGGGATGAAGCTTAAGTGTCGGCTAGGGTTTAGTTAATTAGGTTGGTTTCAAAATGTTATAGTTTTATAATTACTAAAACCATGATATTTAATTAAGAAATGGTAATTATGTAATGTTAACAGGTTAATATTATAAATGTTAATAGTGTAAAAACTATATTAGTATTAATAATATTAGTAACGTTTTCACAATTCTTCATGGAATGGGAAACTAGGGGTATGTTAGAGCCATTTTGATGGTTTTGACCGTTGGTACTGAATGACAGTTGATCAACAGTAACACTTTTCCCATTATGAGGAAATTTGATGACTTTGAAAATTGAAGACACTATGACCATTATAGCTCGGGTCCAACTCCTCCCTAGCAGTAAATTATAGTAAAGTAGAGAGTTTACTAGTTCCACTTCTACAATAATTGTTCCCCCCCATATCTACTGGAAGAGATGGGTCGATAATCCCATGAGGTTTGAATAAGTGTTCATCAAAATCCTTTAGCATTGTGACTAGAGCAACCACGTCAGGTGACCCGATGGCCTTCCAGCATGATAAAGACATCACTCAAGTAGAGGCACCTTCATCAACAATCGTGTGATGTATAGTCGACTTTCCAGAAACCACTTGGATTTGGAAATCCGCATGATGAGGTAAGCGAGGTTTCCAATTCTTGCAATCAAAGGTCATAATATGAATATATAAGGAATCAGAAGTGCCTAAAGATGAAAGTTGGTTTATGTGTTGTGATGGAAACCTTTGTAGAACCTCTAATGTGGACATTGCACATGGATCTTGTGCCAAATCCTCTACTATGCTATAATGTTGAGTAGAGCACGCATTGGGATTATACACATCCTTTTTCATGACACCTTTCGGTATCCTAGGCATAGTATCATTTGGTGGCTTTTCTATGCATAATGGAGGAGCTAAATCATCTTTGGCAAATTCTTTCCCTTTAAATCCATACATTGGCATATTATCATAAGTTTTGCTTCTGGTCTAGAGGTGGATGTCATGTTCACACATAAAAACTTGGTTTTGACCAAATTTTCCCCATTGAGAAGAGGCACCCTAATTGCCCCTTTGCGAGGATCTAGGATTTTATTGAGTTGTAGCAATCATTTGTTGCTTTGACTAAGGAAATGGGTTAGTTAGCACAATAGATTGGTTCGAACCTTCCTATTGTGCCAATAGTCTTTGTGCTATTTCCATCTTGGGACATTTATAGGTTAAATGGTCTTCCTTACATAAAATGCAAGGAAACTTTACTTTAACTTTCTCCTTCTTATCCCTACCAGCACTGTTGTTTTGATTATTATTATTGTTAGTGTTTTCACTGTTATTGTCTTTATTCCTCGATTTTGTATTCTTTTTCTTTTTCCCTTCGGAATGTTGGTTTCCCTTAGGGTCGGTTTTTTGAACTGTCAAGACATCGACTGGAGGGTTGGGGTTGGTGTTTTGTGCATTGTTCGAAGTAATTGCCAGTGAAAAGAGAACCTAAAAGTGTGCATGGATTAAATACCTCTTTTGCATTGATGTCAAAAGGTGAGAAATACCATGAAACATGCATCAGTGACAAGAAGAAATACCATGAATCATGCATCAGTAACAACAAATTGCACAAAAATGAAAAATAGTAGAGAAGTACTGACGAAGGAGAGGAACACATGTTCAAACTGGAAAGAAAACAGGGGGAGTACACACAAGGTGAGTACTTTGATGTGTGTAAACAAAACAAAGGAATTCATGATCAGGAAGAGCACAACTTCATAAGGTGTTGACATTAATGCCAAAGGGGAAGATTGTTGAACTTTGGTTGTCATTGATGTCAAATGATGTCAAAGAGGACTTAGTATCCTTCTGCCAGTTTGAAGGAGTACATGAGGTACATGCACAAGCACCTAATCCATCTATTTGTGGTACTTCAAAGATGATGTCAAAGAGATGGTTGGACAAGTATTGGGAGTGCGCAAGAGTATCTGGAGTAAAAGGTGGTTGGACATGTATGCAAGTATCAGAAGTGTGCAAGACCCACCAAGCGATACAAGCCCCGGAAGTGAACAAGACCCACCAAGCATAAGATGTATGCAAGTCTCGAAAGTGCACTAGACCCACAAGCCAATTCGAGTTGGTGAGAGAGAATTTTGGAAATTGGTGATTCCTTGAATGTAATCTTTATTATATAAGAAAGCAATCTATGGTTTTCTCTCAATTAGGTTTCCACATCAAACCTTTGTGTTCTTTGTTTATGCATGTGTTGATGAATGTTATTGTTTATGGTGAATGGATAATATAAATATAGTTTGAATTTGGTAAAATTGAAAATTGTTCATAACTACACATAATACTGATTCACCCCCCCTCTCAGTATTAATAATATTTCCAACAATTCAAAGTCAGTGTTGAACTAGGAAGTATTCTCCAATGTTGCAGACTATGGCTGAGGTCACCCAGACTCTCCTAGTTCAATAACATTCTTCGATTTCTTGTGTACCTCGATGAATTTCTGGTACTACGCTCTGGCATGTTCCTGAAGTTGCATTATCTACACAGTAACTTGTTGTTAGACGTGGTTTGTAAAAATCTACTTGGTCAGTACTAAGATATCCTTCATATCCTCCATGCGATCAGACATAGGTAGACCAGGAAATCACTGCTTCCTCATCTTCACCTGATCCTCCAATGTTCTGATGTGGTCCTCCTTATGATTGAACTTTGGTGGATCTTATAGGTACATCCATAAGTTAAATATCATGTTGACCAACTTCGTCATCCCTTGCACATGTTTGGCTTTCTCAAATTTTTTGTGCTTAACGATTAACAAATTTTTTGTTTTTTTGTGCTTTCTTGCTTTTATGTTGCCTTTCATCTTTTCAGTTGATTGATTTATTTTCTCTTCTTTTCTTCCAATTTTCTTTTTGGAAGACAACTCATAGGGTCCACTAAAGCTCCTATGTGCCCTCCTATGCCACCATAGCATTTACAACTCATCAATTAGTTAATTAATAATTAAATATTCTAAACTATGGATTACATTCATGTGCATGATTTAATTTATTTACACTAAATAACCATAGGCTAAAATTAACCCCTAACTAATTTATTTAATTTTCCACTAGGACCCATGGGGGTTTAATGGGCTAGTGGTTTTTCCCTGATGCTATAAAAAATGGGGACATTACATGACATAAGCCATGAGATTTCAAATAAGAATAAATGGTTCAATGCTTTTATAATCCATGAATGAATTAGGTCTTGAGGAATTTAATGATGCAAAATGATCGAGATAAATAGTGGAATTTCCTTGGATGTAGAGGTGGTGTAAAGGAATCTATTGATACAAATTTATGAAACCCATTTTAGCACTTAAATTATTGATTATAACATATGTTTACCATTAGGCCTTGATTTCTAGAAGGATTGACGAAGTGGCAGACCTAATATGGTGCATGGTGCTAAGAAGTGAAACCAAGCCTTTAAACCTTCATGCTTAACCCTAAATGGTGACTAGGATGGATTACTCATAGCCATCAACAACAAGAGATATGCATTGAATTGATTAACTTAGAGCTCCTACACACTTCGTGTCATGTTCCCATTTTTTTTCAGCACCAAGGAGCAGCCAATGACCCATTAAACCCCCATGGATCCTAGTGGAAACCAATGAATTAATTAATAAGGGGGAAAACATTGGCCAATTACTCTAGGCAAATAAATTAACTAGGAATAAATGTGGGCTATAGTTGTTTAAAATAAAATAAATTAATGATGCTATTTAATATTTTGGAATATTTAATTTGTTATTAAATTAAATATGAGTTGGATAGGATAAAAAGGAGCATGATGGTGCTTAAGGAAAGAAGGATAGCCCTATGAGTTGTCACACAAAAGAAGAAACTGGAAAAAGAAGGAAAAGCAGAAAGTAGGGAAAAGAAGGCAAGTGCATAAAGCATGTTAGTGCACAAAGTAGGAAAGTGCAGAAAAGCAGTCAGTTGTGAAAAGAAGGAAACACCAGGAAAGAAAGGGGGGCTCAGTTTCCAAAAGGAAGAAAATCTAGTCAGTTGTGAAAACACCAGGAAAGCAGAGAGGGCACGGTTTTCAAAAGGAAGAAAATCTAGTCATTTGTGAAAACAGGAAAGTTCCAACTCAGTCAAGTAAGGCACATTGGATGAGGCCAAGAAGTTCCACTAGCAAATTAACTTGCTCAATAAGTCACCCAATCTATAAAAGAAGGAGGTCGTACCACTTTGAATTTTTTTTTCAATGTATGTATTCGATTTGGAGAAGCCTTGAGCTTGCCAAATACTTGGGTGATGTGCCCCTTGTCACCGGTAGAGAGATGTATCTCTACTGTTCTCCATTCTAGTTGAGGTATCATCTAAAGATTGAGGAGGAAGTCATACAACCTCCCTCATTGTGTTTACTATAGGTCATTAATTTCACTTTCATATATCAACCAATTCTGGGTCGAATTGCTACAGGAAAGTTCAAGAATTGAGCAGAAGACATCATTCCCAGAGTAGAATTTTTCTCTTCTCTTCTCTTAATCCTTCCAATGTTCTGAAGTTCCTATCCTATTAATATTTCTGGTGATTCACAACTTCTAATCCATCCAAGAGGGCTCAACACGTATCCATTCAAATCAGCTCCAGTCAAAGTGTGTAGTGACCTTCTAGTCAGAGAGAGAGTTCCATCTTCCAAGCATTGTTCTGCTCATTGTGTGGATGGAATATAATGACTCCATGGATGATGGATGAGTTATTTGCAGCCTAGAATGTAACTGAACTCCCATGTTAATTAATATAATAAAATCACAATCAAATATATCCATTCTATTTATCTATTTCTTCATTTTCCTTATGCTCGTTGCTACCTAGAATTTAACTAGTCTTGATGTATCTTTCATAAAATGGTTTCTATGAGTCCAAATTTCATTATGTAAAGTGTTTCAGGTCCATAATAATCCCTTGAATCCAATCCAATTCTCATAATTGATTTTAGTGCAGGTCGTACAGTGTTGGATCATCTTGAAGAACGTGCTCCCCAACAGTCCTAAATTGCCTAACTGCTCCCAAGTCACCCCAAAATCAATTAAAAATCCCCAAATTATCAATATAATCTGAGTGAAGATATATTGGGACCTATACACAGGCCATCCACGTTCTGATTGCACCCCAAGTTAGTGGAAGGATCTAGTTTGCAATGCTAGTGTACCTAGGAAGCTTTGGAGTAGACTTTAGCGACAACTGTTGTTGAAACATAAATGGTCCCAGTACTTTGTGCAAATTATTATGAATCTAACTTAGCCCCTGTTGTCTAATATGATGCACATCTTATCTCATTCACATCAAAGCCAAAAAATTCACCTTGGGAAGAAGTGGGAGGGTTTAATTGTGCCCATAACTAGTTTTGACAATTCTAGCCTAGTAATACTAGTTACTAGTTTTCTGAATTTTTTTGACTTGTTCTTTTGCAATTGAGTTAATATCTCCCAAAAACATTGATTGGGGATATTACACAATGTAATGAAGCTCAACCTTGTAACTGAAGTTTAACTCTGCTAAAATTTAAGTTTCATCAGTCTTATGCCTTTACCCTTTCCTCTGTAATGAAAGGTGAACCCCTGTCAACATATATATTTTGAATTGATACGTCCACCCTTTCCTTTTTATATGCCTCATAACTATAAACACAAGCATATATTGAAACAAGACTAAGTGGAGTTGGAAAAAAACATCTTGGAACAACATTGAATAGCAAGACACAAACAATAGCTTTCTATGTCCGGCTGTATAAACACGTGAATGCACAGGAATTGGAATTAGGAAGAAATTGAGGTTGGTTTTAGAATTAGAAATAATAGTAACAACAACAAGAACAATTACGAGAATTAATTCATATTGTAAAATTGACACTATTACAAAAAGACAATTTATGACTAAAAAACAATTAAAAGTTGCATATAAATGACTATTTTTGGTCAGGCGGCTAATAATGTTATATAATATATTGCAGTCACTTATAACACAACTAAATTTATGACTAAAAAAACTTAGTCATTTATTGGTTGTTCTAATTCGTCAACTTGTAGTCTATTTAGTAGTTTAGTTAGACATTAATTGTCATTAAAAAGTAATTTATTTAGTTGTTGCAGTCATTGATTTCCATCAACTGGTAATATATTTAGTCATTTTAATCATTAATTTCTATCAACTTGTAGTATATTTAATTGTTTTTATTCACTAATTTCCGTCAATTAGTAGTAAATTTAGTCATTTTAATCATTAATTGTCATCAACTGGTAGTATATTTAATCATTAATTACCATCAATTGGTGGTATCTTGATATATTATTTACTAGTTACATAATCATTATATTTGTTACTAGTTTAGCAGTTTCATATTCATTTATATGATATGAATAATTTATTAAATACCATGAAATTGTGTAATGTAGCTATTGTATAATAAAAGTTAAAGTGCAGTGTTACTGAGTTTCCAACTAGTCAAATAAGTCTAATGGATTTTTTAACTCAAATACACCAATACATCATGATAAAAGATCCCTAATTCAACATGCATTCAATTGAATTGCATAAAGCAGTGGGTCAACTAGCTATCAACAACTAGTACATGATAAATATCAACTCGTCATTTTTTCCAAATATTTTAATGGCCATCGTGTGAAGCTTCCTTCCTTCTCTTTCAAACGACGACGTCCATCTATTTTGTCTTTGCAAGGAAGGGGTATGTTACTTGTGACCTTTAAAATATTCACATTTCCATCTCCTACTCTCGATTTCACACCATGGATAATAGACAATGAATGTATTCACCCAATGCTTGCAGCAGCACCATCATATGGCTCCGACACCTTCACTTTTTCACCTTCTTGGATTTTATCATGGAATTTTGCAAAAACAAAAAAGACATACATTATATCGAGGTTTGAAAAATGTTACAGTGGTAATTATATTCTAATTAGCATATTGTTGGAATAAATTTATTGAACGTACTCACCAAGTCAACATTAGTGAATCCTTTAGTTAGACAAAGATATAATAGCTAAGTAGTATGAAAACAAAGTTGTCAAGACTAGAAAAATCAAAATTATTTTTTTGGACCATGTGCACATATTACAATATACTACATAAAGAAATCATGGAAGATATGCATGAAACCATATTGGGAAATGACTACTAACCTTCTTTACAGCTCCATTTTCCTCCTTAATTTTCATATACAAATTTGGTTTCTCCAATAACTACATGTGATATTTTAGCAAATTAGCACAACCACATTAAAATGGTCGGTTGTTTGGAAAACACCAAATCTAGAAGATAGTCAGCTTCTTCTCAAATTCTATGCGTTCAGTAGCTCGAGCATCAACATGGAAGGTAAACTAATGTATCTCTTTAAATTTATCCCAATGAACGACTAAGAGAAAATTACCTCTTGCTAAATTGATCTAGCAAACAAGATATTCCCTCTCTTGAGGTTCTAATAGTAGCTATTGATATTTTACTAATGTTGCATATAAATATATTTGTTAGAATAAGCCATGTAACTTGAAAATAACATAAAATTAAATAGAAGAAAAATGATTTGTAATCCCATTAATGCACAACCCTTCTCGATCCAAAATGGACAACAGTTACTCCTTCGTTTGGCCATGAAAAATTATTAAAGAATGATGTTATATTGATTTTACTACAATTGTAAGTTGACTGGTCACATTTTTACAATAATATATAAAATCAACAATCAATGGAATCAGTACGTCCAAGTCCTACTAGGCATTGCAAGAACTTCCATATACACAATTCAATGATAAGATCTACAAGAGGCATTGATAGCAAGACACTCATAAATTTGATCTTGGAAGGCAATAAAATTAACAAAGTAACTCCTCAAAATGTGAGGCTTGAGAAAATTCAAGCAGGAGATCCACTACCATCAAGCATCAAAATATGTACCGAAATGGTCAAAGAGGAGAAACTAAAATCCCAACAATGCAACAATTACCATTCAACTATCAAACTAAAATCCATGTTTCAATCATAGATAAATAAGTGATACAAGAAACAAGAGATATATTTAGGGTTGCTTATGACAAAAACTAGTCATAAGATCCTTCTAATATGTTGACACACCTGCACAAGCACTAGTGAATCAGTGATGAACGACATCCACACACACTTTTCTATGATTAAATTATAGAATCTTTTAGAAACTATTTCCTAAAAGGATTATATTATAGAGATGGATCACATAATAAATCTGATGCCCATGCTATCTAAGAATCAAAAGAAATGCCAAAGTAAAATAGGGAAAATAAAATAACATTAGGATTAGCTCTAAATTACAAGACATGCCCCTTATTATAAGTGTAAACCCTAGATTGTTTCAAGCACAATGGTAGACTTTGGGGCTTGTTAACAGAAAAATTGCCAAATTTCAAATGGAAGATAGGTCATTATTTTAATACATTTGGGTTGGATGAAGATAGGGACATGATTGTTATTGGCCCTTTATCACCTTCTAAAAGGTAGTTCTTGGAATAATTAGACCACACCTTGCAATTTACAATAATTGCAAATAGGAAAATGAGAAGAGATATGGGTGGTTCACCTTGTAAATTAAGGATATTTTCTAGATTGGATAGGTTTATGAGATCTTGGAACCATTTTACTATTGCTTCTCCATGAAGAGAGATATGTATAGGTCACTTGTTTAGTCACAAGATCAGATCATCTTCAAGGTTAATGAAATGGTAAGGAAATGATGGAAAATAAACTATTAATAGGTAAATACAACTTTGGAAAAATGGTAGACACACAAAGGAGACGAAAGGCACTAGCATTTTTGAACCCAAAATCTGACAGCATATATGTCTGATTTTCAACATCACGTTGTCGACTATCCGACAAGCCTCTCCTTTTGGAAACGTCGGTTTCCCTTTGATGGATATTCGACAGCAATATGGTCTCGTCAGATATCCGACACGACAATGTCAAATATCCGACCACAACTCTTTTAATATACACGTCAAATATCCAACACCCATTACTTTAAAGGGGGCCGGATATCCGACAACAGGTTCGTCGAATATCCGACCCCAATTACTTTACAGGTGGTAGGATATTCAACAACATATCCGTCGGTTATCCGACACCCATTACTTTAAATGTGGTCGGATATCCGACGCATATACCTACAAAGTCCGACGACGTTTGGCGTCGGTGGTATGGTGAGCTTGTCGGATTCTTTTTAAGGGGATGTTGGAGATCCGACCTAGATTACATTATAGGATTTCTGATATCCGACGTTGTTTTTCGCCGGTGGTATGGCGAGGTCGTCAGATTCTTTGGAAGGGGAGGTCGGATATCTGACGAATATGGGGAATTTATAAAAAAATACACAGATATTTGATGCCCAAAATGGATTTTACTATCGCCGAGTAATTCAAGATATTCCAGTTGGAAAATTTAAGCCAAAGAAAACCCTACAGAGACCATTATGTGTAGCATGCTAATTTATTTCATAGATAACGGTGGAACAGAAGTGAATATGTGTAGCATTCCTCAAAATTTTTATCTAATTTAAATGTATCCCTTCCAAAGAAACCTTTCCTTCATGCAAAGCATTGTTGTTTACATAGGCCTACAATAGGGAAGCATGAGTAGAGGAATCTAGGAGAATGTATTGGTATCCCATGAGATGCACAGAATGTTAAGTGCATCTTTCAAATGGTTTTGCTCACACATTTTTCTGATATAGCAATGCAATTTGTCTTGATCAATATCAACTGAGTTGGTGTTGGTGTTGGCATGAGTGCCTTCTCCTCTATTGTAAGGATGAAGAGAGGGTTTTCACATTCTATTTTTCATGTATGAGCAACTGTAGAAGACATATTGCATCGTTATTAATTTTTTTCAATTGTAGGTTGCTTACAAAGATGCTACATAGAGAAAATTGTCAACTTGTATTAATGTATGAGTATGGAGAAAGTGATCATTGAAGTGACAAATTCATCCATAAATTTGTAGAGGGAATTGATGTCATTGATGAAGGATTATGTGTTAAGTGCCATGAGCCACCAATCTTCTCAAGTGGGAGATATAAAAAGGTCCCTCTTCTTACTCTCTTTGTAGAATGTGGTGCTCTCTCTCTTGGAACAAGTGAAACATATATCGAGAATTCAAATAATACATTAAACATGCATTTAAAACTGAAAAGTGAAAAGATAATAGTTGCATTGATTAGAAAAGAAGCATATGTTTAGAAATAATACTAGCATTTCCATCAACTAGTCCAAAATCAATGAAACAAAAATGCATCCCTTATTCATTGAAACATGAATTTGAAGATGAAGTGAGATGCATACTTCCTCCTCCACTGTAATAATGTGATTTATGTCATATATATGGCATTAATTGAAGGCAAAATGTACAATGCTTAACCACTTGATCCAATATTAAGCAGTGCTAGTGGAATTTGGATCAAATATAAATATCCGAGGAACAATCTATTCTTTTAGTTGTGGCTGGAAATAAGTTGGGTGAAATGTGGGCTAGGAACTTTGCAATTCATGATGTAAAAATTTATATTTTACAAGGTGTATCATGAATCATTTCCAACACATCCATGCAAACTGCAAAAATGAATTCAATGGGAAAATTCCTAATTACCATCATAAACCACTCTAAAATGACAACACTGTTTTTCAATTACATATAAGTAAAATATATGTGTTTACTAGCTGTATGTGGATCAAAACGAAAATCTAGGAATGTCCTCCAAAAATTGAAGAAATAAACCTTAGAAAACTCATTGGAATGATCTGTGATCCTAATGTTTAAAGAAAACTTAAATTTGCTAAAAACCTCTTTGGAGAAATTGCATAAAATAATGATAAAGTATATGATCACATGACAGTTTCACATATCCTATTTATACACAAAGGGAAATATGGGCACTTAAACCTCCTTTTATGACTTCTCTTTTGACTCTTACTAGTGATGTTATGGTGGAGGAAGATACAATTTTTTTTCTTTCATAAATCAATTGTGATGAAAAATAATACATAGTGCATTTCACACATTACCCCAATAGGTAGATAGGGTAGTAATGATTTGCATGTCAAAATGGAAATGAGAAAGGTTGCTGCTAATTTAGTTCATAGATAATAGTGGAACACAAGTGAATATGTGTAGCATTCCTCAAAATGTTTATCTAAGTTAAATGTATCCCTTCCAAATAAACCTTGGCTTAACTTAAATTTAACTAGAAGTAATATTTTCCACAAAAAGAAAGACATAGTTGCCACTAGCCGAGATAGATTTCAAGCTAATTTTTAGGAAGCATAATTTTTTTTGGAGATCAATGAAATTGTTGATATGAAAAATCTAAAAATAGAGTAGAAGGTCACTAATGGTAGTGACATTATTGGTGATATTGTACTCATCATAAGATACTAGTAAAATGGTCATATGCGGCATAGTTAATAAATTAGGTGGCATTGTCACATCAATATATGCTAGTGGTATAAACATCTATGTAACCAAAGGGTTCATAACAACTTGTGACATTGATAAATCATTTTATTGAAACATATTGAATTTTGGTATTTGTGAGGACAAACTTTTTGCAACGATATTGCCTATGTATCCTTATAAAAAAATGACTTGATTCTTCATTAATCAATACCCCCATACTACAGATTATTCTATCATGTGTCAAAGAAGTGGCTCTAGATCAAGGTTAATTAAAACACCCATAAAGAAATAATTGGGAGAGGATTTCATTATGGTGTTTTTGTGGGCACTACTCTCATAGACACGTAGGTGAAATGAGCAAGCCAATAGTAGTCATATGATTTTTTTCTAAAAATGCATTCGCAAGCTATGGCATCATATAATGCAATGATTGTAGGGTCCACACATAATGAACACTTTGATGAGGTCCTGATTCTCTTTCAGAAAATGCAACTAGTCTATGTAGTAACAAAATCCATAACCTTTGCTAATGAGCTACTTGCATGTGCTAGCTTGATAAATCTACAATAGGGTATGGTGATCCATGAAGAAATAGTTAGAGGTGGATTCCAATATAATTTTTTTATAGGGATTGTCGTTGTAGTCATGTATACAAAATATGGCATGTAGAGAAGGCATGCATCATATTTGACAAAATACATCTCTTAAATACAATATCATGTACTACTATGATTACATGATATGCACAAAATGGGCATGATTTGGAGTCTCTCAAGGTTTTTCAAAATTTGCAAGTTGTTGGTGTGAATTGATACTTAAATATGTTTTCTAGTTTCCTCCTTACTTGTGTTAGCATTGCATATTTAGAACAAGGTCTGGAGACCCATGGAGAAACAATTAGAAGTAGATTTCAGATTGATGTCCTTGTGGGGTGTGCCCTTGTAGATGTGTATGAAAAATGTTGAAACATAAACAAGGCACATGCTTTGCGATAGAATGAATTCATGAAATGACATCTCTTGGACATCCATGATTATAGAATATATGATGCATGTTTTTGGTAGGGAAGCCCTCAAACTCTTTAAATAAATGCAACAATCTAACATAAACCCATACGATGTCACATTACTTTGGGCTCTGATTGCATGTTTTCATTTAGGTATAGTGGATGAGGGTCCAATATGCCATTAAGTTCAACACCAAGGATCTTGTTGGTTACCATCGTAAAAGAAAAATAGCTAGGAAACTAATCTGAAAAAAGAAAAATAGTAGGTGTTCTAATTTAACAATTATAGATAATACCATCACTAGTATGAATTGTCCTAATATCCATAGCATTTTCAATGAAATATTCCAAAGACAATGATTACAAAAAATTATGGACAACTGCAATATGTAATACCTGTAGAGCAAGGGATGTCGGTTTCAAAAGTTGTACAACATCACGTTGATCATTAACTTTTGTAAGTTGTATAGTGACCCAGTCAAACATGTCTTTATGACCATTTGTTCCAACCGTGACACCCCCCAAGGATGAAGCTATATATGGTACCTGCCATACACCATGTCAATATATATTATATATGTTCACATGAATATACTCATGTCCATAAGTCAACGTGTTACTTTAAATAGAATACCATTTTATCAAGTTGTACTAATGCTTCTTATGCCTCCCGTTTACAAGAAGTTGTGGCATCTTGAACTTACCTTTACCAGCTCATAACTACATCATATTACAAATATTCCTAGTACCATGAAAAATGATTATAAAAGATAATATGTAAAGACTACATTATTTTGCTAGCAAACTCCTGAATTAAAAAACATCACCAATTCATTTATTACCTTAGCTTGTAGAAAAAGTTAGATGAAATCTAATAGATGTAATAAATGTTGTTCATCCTAATTCTATTATAAATAAGAAATGCAAAGATTACATTCTAGCATTGTAATACAACAGTAAGGTGTTCACTCAATGAATTTTCCAGAAATGTACCATAACTAGAACTAAAACCCTCCCAAATCCTAGAATTACACAATTTTACCTTTAACCTAAATTGGGCAAGGAACCATGCCTCATGTGAACTTCCTAATCTCTTGAATACAAGTGACTTAGACTATGTGCACCCTAAACTCTCTTGTTATTGGTTTGCATCTTCTCTCTAGTTTTTTTATGGAGTATATGAAAATTACACAATGCTCACGTTTCTTCTTTAAAGCCTCTACACGTCACGTTATACATTTTTCTTTTCTCAAGGGAGTTTTGTTTACGCCAGCGAAGAACTGTCGATGAGGATGGAAAGCATCAAAGCCACGGCACTCACGCCCTGGTCATATTAAATTGACACCGCGCTCAGAATATGCCCTCGAATGTACTACATTGCAATTTAATTATACGCCAATACAACACCAGGGACGAGGGACCACTGCCCACAACTTTTCTGAATGATGTAAATTGTATGAAACGATACCTTAAGTCACCACAAATGGAAAGAATTCCACGCCAACATTTATATTAAAAACCTGATCATAAGCTGTGTATAAATTGAAAGCCTCATAAGCTGTATATATATAAGTTTTCGGCATCGCCTTCCATGTTCCATACAGTTTATTCATTCATATAAGATATAGCCAGCCATCGTCGCAAGGAGCAAAGTTCGACATTGCAGAAAATCGTTGAAATGGGGATCAATCGGAGTATCAATGGACGTTGGATAATGTTGGTGCTCATCATTTTGGAGTGCTGTTCCATTGGTGCCATTGCCAGATCTTTTGATTTCTATTATTTCGTTCAACAGGTATTAAATATTCCATCAAGTAATATATTCTGAACCTCAAATTCATTTTCGGCGTTATATTTTATTCTTGTGTATGTTGATGATGGTAATTAATTGCTTGTAAATATAGTGGCCTGGTTCATACTGCGATACTCGTAGAGGATGCTGTTACCCTAGAACGGGAAAGCCTGCTTCCGAATTTTCCATTCATGGCCTCTGGCCCAACTACAACACTGGCAAATGGCCACAGTTCTGTGGGTCCTCCCGAGAATTCGAATACTCAAAGGTACCACTAATTCTTATATCTTTTCTCTTAATGTAATACTACTGGTAGGACGTTCATGAAACAAAATCTAACGTTTATAACACTATATATGATAATGGCCAGGTTTTTATATATTGTGACAAAATTTGCAGATTTCAGATCTGGAGGAGGAGTTGAATAGGTATTGGGGGTCGTTAAGCTGTCCCAGCAACGATGGACACAAATTCTGGGGACACGAGTGGGAGAAGCATGGCACTTGCTCTCTCAATCTTGAAGAGCATTCATACTTTGAGAAGGCTCTCTCCTTGAGACAAAAAATAGACATTCTAGGGTCTCTTAAAGCAGCAGGTGATCTTATATCATGAGGCTAGTTTCAAATTAATTTCTTCTTATGTAGATGTCGAATATTAATTGTCAGTTTAATGTTTGCAGGTATTAAACCTGATGGAAGTGAATACAGTTTAAGGGATATAAAAAAAGCAATTAGACAAAGCACTGGCGAGCTCCCAGGAATTGATTGCAACACAAGCAATGAGGGAAAGCATCAACTTGTTCAGGTGTATATATGTGTTGATAAATCTGATGCTTCCACTGTTATCGAATGTCCAATTTACCCACACAGCAATTGCCCGTCCATGGTTGTATTTCCTCCTTTTGGGGACGCTCACGAGTACCGAGGCGCTCCCAGAGACGATAACCTTTATGGAATAGAGGAGCTGTAGATCTCTACAAACAGCAATATTCCTTTCAACGCTTCATTTTTATCATTAAAACTTCCGTTGTAGGTTTGGTGGCTTCTTGAATTGCATTGCAGTGCATGTTTTGCACGATTCAATTTGCCCGTATTTATATGTTGCTATAATAAAACAACCCGAGGGTTTAAGATTTGCACGATTCAATTTGCCCGTATTTATGCGCTATAATAAAACAGCCCAACGGTTTAAGGTTTGCAAAGAAGAAACACTATATTTCATTATTTAAATATGGTAAAACCAAGTTTGCAAGGAAGTACAAGATATTTAAATATGAGAAAACTATTCGCCACTCAATCGTTGACAATATGATAAATACATAATAAGCCTAATTCCTAATCAATATTTTTAACTGATTTTCAACGAGACATGTTTTTTGAGTTATATATTTTTTTTGGAAAGTGAGAGACATCTTTAAATATATTAGCCCCTGCCGTGCAGGAATTAAGCTTTCGACTTTTCGTCTAAGTCCCTTGATTTTTTATTTTTGCAAAATAAATAAATAAAATTTCAATTTTAAAAATTTTACACTTCTATTTTTCATTGAATAAGAATATTAACTTGATTAAACAAGTGAAATTCACAGCAAAGCTGTTTATACCGACCTCTTAAATTTGTTTTAATGCAATAGTTTATAAATGTTTTAATATAGTAATGTAATAGTTTATAGATATTTTAATATAGTAGTGTATGGGAATAATAGTAAAGAAAATTAAGATAATCTAAGAGATAAAGAGTATTATCCCTTAAATATGTTTTAATGTAATAGTTTATAAATGTTTTAATATAGTAATGTAATAGTTTAGAGATGTTTTAATATAGTAGTGTATGGGAGTAATAGTAAAAAAAATTAAGATAATATAAGAGATAAAGAGTATTATCCCTGCCTCTTAAATATGTTTTAATGTAATAGTTTATAAATGTTTTAATATAGTAATGTAATAGTTTAGAGATGTTTTAATATAGTAGTTTATGGGAGTAATGGTAAAGAAAATTAAGATAATCTAAGAGATAAAGAGTATGGAAAGAGTGCAAGGGCTTAGTTTTAAAAAAAAATGGAAGTTGGAGCCTATGGATTTTATTGGCAAATGGATAGAGGATAGAAGAATATGAAAGATGCATCTAAAAAGTTGGTTCATGTTCTATCAAATTTAAAAATGATCTATATGCTTAATTTAAATTTAGAAATGATCTAAATGAAAAAGAAATTAATAAACCTCATGTTTCAAGGTTAGACATAATTTGTATAATTTAGTTTAAGAAAAAAAAACATATTGGAAAGTCTCTGTTCAGTTCCAAGAAAAAGAATTGACAAGATGATGTAATTATGTACACTTTACATTTAATATAAAAATCCACAACTAATGTAGACTAAGAAGGATGAAGAAGAGATGGGAAGGAGTATAATTCCACAAGAGGGAATTGGTGAGAAGGGAGTTTAAGGGGGATATGACCATAGTGACTTATTATTTAACTCACTAGATCCTTATTATACTTTTTTATCCTAAATTTTATAAAAGGATTTGCTATAGCATCTTCGTCTTATTGTCCCATATATGCTATGATGGCCGATCTTATCCATTTACCTCTTTTGTAGGTTCCCTTAGTCCTTGATCATCTATGAACAATAGTCATTCTTGGAAAAAATATATTAAAAAACTGTATTTTTCAAGATGTACAAGACCTATATGTCTAGCCCACGTTCATGCGACCTATCTTTGGCTAGCCCACGTTCATGCGACCTATCTTTGGCTAGCCCACGTACATGTCTGTTCGAGGGTAAAAAATAAAAATAAAGTTACTTTACGGAAAAAGTTTCAGTTTTGGTCGTTCCCAACTATCCCAATCCTATAAGTAACTATCTCATAGCTTCCCTAACTTCCTCCCCATCAGTGTAAAAGAGACATAGGAGAAGGAAAATGACGACCCAAGATTGGAGTGTACCCTCATGTTGTTCAATTATAATTAGATCTAAAAGTCCCTTTTTCCCTGATCTGCAAAAGCCCCTTTCCTCTACCTGAAACCTGTTTTTTAGTCATCATTGAGAGCCCATATTATGCTAAAGGATTGAAGTGATTATTTTGACCATACCTCTCATTGTGAAACCAGATTGAGTGCGTGAAAGGCCTAGGTGGAAAGACTCCGATTTTAGTTCCAGAACGGTGCCGCAACGAGGTTCAGATAAAATCTATGCATTTGTAACTTGTTGTTATTTAGTTATAAAAGAACTCTATTTTTCATCCAATTCGTATATTTTAATTTCAGTTTTTAATTCTTGAAATTTGGATGAGTTATTCAACAATTCATTTATAAATTATACGTTTGCAACATTAATTCCTCTTCTTTAGATCTTTACTGATTTTTCAGGTTGAATCTTGGAGAATTTGGTGAGAAGATTGGAGCAACGTCAACCTAGGGATTCTACATCAACCATTTGGATTCTAGCTAAGTTACATTTTAAACCTTCTTTGTCCATTTCAAGAAAGTTTGCTTGCAAAGGGTTTTGAATTTGTTTTGCTTCAATATTTGAGTTTTTTTTGGTATCGCTTTGTGGTGGTTTGTCCCAAAGGCCATTAGGGTAGTTTAAATTCTCGAAACAAAAATGGCAACTCCATGGGGAGTTTTTCCATTTTGGATAGTTAGGGATTTTATGTTTGTTGATTGAATTTTTGGTATGTTTTTGCTTTGTTTCCGTTGATTTTTTGAATCTTTCCTATATCAGCCTAGTAGCTTTCCATCTTAGGACCCTTATGAGAAGAAATTTCGGTGTTGGAGCATCAAATTTTTTTTTCTTTTATTTTCCCGTGTATGTACCCATGTAACAGTGCACACATGTGTGTATTTTTCATGTAGGATTCATTGTTTTTGCCCTGTATGTGACCAAGACATTAAACAGTTGCATCCACGGAACCTAACCTTGTCTAGCCCGCATACACCTAGTTTTTCTTCTTTTTTTTAGTTTCTCTTTGATTGAACTGGGAATGTGGGTTGCTTGTTGTCTAAGTTGATTATGAAGAACTAAAATTTGTTTGTTATTTCCTGAAATCAAAACTTATTTTTTTCCAAAAACAAAACAAAAAAAATCTTTTGTGATTTAGGGTTTTGCCCCAAACTGTTTTTGTAAAGTTTTTAGCAGTCTAATTTTTTTTAAAAGATTTATGTTTATACCTTTACTTTTATATCCATATAATAACAAAAAAACAGTAAAAGTTGATTGAATTTTAATTTTTCTTATTGATTGTTTATTACATTTTGAAAATAAGGTTATTTTTGTTTATTTATTTGCATCTTTGTACATTATGAGAAGCAAACTTTTTTTTGTTGATACTACTTTTTTTTGTGCAATAGTTAAACATAAAATTTTATCTTTCTTTTTGAAAAAGAGAAAGCTTCATTTCTTTGAAAAATTTAAAAATAGTTATTTTGGGGTTTTGAAAAAGAAAAAGAAAAGTTTCTTTCTTTTGAAATTTGAATTTATTTTAATTTTTTTCAAAGAAAAAAAATTATTTGGATATGAGTATTTATTTCAGTTTTTGGAAAAAAAAAAAAAGAGAAAAGTTGTTTGTTTATTTTCCTTTTCAAGCAAGTTTTTGTTAAAATAATTAAAAATAAAAATAAAAAGAAATTTTGGATTTTTTTTTGTGTTTTATAGATGTATCATATAACACTTAAAACAATGAAGGATCATTTTGTTTTCTATGCTTATGTATCTTTAAAAATGTTTTTTAATTCTTGTAAGTGTGAAGAACACCATTAGTTTCACTTATGTTCCCCTAAGTAAAAACAACCACTTAAAAACAATGCTTAATTTAAAATCAATTATAACTTTTTTTTATAGGGTTCACCAATTTAGCTTAAGCTTAGGATCTTGGGATAGGTTGCTAGTTAAAAATCCAAGATCATTTTAACTTTTAAAATTAGTGTTGGGCGCAACCCAAGTAAAGGAACTTTTGAACGCAAAGTACAGTTAGGCGAGGCCTGACATTGACCAGTTTTGGAGACAAGCAACTCTGCAAATCCCGGGAGGAGGGTATGGAGTGAACTGCAGTCGACAGGAAAGGACATGTTCCCTTAGTAAATATGAAGTACTAAGGACATTCAAAGGTGGTTGAAGCATTTAAAGGCCGAGCGACGACCTGATTCCTATAGGAGCAGAAAGTAAAGAAGCAGAATGGTGTAAAGGACATGCCACTACAGAAGTCGGAACTGCGCTTGTCAAAGAAGCATCATATTCAGAAGAAGCAGCGCCAAAGGGACAACGAAGTTAAATCAAGTGTGATCGATAGGAGAACCACGTAGGGGTTTTTGGGTTTTGGGTACTATGGGGGTTGGCCCATAGTTATTGAATATGTGACCTTCGGGCACATCTATGTATAAGGGTAATTTTGTATAAGGAAGGGTTGGTATTTTGTTCTGACAACCAAGTATTGTTGTTGTTTTGTAGATCTAGACTAAGAGAGAACAGACTCTACAACTGAGTGCGTAGAGATCTGATTATAGAGAAGATTTTGTAGTTGAGTGTGCAAACTGGAACTGTTACCCTTCCAAGTAATATAAGAACAGTTCTTGTGGATGTAGCTCCCACCTGGGGGGTGTACCACGTAAATCTATGCGTTATGTATGAGTTTATGGCATCTTTTGAGTTCATGTTATTACATGTTTATGTATTTTCTTTCATGTGTATGTGAATGGAAATCATAGGTTAAGTAAATGGAACACATGTGTATGAATGTTACGAAATAACACTAAGTACAGTGAATGCGTAGGTATAAGATTAAAGACAACAGTGATTTAGCGTAGTCATAAGTTGATATTGTCTTGTTAAGTATATCTTAAGAAAGGGACATGCTGCTAGGTCGTTAACCACATCCGCACATCGCCACAGTTGCAGAAACCTGATTCTGTAACCCTCCATCTTTGCTTCGGGTGAGACTTCAGCCTGTTTACAGGTTGATGCCGGAAGGGCCAGTGAAAATGGTTTTGTTGTGTCTACAATAACTTTTTGGAACCCAAGTCAACCCAAGAGGACCAACAAATGGTTATGTTACCATGCTTTGAACTGAAATTTCAGTGATGTGTTATATTGATGTGGAATCCAAAGAAGAATGAAATACAGAACTGGGTGAGTCAAACAGAATGCAAGTTTACGAAGAAGGAAAACATACATCTTTGGATTACTACAGAACAGTGGCTACAGAGACATATATTTACTGAGTTACATGAAGTATTATTCTCATCTTTTGATAATGAATTATTTATGTGGATATCAAGGGTAGTAGAATGAAAAAAAAATTCAGGGTGAAGAACCTACAGTTTGGAATCCAGAGTTGATTCTAAGGCTTAAAGGAATTGATAACCAGATTTCAAGAGAGTAGAATTTTGGCTGGATATCTTGTTGGAAGAATATATTATAGAGTTTGTTGTGGACACTTTGAAGTCTCACATTATAGCCGAAGGATACTTCTTCAAAGGATTTAGAGGTAAGTACCTTAAAAACTTGAGTTTATGCATTAAAATGCTATTAGCTGAAAAAGGTGTCTTAAGAATGCAGTCAGATTCCTAGAGTTGAGATTGTAATGTTAAAAAACACAGATAGTGACACATATGAAGACATTGGCATTTTACGTAGTGGAAAAAGATATAAAGTTAGCACTAGAAAGAGGTTTCGTGAAGTTGAACCTCGCACATTCCTAAAAACTGAGTTAGGAAGTGATAGAAATTCATCTCAAGCTGAGTCTGATAGTGAGACAGAACCTGGACATATTGGCTATTAGCCTATTACACCACAAAAACCTATACCTATTGAAAGATATAGTCCTAGTTCGTAGAACACTAGTACTAGCAATACTGCAGGAAAAAGCACAAAGAATCAGTCGAGTGGTGGTATACCTCCACCATTTCAATCTGCAGGAAGTATTTTAGTATTTTAGAACCCTACACCTCCTAGAAGAAGATTGGAAGACGATATAAAGCTACCTATTTTTAAAGGAACCGGTCTAGAAGATCCAGAGTAACATTGGTTTCTCTCTGATGTTGTTTGGAACGTTAAGCAAGTACAAGACGATGCTATAAAAAAAACTCAATTAGTCACCACATTTAGAGACATAGATTTAACATGGTTCGTGAAATATTCAGTTGGACAGAACATGACATTAGATGATATCAGAACTGCACTGATTAGAGAATTTAAGAAGCCCAAATCATAATCTCAATGCATTGCAGAGCTAAAAGAGATAAAAAAAACCTAATGAGACTATGTGGGAGTTTGATCAGAAATTCAAAGCCTTGTTGGATCAAGTTAGCTTTGATATAACGTTGGAACATCACCAAGAATGGTTTATCGCTACGATGTTGACCCACATTAGATTACCACTCATGCAACATAAGGTTGCTTCGCAAACATAAGCATTGGAAATTGTGATGAAGCTAGAAGCTTCACCCATAGGAGAAACCATCGCAGGAATGGTACAAATACAAACACAACTAGCAAACCTAACATTAAAGTTACATGATATACAAAAAGGAAAAGATGTAATAGAATAGGTTTGGTGTACTAAATGTAAAGGAGGACATTCCAAGGAACATTGTCTTGTATTCAGATATTACCTCTCTAGTGGGGAACCGAATTCAGATATTACCTCTCATATATGAGCAGACACCTGTTCTAGGAATGCCATCCTTGTATGATGGGTCACAAGCTTCACCAGAACAGACAAGTCCTGTAACACAGTTTTTACAGAGCTACATAAAACTGCTAAGGCATGAGCACGTCTTACGAGAATTACAGAACATGATGGGATATTACAAACAACGTAGTACAATGAACAACACACATAGAGGAGTCCATCACATTAAGAACCATAAAAGGGTAGGAAGAGAAATGAGGTTAAGCACGCAAATTGGAGATTTTGAAATGAACCAGGTCATCCTTGATTTGGGCTCAGAGGTGAACATGCTAACAAAACAAACATGGGAGCAGATGGGGAAGCCAAAGTTATCTTGGTCTCCTATACAATTGAGATTATCTAACCAGCAGAAGGTTATACCTTTTGGGAGATTGTCGAGTGTTCTTGTTAACATTGATAGAGTGTGAAGTAAAGCATACTTTCAGGTTATTGAGATCATAGATGACAATAATCCTTATCCTGCATTATTAGGGATTGACTGGGCATTGATAACCTCGCAAATATCAACTTGAATAAAAAAAAAATGATATTCGAAGGACATGATATCAAGGTTATTGCACCCCTGTATCCTTCACAAGGAACAAGGTATGTTGAGCCAATAAGAGAAGAATGCAGAGCTCAAGAGCTAGATAATATCTACAAGATGACAGTTAATCAAGCAGATTATACTAACCCTACAGAAGATGGAACATTGAGCTGGATATGTGACAAATCTTGCATATCAAATTCAGATGCGGGACTGGAGAACTGGCAGAGTAGAATGCATGAAGTATCAGTTAGACGATGTTCGAAGATAACAAAGTCACTCCATTGAATTGGAATAGAGGTAAGTCCAATTCCTACTTATGATGGTTTGAGTACTATCCATGCATTATTTCATGAATATCTAGCATCAGTTTCAGATGAACATAGGCTGTTAGCTCTAGACATAGCATTGTGAGCTACACTTGTTAGGTGGTGGGTTGCACAAAAAGACAAATTGATCACATGGGAAGAATGTAAACACTTTGTTAGGAACCCATGTCTTTACTTTGTTAGTATATTGTTGTTGGACGCATATGCTTTGTAAGTCGTCCCATAGTATTGGTTGATCCATAGTTTATATTAGCCCATAGTATTGACCCATAGTATTGGATGCATATGCTTTGTAAGTCGTCCCATAGTATTATGGTTTTGACTCATAGTATTGGTTCCTAGACTCATGGTTTGTATTGACACATAGTATTGACCCATGGTATTGGCGCCTAAAATTAGTATATAAGTGTGTGTTGAGGCCTATGAAGGCACTGTGAAGTTAATTGTATTGAGCTTTCTCAAAGGAGGTTGCCCCCTCGAAGTGGCCCGTGATCAATATAAAAGTGATTCTGTTCTATTATTTCTTCTATTTCGCATATTCTTATTAATTAATTGTTGCAGGTGCATCTCATCTGGTATCAGAGCAATTTCTTGGGCTCGTTGGGTGGTATTTCTGCCAAAAAAAATTTCTCATCTGTTGCAGCTTCGGATTTGGGAATCATCCCTATTGTCAGAACCCGAAATTTCTGAAAAATTTAAAAAATTTTAATATAACAATAAATGTTAATTAATTTCATTCCTGGTCCTGTTTATTTTCAGTAACTAATCATAATTTTGTTTAAAAGGTTCTGTTATAATACAAATGTGTTTTTTTTTTTTAAATGTTAACTGTTTTCGTTTATAACTTCAAAGGGAGAGCTAGCCATAGCTGACTGGCTTACTTAGCTTACGAGCTAATGCATAATTTGTCTTTTGTTCGCAGGTACCCCGGTGAAGTATGGATCACTGTAATTTAATTTTTGTAAGCATCAAACTCCTTTCCCTGCACTGTAATAACTCAAAGAAGATCTATTTACTATTACTGGTTGTCGTGTAAGACAGTAAAGTTCTTTTCATAAAATTTTATGCTTGAAATAAGATTGATAGTCTGCCTCGACATGATACCTCTTATCCTGGATAATATCATCAAGTTTTGCGATGAATTACTATGTTTCCGTCATATCCATTGCGTTATGATCATGACTCTATGTTAATACTGTAACTATCACTGGAACAAGTTGTTTGTATTATGTTCATTGTATGCATAACGTGACGTTAGCATAATGTAACCTACTGTCAACTATTAGCTGTGATTACTGGTTATTAGTATGAGTTGGACTTGTGACACCTCTAGCGATGTTTCATTATATTCATCTATATTTCAAAGTCCAATGTCTACTTAGTATTTTAACTTATGTCAAAATCTCTGTTCATTGTTTTAAATCTTCGTTCATAGTATGGACCTGTAGATGATTTTATATTCTTACATCATAATAATAAAGATTGTTATTTTCATCGTTGATTGTTCACCATAGTATTGGGAGAATTATGGTAAATAGAACTTATATAAAAATATTGTATCCAAATATATTGCTAAGGTAGTATCTACAATGTTAAAGCTATGAGAAACTCCAATTTGAAGTTGACTACATCTCTTTCAAATCATTGTAGGGGATATATAATGTACCCTCGACACCATCGATGGCTTGGTTTCAAAGTATGAACTATACAATGATTATGTAACAATCATAGGGAATATTCATATTACGAACATGACTTTTATCCATGAATTGATTTTAAAATTGATAACAATGATTTGAGCTGCAGCTGAACTATATGAATTCGACCCATGTTAGGTTGATAAATCAAATGGCTACGTGGTTGACTCTCCTCCTTGCGTTGGGTGATATATAAGCCAGTATTGAAACCCTACCTGGTCATTATCTCTGCCCTCGGGCTCGGGTTGTAAGGGAGGAACCCTTCCTAGTCTGAACTCGTCAGTTGGGCACTGTAAAATGCAATTTGCTTACGGTTCTGGTCATGTTGTTTTATTCTCTGGTAGTTAAAAAGTCTGTGGGCTCTGCTATTGGCGTTTGCTACAGTTTCATTTGTATCTTGGTCTCGTTGTTATCACTGTGTTTAAATCACCTGCTACTTACAGTCTTCCACTGTCGCCGGTGTGAGTTTGAGGCAGGGTTTGCTCTGTTGTTTTTATCCCTGAGGTGGTCGTGTACTGGGTTTTATTATGTGCTTCCCGGCTCCCAGCTTAAGGGTTTGTTTAAATTATTACCTGTCACGGCTGTCCATAGAGAGGAACTAGAAGTCTTCCTTTCTCATTCTTCTGACGAGTGTGATGGGGTTTTGCTACCTGGCTCAGGTTGTCCACGGGGTTGCTTTCTCCATTGGCTCAGGTAAGATAATATCAATGGTTTCGCAGTTTTCGGTTTTGCACAAGATTGTTTATATTTAATTTAGTGTTAACAATTCTCGGCACTTGGTAATGTGCAGGTCATGCTGTTCCTGAAGGTGCACAGGGTTTCATCTCCAGCGCTGGCTCCTCCGGGTAAGCCTGGTTATTCCATGGCCGTATCTCCCTTTGTTGGTTTTGTTGTGCTAGGTTTATGCCTGGAAGGACCTCCTTTTGTAACTGGTTTGCTGTCGTTGTTGGTGTCATGGATACTGTCACATGTATGAAACTGTTTGCTTAAAGTTGATAGGGTTGTACCCCGGCATGTCTACGAAGAACAAACTACGGCTCAGACTGTTATGAGGCCCGGGGGTTGTTATTGTTATTGTATTTTCAATGTGCAGGGTTTTTACCCAACGCTGTATAAGCTAATAGATACTGTAACTTGTTGAGCCTGTCATGTGGCCGTGTATCATTCTGCGTTTTTATTAAATGAACAGAGTGTTTAAATATCGGGATTGTTTTGAGTTTCTCAGATACTTGCAGAGGAAGATAACTCGGTTGTAGGGATGGTAATATGTGTGTTCTCTGTGTTTATTTGGTTTTTGTATAAATATCGATTGTAACTGTGGATGAAATGTATACATAGACTATGTATGAAATATCCTGTAGGTTCAATCTGTTATATAAGGTATTTCTTTTCATTTGTTTTCAATCTGTCGAAACAATGTGGTCTGGCTACGGCCGTGGTAGATTTGTTGTCTACTCTCAAGGAGAAATACTTATAATGAAATAAGTCTCATTACAGTAAATAACTACGAGGGTTTATAACAGCCAACAATGGCTAAGTTCGTTGATAACTTCTCTGCGTGTTAAGATGTTTGACTATTGATAGGACAACCTACGACAGTGCTGTGTATTACATGTAATACAAGCTCGATAACGAACAGTAATCTATGCTTGTGATTTGGATAAAGGAACAATGAAGTCTCTAAATAGTAAGACTTGGCTTCAAGCCAGTCAATAAGTTTGTCTTGTTTTAAAATAACTCTGTCAACTCTGTTGTGACAACATGGCTATAAATACTATAGTATTAGGTTTAAAAGAAAATAACAATTTACAGTTTATGTGTTTGTATTTGACTACGATTTTTATTGCATAAGATTGTATGGGAAGTTTTTTTTTTTTTTAAATGAAACATTATTGCAACCACATCTTTTGGTTAATCGATAACAATCAGTTATGTTCTGAGTATAGATAAATATACTGATATAAGTTTTGTTCTCCTTTAGCTCGATACAGAGAATAACCTGTATCTATAGTTGACATAAATATGAAGCAGATATAAACTGGTATATTGCTCTAATAGAAATTATACCTGTACATTTCTCTATTGGGAAATATTTCACAGTAATTCTAAGATTTATCTATGTGTCTGTTCTTATGATTGTTTTAATAAGTGTATTTCTGGAATGACTATTGTTTAGTATTCTATGTCTATTATTTAACTATTAATAGAAATTCTAGAATAAATCACCATGATATTTGATTACTGTAATAGTAACAAATATATTCTGCATAAAATAATTACTCTATTTAAGTGATAATAGGAAAAATTCTAAGACATATGAGTTCTGCAAATTCTACCAAAAGACAATACAGAAAGACTACTCTACTGAAAATAAATACTGTTCAAAACACAGTTGAGATAGTCCATTCTACATTTAAATTTATTAAATACACAACAGGAAGAGTGGCAGAACCTGTATCTATGGTGGACAATAACAGCAATGGGAGGCTGTTCCTCCCTACCAATTCCTGGAGAGTGCCCAGACAGCACTTCTCAGGACCCCCGAGCTTGCTCTGGTCTAACTGGCTGGAACTAGATACAGCCAACAATTCCCTCAGCCAAAGCAGCTATACTGGAACCAAGTTACTGCAACTTCCTGACTCAAAACACTTCCTTACTGTTTTCCCACTTCCTCAATGGGACTCCTGAATAGCATTCACCTGAATGTATTCTCCCTCTAGAACAAATGCTGAACCCCCAGCTCAGTTCATTGAGTAGTATTTAAAAGATTGCCTAGGTCTTAGTTGGGTTAACTGTCATTAATGAGCCACCTGCTCAGATTCCACTTTCTTGGGGAATCATGACCCCAAATATAGGGAAGTTGCCACCTGCAACTCAGGAAGTGTTTGAGGATGCTGCCACTTGTCTTTTGTCCTTCCACCTAATTCCATCCACCAGTTAGACCAGTAACCTCTTTTAACAGCTCTCCCATGCTGTTGTC
This sequence comes from Larix kaempferi, assembly GCA_027924585.1. NCBI lineage: Eukaryota > Viridiplantae > Streptophyta > Pinopsida > Pinales > Pinaceae > Larix > Larix kaempferi. The sequence goes on from BSBM01000502.1 coordinate 22,132,901, forward strand.
TCCATAATTTATTTATTAATAATAATTATTCAGAATTTACATTCCATTTCTGGAGACTCTGCTGAGTCATCCATTCCTACTTAGCATTAAATTTAACATAATGTCTCAGGAATATTAATAAAATAATTACATTATTTTAACAAAATTGGGGTATGTGACACCTATCCACTTAACTGTGGGAAGTACTTGGGCATAAGCCCTAAAACTCATTGTGAGGAGTACCACAGGAACCCCGAAGTAGCTGGCCCATTGAGAGGACCTGCTAGCGAAAAGGGCAACGACCCCTACCTGATTGACTAGTTCCCACCCGTGAGGTAAACCAAGAGCCGTCATTTGTGGCAAAGCAGTTATCAGTTTTACCTGAGCCATGGAGTGAGGGGTACTGCCCCAATACGCAAGCCGTCAGACAATATTGGTGGCTGAGTGAAACCCCTGAATTATTAGGAAGCCGCACATACCTCGGGTCCATATCTACTTTCAGCTGAACTATTGTTGATCACTGCCGCGTCGTTTCAGATCCATTTGCAAACCATTCCAGATTCAGTCGTTTTCAATCCATTCGGCGTTGTTCCAGATCCCTTTCGAGCCGTAGCCGCTCCAGTCTGGAAAAAAAAAAACTGGTTATGGTTGTCACCCATGCAGGAGCCAACACCATGGAGGAAGCACTTGCAACCATCCAAACCAAACTCCAAGATCTGGATGAAAATTTTCTTAGCCTCCATCTTCAGCATTTAGCCATGAACAATAACCGACAGCCAGAATCTTTTGCAGCCACCGGGTTCTCTTCTTCCAACAATTTTCGTGGGCCGAAGCTTGATTTTCCTCGCTTCAACGGTACTGATCCGATGGGATGGATATACCGAGCAGAACAATATTTCAGTCTGCATAATACTTTTGATGTCCAGAAAGTTCCACTTGCATCCTTTCATTTGGAACAGGAAGCCCTTCAATGGTACCGTTGGTACATCAAAGCTCATCCCGAGCCAAACTGGACAGATTTTTGCCAACTCATTTTGCCACGATTTGGCCCTAGTGCTTTTGATGATTTCACAGGAGCACTCACTAAACTTCACCAAATTGGCACAGTGAGAGAGTATCAGATAGAATTTGAGAAATTGGCCAATCACACAGAAGGATTGTCTGATGAATTCTACAGGAGTTGTTTTATAAGTGGTCTCAAGGATGAAATTCGCTTAGAGGTCAAAATGTTTTGTCCCAACACAATGATGGAAGTCCTAGGGTTGGCTAAGCTGGCTGAGGACAAGATTGCAGCTCAACAACGCTCCAAACCCACCCTTGTTCCCTTTAGAAATATGGGTTCCCAACGACCTCCCATCACGCCTTCTCCTCAACCAACTCCTATCAAGCATTTGTCTGAAATAGAAATGCAGGCACGCCGAGAAAAAGGGCTTTGCTATAATTGTGATGAGAAATTCACTCGGGGACATAGATGTGTTCAACAAAAGCTCTATCTCTTGAATGTGGATTCTCCGCCTGCCTTAGAACTTGGTGAAGCAGCTATAGATACAGTGGATGATCAGATCGACATTCAACACCCGCCTATTGACACCCCATTTCAGGACGACCCACCTGAGATCTCTCTCCATGCTGTAACCGGCGTCACCACCCCACAAACAATGTGGGTCAGGGTATACTTCAAGAAGCTCCCTCTTACCATACTCATTGATTCTGGTAGCACTCATAATTTCATTGACCCTCGGATTGCAAAACAGGCTGATTGTTTTGTCCATCCTTGCTCCAACTTTGAAGTCATGGTTGCCAATGGGGGCACCTTACCTTGCAAGGGGAAGTGTCACAATGTGCGTATCTCTATGGAAGATTATAACCTGCACTCTCACATGTTTTCCTTGTCCTTAGGCGGATGTGACGTGGTTTTGGGCGTTCAATGGTTACGCACACTTGGACCCATCTTATGGGATTTTGCTGAACTTTGGATGCCGTTTTCAGTCAATGGGGCACAACACAAATTTATGGGCTTACAACCAGGGTCTCTCTGCATCATCAGTTCACATCGCCTGGAAAAACTACTTAAGAAGAATTCACATGATGTCATCGTTCAGCTCCATTCTATTCAGATGCACCCATCAACAGTCTCCACTACTTCTGTCTTTGCTGAACTAATGAGCTTGTTTCCTTCAAGAGACCTTTTCGGTAAGAATTTAGCCGCATCTTCCTCTCAGCAGGAAATGATGACTATTTTGCATACAGTACAAAAGTGGCAGCCATCCCTATTGGGGAATTATTTCTGCATCAAGACGGATCTCCAGAGTCTGAAAACTTTCCTGGAACAACGAGTCTCCTCCCCAACACACCTGAAATGTGTTACCCAACTCATGGGTTATGACTATGCGACCACTTACCATAAGGGTAAGGACAATATGGTGGAAGATGCTCCTCCTCGCACATTTGATGACCCAGTTTCTCTCACAGCTATTTCTCTGCTTGTTCCAAATTGGTTGCAATCTGTTCAATGGGGCTATCTCTTCTATGAACTCCATGCTTCTTCATCAGTAGGGCACTCTGGGTTCCTCAAAACGTATGACCAGGAACAATGTAACTTCTTTTAGCAGGGACTCAAAAGGACAATTCAACGGATGGTGGTTGACTGTGATACTTTCCAGGTCAACAAGGGTGAAACGACCCTCCTTTCAGGATTGCTCAAACTCTTGACCATCCCTCCACAGATTTGGACAACTATTTCTATGAATTTCCTAGAAGCGCTCCAGTGGTATAGTACCACATCTCAAAGGACACCATATGAATCAATCTCTGGACAGGCACCACCAGTTCTTCTTCCATACACCTTCAGCAACTCCCCAGTTCAGGAAATTGACTCAATTCTTCGAAACCATGATCAGCTTCTTCTCATTCTGTAGGACAATTTTCACATGGCAATAATTTGACTGAAACAACAAGCCAATCAGCACCATTTTGAGCGCACTTTTCACATTGCTGATATGGTTCTTCTTCGTCTACAGCCTTCCATGCAATCCTCCCTGAAACTCCAAAGGTGCCAGTGGCTCGGAATGCAACCCGAGGATGCTACAGGGGACCCACTCCTTCAGATTCTGAATCAATTTCCACATCTAAAGCTTTGAGGACAAAGCTTTTTCTAAGGGAGAGGGGATGTTAGGAACCCATGTCTTTACTTTGTTAGTATATTGTTGTTGGATGCATATGCTTTGTAAGTCGTCCCGTAGTATTTGTTGATCCATAGTTTATATTAGCCCATAGTATTGACCCATAGTATTGGACGCATATGCTTTGTAAGTCGTCCCATAGTATTATGGTTTTGACTCATAGTATTGGTTCCTAGACTCATGGTTTTTATTGACACATAGTATTGACCCATGGTATTGGCGCCTAAACTTAGTATATAAGTGTTTGTTGAGGCCTATGAAGACACCGTGAAGTTAATTGTATTGAGCTTGCTCAAAGGAGGTTGCCCCCTCGAAGTGGCCCATGATCAATATAAAAGTGATTCTGTTCTATTATTTCTGCTATTTCGCATATTCTTATTAATTAATTGTTGCAGGTGCATCTCACACTTAATGGAAGTTAGATTTGCTAAACAAACTGAGAATGTACAAGCAAAGCATAGCAGAAAGACTGATCCTAGAGATCATATAGAATCTTGCTTGAAAGCATGGACACATATACTAAAAACAAAATGGGTCCATATGTTTGTGCACACATTGGATCCAGTAGCAAAACATTGGTATATAGAAACATAACTTTGATAGGGTACAACTTACTGGCACATAATGATAAAGAATTGTCATCTAACTTTCAGCTTTGAAGATGAATGTCCGAGCATTAATGAGGCTCTGTAGATCATTAAAAATAAAATATTTGATGATGTTCCATTGCCTATGTATAAACAACCATATTGGTAAATATAGTTGGAGAATTCCCTTGAGTGTTAAAATTTTGCACTAGAAGAATATGAAAATGAAGATCCTCGCGATGTGAATATACCTGAGTCTGAAGGAAAACACAATGTACAAGGACCTGATTTGGAAATTCCAGATCTGAGTTACCCTATGAATACTAGAAAGATCAATATTAACACCAATGCAGAACAAAAGTTTACTTCTATTGGAGATTACTGGGATGAAGAAACGTAGGATATATCGTAAGCCTACTGCGCGAATATCAAGACTTGTTCCCTACCAAGTTTTCTAAAATGAAAGGCATTTTAGGTGACTTGGGAGTTATGAAAATACCTCTCAAACATGATGCGAAGCCTATCAAGCAAAGACCTTATAGACTAAACCCAAGATATAAATAAAGAGTTCAAGCAGAAATTGATAAAATGCTCGAGGCAGGCATCATTGAACCAGTAGAAGAATCATAATGGATAAGTCCCATGGTGATTCAAGACAAGAAAGCTAAAGGCAAAATCAGAATTTGTGTGGATCTCGGAATGATGCATCTGTACATGATCCATTTCCTATGCCATTTACAGATGAATTACTAGATAATGTAGGTGGACAGGAGGCATACTCTTTTACTGATGGATTTTCAAGCTACCATCAGATCAGAATTGTTGTAGAATACAAGCACCAGAATACATTTGCTACTAAATGGGGATAATTTATGTACACTGTTATGCCTTTTGGATTGAAGAATGCACCTGCTATATTTTCAAGAGTGGTTGTAGCTTCATTTAAGGATTATATTCATAAATTGTTAGAAGTTTACTTTGATGACTGGACAGTCAATTCGGTCTTTTGAAGACCATCATGTGAACTTAAGGGTGATGTTAGCAAAGTGTAGACAGTATCAGATTTCCTTGAACTTGAAGAAGTGCATATTTTTTGTTCCTTATGGTATTTTATTAGGACACATAGTATGTAAACAAGGATTGATGGTTGATCCAACGAAGATAGTGATCATAGTAAACCTCCCAGTGCCTAATTCAGTTAAGCAACTATGCACTACAATATCGGGACACGAAAATTCATTAAAGGATATGCGCAGATAATTGTGCCTATGGAGAAACTATTGAAAAAAGAAGCGAAGTACAATTGCACTGAAGATTTCCAAAGAGGATTAGATACATTGAAAGAAAAGATGGTTACAATGCCTATTTTAATGTTTCCTGACTAGAACAAGCCATTTCATGTACATGTATATGCTTCATATATAACACTTGGCATTGTACTAGCACAACTGGGTGATAGAGGCATCAACCATCCCATTGCATTTTCAAGTAGAAGGCTATCTTTAGCTATGGTGTACGCATTGCAGAAATTCAAACACTATTTGCTAGGTTCACACTTTTGCATGCTCACTGACTATTCAGCTTTGAAGTACTTGGTCAATAAGCCAGTGTTAGGGGGAAGAATATGCAGATGGCTCTTAATTTTTCGAGAATATGATTTTGAGATCATAGTGAAGACAGGAAGATTGAACGCAGGACCTGACCATCTTTCAAGAATCAAGTAAGGAGAGGAACCTAATAATTTGGAAGATAATCTACGAAATGCGCAGTTTTTTTCTATTCACATAGCAAATGACCACTTTAGAGACATTGTATAATTTCTAACTATAGGGTTAGCACCTGCAGAACTTACTATGCAGTAGAAGAAACAGTTAGTGGTAAGATCGGTTGATTTTACCCTAATTGCATGACAACTATACAAATTGGGACTAGATGAAGTATTGTGTAGATGCATACTAGAACATGAGAGAACTATCATACTTGTTGAAACACATTCAGGAGTATATGGAGGACACTATGCAGGGAAATATACCGCGTAGAAAATTTTGAGAGAAGGACTGTGGTGGCCTACTATACATAAAGATTCAAAGGAACATTGTAGGAATTGTGATGTATGCCAAAGAACAGGGAAGTCATCTCGTAGAGATGAGATGCCATTGATGCCACAATTGACATTACAAGCCTTTGATAAATGGGATATTGACTTTGTGGGACCTATTAACCCACCGGGAAAGAGAACTGGCTTGAGATACAGCATTACAGCTACAAATTATCTAACCAGATGGGAAGAAGTAAAACCAGTGAAGGACTGTAGCATAGTTACAGCCGCGCAATTCATTTTTTGAACATCTTGACAAGGTTTGGATGTCCAAAGATTCCGATGAGTGATCAGGGAACCCACTTCCTGAACAAAACTATTGAAGCCCTAACATAATAATTTTAGATCTACCATCAGAAAAGTACACAGTATCATCCACAAGCTAATGGCACTATAGAAGCCTTTAATAAAGTGTTGGAAAATGCATTAACCAAGGTATGCAATACAAACAGGGATGATTGGGATCTCAAAATACCAGTAATATTGTGGAAATATAGGACAACTTGTACAAAATTTATAGGCCATACACCTTTCAAGTTAGCATATGGAGAGGAAGCTGTCATGCCCATGGAATACGTAGTACCAATATTGAGAATTGCAACATTTACAGACATGGATGATGCTGAGACAATGGATGAAATACTATTATAGTTAATTGGATTGGAGGAATACCGCTTCATTGCAGTGTTTCACCAACAAGTGCAAAAAGATAGAGAAAAGGTATGGCATGATAGACACATCAAGCACAAGTTCTTCCAGGTTTGAGACCTTGTCCTCCTTTATGATAGAAAATTTCTGAAATTTCCTGGAAAATTCAGAATGCATTGGTTAGGACCATACATTGCCAAACATGTTACTAATGGTGGCCGAGTACAGTTAGCCACATTACTTGGAGAAAACTTATAAGGACTTGTCAATTGGAGTAGATTAAAGCCTTATAGGGATGCCCTAATCCTACAGGCAGAAGTTAAACAACGCAATAAATTTTAAGTGTAAAGTGAAGTTGAAATTGGACAGTAAAACAAAGAAGAGAGTCTGCACTCAATAGTTTTGTTATAATGAGAAGTTTACAAGATCTGAAGATGTGTTGCGAAGCACACATAGAAAGTCAAGTTGCCAGGTTTAATCAAATGAAGGAGGTAGTGTTGTAAAGTTCATTCAAAAAGAAGGGAAATCCGAAGTGATCCTCGCCACTCACCTAACTGTCAATGAAGCTAGAAAAAACTAGTTGTTACAGTTTTGTTCGGAAACTAGTCGTTATACAGTACTTTTGGGAAACCAGATTTTTTCTGCTTTAAGGCATATTTTTCTGTTGAAGACACATTTAATGAAAGGAAAGGAACAAGAACTAAGCAATATTTTTCCAATGGACATAGCATTTAATGTTAACTTAGCCATTTTTGGGCACGTCTTAGTGAAGCAGTGGCTATAAATAGAAAGGGTTGCATAGTTACCAGTTTTACCGTGACTTTTAATTTTTACCGCGAGTAATTTATGAGTTTTTACCAGTTAAGAACAAAGTATTCTGCCAATATATGTCTGAGCAAGAAAGTCTAGAGGATATATTAAGGGAATTCTAGCAGTCTGGTCTAGAAGGATTTATGAAGATTCATGTAAATAAAATAGCTAAAGAGAAAGGTGGGACCTCTAGAGCCTCACCACGGAATGCACCAGAAAAGAAATGGAAGGATAAGCAAAAATCCACATAGCAAGAAAAACCGGAGCATGCAGAAATTCTGAAAGAGTATCCGCTAGAGTTGCCTCACGTATCTGCTAGAGTGGCCTCGTGAGAGGATGATTTTGCTAATACCTGAGTACATCCCTCCACGAAGAGATGATGCGCCAATATTAATACTAAAAAAGAATCCACAATATGAGATCCCGATGCCACCGATGTCAAGTCATGTTCGGGAGAAGGACAATTTGCTAGGCAAGATTCCCAAACGCAAGCTCGCAGATCACGATTTGCTGCATGCAACTAAGTATCCATAGTTTCAACTGGACCAATACATGTGTAGACACTATGATGAAGCAACTAAGAAAACAAAAATTCCGCATGACTGGATTGTGCCATTGCAATCCTCAGGATTACTTAATTTACTGAGAATTCCGCATTTTAACCAAAGTCCAGAGCTTACAGCAGTTGTGCGTACATTGTTGTCATGCACACACCAGGGATACTTGTGGTTAGACCACAAGTTTGATATCAACATCGACCTCATATAGAGAATTATGCACTTAAGCAAACGAGGCACTGACCCTGTAATAGAATTCGTAAGCAAGAATAAAGACAAAGAACTCGCAAGGAGGATGGAGAGCGAATTCGGCTTGGTAAAAGGAACCCATGGATATCAAGCGAATCAAATTAAGGATTTTTCCATGCAGTTCACGGTACAACTGCTCGTAGTCAAGGTACTAAGTAAATGCAGAACGACAGAATTGCGGACCGTTGCAATCTCCTTAGCTACTAAGGCTAAGGTTGGAATACAATTCAACTGGGTGAGTTACCTTTTGAATGAATTCCTGTATGATGTAGCGGATGCGCAAGACAAAGGATATCAATTTCACTATAGCTGGCTGATAGTCCTGAATGCATTCATGGGATGGAAAGAGCCAAAGTACCAACAAAGTGTACCGGTGTTCACTGGAGATTGTCGTGGACCTAGATATGAGAACATGTGGAGTAATTCAAGGCCAGAAAGACAAAGAGTAAACAATGTGCAGTTGCACACATTTTATGAAAAACTATGTGAATTAATCAAGCACACTTCGTTTATTCCTACGGGAATATATCCGAAAGATTGGATTCAAAGCGGGCCTCCACTCTCTCTTCATACAACCTAGAGAACCAGCAAACCCAGAATGGTATGAGGGTCAATATCAGTTGGATGCATAGAAGATTGACCTCGTCATTGAATATTGGCCTCTCAAATGGAAAATTGATGTGCCAGAGTCATTGAACAAGACATCTAAGCAAAGTGCCAATGGAAGCGACACCCAGGAGAAAGAAGAAGAGCAAGATCAAGAACAAGAACATCAACAAACTATTGATTTTTCAGCAGGAGAAAAGATGAAGAACCCTGACACAGTCGTGTCAGAGGGATCGAAAAGAAAGAAGCAGAAATCAAGTAAGACTCCACTCGATGTGAATTTTCATGATGATGATTATGACTGCATCACAGCCAGAGTCCATGAGCATATTGAAGAGAAGCTTGCAATAAAAGACAGTAAGCAAGAGAAAAATCCAAGAAAGCATGGTAGAGAGCATCGCAAAACTGAAAAGTATGATGGAAAGAGTAGAGCAAGTCTAGAGAGATCTAATAAGGGAATCAAACTCCAAAGATGGATCAGAGGAGTCAAGCCGAAGAAAAAGAAAAGCATCTGCATTAACAATGTGACCTCAGCTAGTCCGCATAGAGCCGATGAACGTGATATTCCCATCCGATGAAATCAATGAAGGTGCGAAGCAGCTCGCACACTTGGATATAAATGTGGGAATGTTGGCCATTGAAGGACTACACGATATACATCTGCAAGTTGTAGAAGAAATTAAAGATAGAGATATGATATCTACAGCCAACATCTCAAGCTAGAAGAAAGTTATAAAGAGCAGGGGAATGAATGCAAAGCAAAGACCGATGAGCTCGAAAATGCTCATGAGAAGCAGAAGAAGCTGAAGAAGGCCGTAGCCAAAGTCTATGCGAAGATCCCAGACTTCGAAGAAGAACCTGAAGTAGAAGCGACCATTGTTAAGATTGGCGCTGCAGTAGACAATCTCAAAGAAAAAATGGAAGACATGGAGATTGGTTACAAAGAAAATATTGTTGACTTAGAGTCTAGGAAACAACCTGGCACTCCACCAGAAGTAAAGGAAGTTAGGGCTGAAGAACTGAAAATTTCAACTGAGAACATCTCCACAGAAGTTGCGAGGTGACAAGATTTGCTAGAAGAAGTGGCTAAGGCATGGGCCACACTGCAAGAAGACCCGGACTTATATAAAATTCAGGATGAAGTCCAAACGAAGAAAAAGGACCTCGACATAATGAACGCAACTATGAAGGGTTTGTCGCCAAGGAAAAGAATACAGAAGTTTGCATAAACAAATAAACTTCAGAAGGAACTGAAGGCATTAAGAACGAAGGAAGTTGAAACTTCAACAAAGATGCAACCTAGGAAATAAGAGGCATTGGAACTCTCTGAAGAGACCGAGGTGAAGTTGCAAGAGCTTCGCACGACAGAGAGCACAGTAAAAGACCAAATGCAACAAACAATATCCATGATGTTGGTCGACACGGTGAAAGAGTACGAGAAAGAGACTAAAGAGGTTGTTGCAATGTTGACCACAACATATCAAGAGTTTGCAGCAAAGATGAACACACCAAGTGCTGTGAAATCAAGGAAGCCCAGTGTAAAGGGCTGGGGGACGAGCCACAAGTAAGTGTTAGGGGACTCTTGGGCACAACCTAAGTAAAGGAATTTTTGAACGCAAAGTATAGTTAGGCGAGGCTTGACATTAACCAATTTTGGAGAAAAGAAACTCTGCAAATCCTGAGAATATGGTATGGAGCGAAGTGCAGTCAAAAGGAAAGGATATGTTCCCTTAGTAAAGACGAAGTACTAAGGACAGCCAGAGGTGGTTGAAGCAGTTAAAGGCCGAGTGACAACCTGACTGCTACAGGAGCAGAAAGTAAAGAAGCAGAATGGTGTAAAGGACACGCCACTGCAGAAGTCAGAATTGCGCCTGTCATAGAAGCATCAGAGTCAGAAGAAGTGGAGCCGAAGGGACAATGAAGTTAAAGCTAAGTGTGGTCTATTGGAGAACCGCGCGGGGGTTTTTGAGTTTTGGTTTTTGGGTACTATGGGGGTTGGAGCACATTTATTGTAATATGCGACCTTCGGGAACATCTATATATAAGGGTAATTTTGTATAAGGAAGGGTTGTTCTTTTGTTCCTACAACAAAGTGTTGTTGTTTTGTATATCTAGACTAAGAGAGAACATAATCTATAGCTAAGTGTGTAGAGATCTGATTATAGAGAAGATTCTGCAGCTGAGTGCGCAGACTGAAACTGTTACCCTTCCAAGTAATATAAGAACAGTTCTTGTGGACGTAGCTCTCGCCTAGGGGGTGAACCATGTAAATCTATGCATTATGTATGATTTTATGGCATGTTTTGAGTTCATGCTATTATATGTTTATGTATTTGCTTTCATGTGTGTGTGAATGGAAATCATATGTTAAGTAAACGGAACACATGTGTATGGATGTTGCGAAGTAACATTAAGTATGGTGAATGCATAGTTATAAGAGTAAAGACAACAGTGATTCAATGTAGTCTGTAGATTGTTGGTAGTTGTGAAGTGCAAAGTCATAAGTTATATTGTATTGTTAAGTATATGTTAATAAAGGGACATGTTGCGAGTTCATTAACCACATCCGCACATCGCCACTGTTGCAGAAACATGATTTTGCAACCCCCCATCTTCACTTTGGGTGAGACTTCAACCTGTTTATAGGTTGATGCCAGAAGTGCCAGTGAAAGGGGTTTTGTTGTGTCTACAAAAACTTCGTCGAACCCAGGTCATCCCAAGAGGACCAACACTTAGTGTTCTTTTCAAGAGGATAGGAAGAAATATAACATTGTAAGGGTGTGGCTAGGAAGCTCCACTTACAACAGAGTTAAGAATGAGGTCGTGTGAGGTTGAGTTGAAGGGAAAACCCCCACCAATACTTAAATTGAGTATTTGTGGGATTTTGCGTGTATGAAGATTTATTCAGTACCAAACTTTGGTTCCTCTGAGGTGTCCTTACTATTGTTATTTTGGGCTTAGCTACCCTTCCCATACGTATGATCCCAACCATCGACTATTCCCTCATATGTCAACTATGGATTGGTGACCATAGTATCTTATATTAGGTACCACATAGGTGAAGGTAGGGGGCTTCCTACCAACCTTGAATAAACGTTGAACCAAACTAATAATAACCTTTGAGGGTGTCCCTTTACTTGTGGGGAGACTTGCACCAATTTGGACGATGAGCGGAGGCCTTGGTAACTATTCTCTAACCTTTGTTGTTTGGTCGTGGGACTTAATCAAACCACATTGAACTTCAAAAGGCCCTTTGTTTTCCTAGTTTGATTTCCCAGGAACTTTTCTAGTGGTGTGCTCTTTGTGTTGTGTATGCTTTAGCTGGACTTAGGAATTGATTGGTTTTAAAATATTTAAGTGTGGAACATCAATCAATTTTCCATTATAGGAGGATTTAGAATCTTCCTTCAGTTACATTTGAACCTCCACTGCGTTCAAAAAGGCATTGAACAAACACATCAGGATCTTTTGAGCCAACAGGTTCCATCGATTTACTCAGTGAACCACAACCTACAAGAAACTACGCTTCTACAACACACATCACCGTATTTGAATATATGCAAGCCAAATGCTTTGTAAGACCTTTAAACCCTCCTTTAAATGGACTTGGCAATCCGGTCTTACTGTAGATTCCAATTGTTGTTGAGCAATAAAAAATTGCTTATCGGATTAGCAGAGGGTTAGTTATGGGTGATTTAGGAGGAATTGTGGGAGAGGCTCATACTCCCACTTCAACTATAGTCCCAAAAGGATTTTCTCCTCCTCATGCCACTACTCAGATGTTAAATGTAACCATAACAAGTTCATCTCTCATGGTTACCCTTGGCACTACATCCTCACCTTTAGGTTCCGCGGTTACTTTGTCATCCCCTTTTGATTCTAGCATTGCTTTGTCATCCCCTTTTGGTTCTAGTTCCATTACATTTGGTATGTCAGTGTTGGGTATGCCTAACTTCCTGTTTTTTTCTAGTCCCTTATTTTCGAATCACACGACTGGTTTCAGTGGTTCTGTTACACCATTCTGAGGTCTTCCTTGGCATGGAGGTCATATTCCCACTTCCTTTCCCTCTTTTGGGGAAAAACATATCTAGTATGCTAGGCTTGTTTCAGGTGCGAACCCATTTACAAGTTTTAATACTCAAATGGGTGGTCTTCAATCATCCTCTATACCTTCCAGATCTACTCCCTTTTCACTGTTTAGTGTGGTAGTAACTTTATACTATCAACTGGGATATCAGATGGGGTAAGTTTTCGTAGGCCTATTTAAATTGGATGCAGGGTATTCCTACTGGGGGGAACCCTTTGCATATCCATTAGAATCCTTTTACAGGAGAAAGTGTTGCGCGATCTATGACAGGGGAAACCCTTATCTATGTTTTGGGAATTTTGGCGGCGGGAACTTCCTACCCCACTTATTTTTCCATGCAACCAAGACTCCCTTTTCTGGAAAATTTGAACTTTCCAGATCTATCGAAATTGATGAATGATCCAGTGTGCCACGATCCTAACTGGCCTCCAATTCCGACCAAATTTCCCTCATACATTCCAAAGTTTGAAGGAAAAATTGGTGAAGATCCTAGATATCATGTTACCACTTTTCATCGATTGGTGAATATAATTGGGATTCATGCTATGCTTTGTGAAATTGTAATGGCTTGTTTATTATATAAACCAAGATTCAAGCACACACACTTTGTGCCAAGTGGGCGGTTTTGGAGGGAAATGATTCTGATAAAGTCTTTCTAGAACATTGAATTCAATAAAGGTTGTCATTGGCATGTATTACAAACACTTATGCTCACTCCTTCTCATGTTAATATCTCTAATAATTTTGTTGTTCGAAGCATTTGGAAACGCCCGGGAGCCTTTGATCAGAAATGGCCCCCTTGAGCAAAATTTGCATGGCCTTCACTAAGCAAAAACCTAGCTCCGGAGATGGCACATTAGAACCGTTTCTGGGAGTTGGAGGAATGGTGTGGGGGGTCCCCTAGCTGAAACCTGGTGCCCCAAATCCATTGGAATCGATGGATTCGCTACCGGAGTCACAGTTTCTGTGCTACGAGCATTTTTTCCAGGCACCCCGTGGCCAAGGATTTGCTATGGGGCCATAGAACCCAAATCGGCGAGCGGACCTGGGTTCCGTCATCTCCCACACATGTGTATGGCCATTGTGGACATGTTCATGGTGGCCACGCATGCCTGGGATCATTTGGATGAGAAATGACCCCCTTGAGCAAAATTGGAATGGCCTTCACTGAGAAAAACCCTAGCTCCGAAGATGGCACATTAGCACCATTTCTAGGCATTGGAGGCATGGTGTGGGGGGTCCACTAGCTAAAACACAGTGTCCTGAATAGATTGGAATCAACAGATTCACAACCGGAGTCACGATTTTGGTGCTACGGGCATTTTTTCCAGGCACCCCGTGGTCATTGAGGGACACTTTGAGGATTTTCTCCAAGGGCACAGAACCCAAACCAGCGAGCAAACCTGGGTTCTGTCAGCTCCCACATGTGTGTATGGCCATTTTGGATGTGTTCACGATGGCCACGCACGTACGGGAGCCTTCGGATGAGAAATGCCCCCCTTGAATGAAATTGGAATGGCCTTCATTAAGAAAACCCTATCTCCGAAGATCGCACATTAGAACCATTTCCGAGCGTGGAGGCACAGTGTGGGGGGTCCCCTAGATGAAACTCGGCGTCTCAAATCCATCGAAATCGACGTATTTGCGACCAGAGTCACGGTTTTGGTGTTGCAGACATTTTTTCCAAGAACCCCGTGGCCATTCAGGGATAGTTTGAGGATTTGCTCTAAGGGCATGGAACCCAAACCAGCGAGCGGAATTGGATTATTTCAGCTCCTACACGTGCATGTGGCCATTGTGGATATGTTTAGGATGGTCGCGCTCTCTCGGGAGGCTTCGGATCATAAATGATCCTCTTGATCAAGATTGGCATGGCGTTCTGCAAGCTAGGGTTTATTTATTGTGTATGTGCATGGTCTTATGTGTGTATGTATGTGTAGATATTTGTATATGTGCATGTTGTTTATGTACAAATTAACACGGTCAAACTTTTGTGCTTCATTGCGTCAATTACCCATCAAAACTCAACAAAACATGAAGAGACAATTGTAAAAAACATTGGAAAATTTGTATTGGGGCCACAGTGTTTATGATAGATGATTCTATAAGAGACAAGTAAGTCTTGGTTTGCATAAAATAAGGTTGGTTTCCCTTTTTTTATTGTTAGAAGATTTTGTATGCATTAGTAGCTGAGTTTAGAAGGCTGATTTGAAGTGACATATTGAATTAAATGTTAAAATACATATATTGGTGACACTTTCATTGTTTAAACACATTGAGTCCTCTACACTTGGATGATTTTGATTTATTTATGAGTATGTGAATTTTCTTGATGTTTGTATGTTGGATGTTGTGTGTATGTGAATTTGCTCGATGTGTGTATGTTGTATGTGAACATAATTTACTCTAACAAATACTATTATTACATTCTTAGTGTACCCCCATAGAACATGTAGTATAAATCATTGTATGGAGACCCATTCAAATACAAGGGAATCATATTGAGGTCACTTGGTGTCTAGAAATAACATCTGTAAGTATGTGAAAACTTTTCCATATAATTTTTATTGAAGAAAAAATCATGTATGCAAAAATGTAATCAAAGACAAAGTCATATAGACAAGTGCAAATCCATCTATTAATATGCAAAAATGATCCAATCATGTATGCCTTTTGGAAAAATGGAACATCATTCCCAATGTCTATATAATGGAAACTCATGCACTATACAAAATATGGCAACTAGTGCCCAAAATGCCACATTGTGGCTAGTGTACATAGGAGGGTCTCTCAATCCTCCTGCCCACCCTCGGTGCTCCTAGGTGCATCTCCAAAATCAATCTTCCTCTTCTTCGAACTAGAGGAAGCTGGGTCCTTATGGTGACTTGGACCATGTCCCCCTGGGCCCTGAAACGACAACAATAATATGTCAACTTTTCCTGGAAATTATACAACTATCAAACACAGTTTAAAAATAAAAATAGTTTTCAAATCTTAAATAACTCACCATAGGCAAGACTGTAAGTCATGAGGGGGTTTCTCTCCTCCGTGCTCCAAGTCTCTCAGCAATGCCACCTTGCAACATTTAGAACAGTCAAATAAATGATGAAATTAGATGCCTATAGTAATTTTCGTTAAAATTGAACGAGATTTTCATAAACTAGTCAATCTCACCGTGAACACAACCGGCTGGTCTTCAGGGCTGGCGAATTGAGCAGTCGGCTGGACAACCTGCTCCGATGCTAGGGTAAATGGTACAGGGGCGGATGTATCCACATCGATGGTGGCTACACCACTGGGGGGCATAGTGGAAGAAGGAAACATGGAATGGCATGGGCGAAGTGGAGATGCATGTCAAGGGTGATCAACCCCAACTAGTTGTAATATGGATGGGTCCACCGTGGAAGGGGAAGAAAGGGTGGTGGGGGAATGTGGAGGGGGAAAGGTCTGTGTTGTGGTGGAGGGATATTGGGTGAATGTGGATGGGTGATATATCGTGGTCAGAGGGGGGAGGGTGGAAACATGGGAAACTGTAAGGGAGGTTGTGGAAGGGTTGGGGTGAGGTGATGGAATGAAGGATATGAAATGGAAGGGGGAGTTGGATGGAAGTGTGGTGCTGGATTGGAGGGGGGGGATGTATGGAAGGGGGGGGAGGGATGCATGGAAGGGGGCATGTATGCTACGTGATACAACTGGCATATACGGTGGCCGAAAGGCCTAGGAGGAAGGGATAGTGGCATTGGCAAGACAAGGTGCTCGCACTTGCATACACATTTATAACCTCATAGTTTAATATATAAAAATATAAATATATACAGACAAGTAATCATATTTGAAATTAAATTGATACTTTAATACACACAATACCTGCACACGTGGAGATCTGTTGATCCCTGGTGGGGATGGTTGGTCGATGGAGCATGCAGACACATGTGCGAACACTACAATATTTAGATTGAATTTATAAAAACAATAGTAACAATATTAAACACAATGAGAATGAGAATGACAATGATAGTACTTAAACAACAAGATTGCAATTACTTTAGATTCAAGTTAGATGATTACCAGAGACCAACAATTACTTCCTTAATAGCGGTAAAAGTATAATATCTAACAATAGGGAGTAGATGATCACATAAGCTAATGATTACCTTATTATGAGAGTTATGTGTGATTGTATTATAAGTTTAAATGTTAATCCAAATCTGATATGATTATACCAGCAGTAGAAATATCACCTCAATTTTAGTTTTGGATTGAAGTAAGTGTGTTTGTGGTATGCGGGAAGCCAAGTAAAGTTGCAAGACAAGATTATGGTATGGATTTAGGCTTGATGGTATAGGGACAAATCAAATTTGATATACATTTGCACCAAGTGAGATGGTTTGTTTAGGATGGAAGTGTTCCAAGTATACCAATTTGGTAGGGTAGGTAGACTTGGGAGATGAAATGGCAAGGTGATTCAGGTGTAAGTAGAGAGTATTGTGGGTGATTTAGTGATTGATTTGTTCATTGTAGTATCACTGCGAATACCTTGTAAGAGTAGTAATATAAATTGGATTAGATCCCAAATATACTAAGTGAATTAATGTTGTGATATGAGGCAACTAGGAGAGAGATGGCAAGATTTATTGGAGGTAGAATCCTATGTTCTTATTTTGTGGTTTTATCCTTGAGAAGTTTCCAAGGTATGTCTTGTTTAAACTATGAATGTGCCATTGTTTTATTTTTGTTTTTGTTAAAAATATGGTAAAGTTAATTCTTTTTCTTAGGTTTATCAATCATTTCTTTTATTCAAAAACTAGGTTCCACCAACCTACAAATGACATCAATGACTCAAGAATCCACACTAAAACACACAACAATTAGAGCTTTAAATCAATCGCCACAATAACAACAACAGAGATAAGCACGTAGGGGAAATAAGTGCAGGGGGTATCTTCAACCACAAAGTAAAACAAGAACTAGCCTTCACTTAGGGACTAGGAGCATAAATAGACAATCAAGAGTTCTCTCCTTGTATCAAGGAATAGTCATTTTGAAGAGTTTAGAGATTAGGAATGTTTTCATTTTTGGGGACTCTTTTCTCATCACTGGTCAAGTAAGAATGACAGATTTTGGAAATTTCTCTCCCATTTCTATAATCATTAGAGGTATTAATGGTATAGCTACAAAGTTTGAATTTATTGAATATTTTCATATTCTTTGTTCATGTGATACCAAATTTACATAAACCATGGTCAATGTGATGATGAAATTGGTAAAATGGAGTGTTATAACTCACTTAATTCCTTCATGAAATACATTAGCAATCACACTTAGTGGTATTTATGTGGTAAATGGCAATGGATGTGGTCGAGTAAATCACTTTTAATTCCTCTTCATTCAAGTAATCAATGCATGCTTGAACTTGGATTATTCTGTAGTGGGAGTTTTAATTTGGTTTGAATGGAAAATCTTGGTGTGTGTAGGATATCTCTAACTATTAATGCCAAGAAACTTCATCATATGGTAAGCTGGGTTGAGCCAAAATTTGGTTTTGGGTTACTTCATAATTTGTAGGGGTGGTGGTGAATGTTGTTGGTTAGTGAAGAGGATGGGAATACTTTTGATTGGTTTGTTTATTTGTTAAGAATTGGACTATGACATGATTATTTTAATTGGCAATGTTGGTTTGTGGATGAAAACTTAAACTCTTATTTTTTAGGCAATCCTTTTTTGGTTTATTATCTAGGTGATATCAATGGAGACTTAGCCAATTTCTTTGCATTTTAGGTTATTTATCCAAGCACCCTTTCTCTTGAAATTTATCTTGGTACTATGGAAGAAAACAACCAACATGATGAGTGTGTTCATTGTGGATTTACAGAGCTTCACAATGTCTTGAGGTGCTTATCACCACAGAGGAACACCTTAAAAGAGGTAATTTTGCATATTAATAAAAGTATATGTAGTCATCATGAAGACCAGTTGGCTAGGATTTTGGATATGGAAAAGAGAATGGAAGCACAAAGTGAAAGGTTAGAGAAGTTGGCTATAGATTTAGAAATTCCTCGTAACATTATACCCTATAGTTTCCATAGGTTTAGTGAACGATATTCATCCAAAAGAATTTGCAGTTCAGCGGGATCTTGGTGATTATGAAGGCATAGAATAAGCACAAGTAGCATCATAAATGAAAGAATTTGAAAATGGAAAAGCAAAGGATGCCTAAAGTGATCATGAAAACATGTCTATTTTTCTTAGGTTTTCATGTTTTATAAGGTTTCATTTTTGTTTGGATGGATTATATGAATTTATAGCCCTCAAGAATTTAGACAATATGATAAACACAACTATAAAATTGGATGATAATATAATAGACATGTTTTGTGAGAATTATTCATTTTGGTTTTAGTTTTAAATGATGATAATAAAAGAAATGGTTACTCAGTGCTAACTAATTTGTGTGAGAAAGGAAGGAAAGATGCAAGAATAGGGAGAGGGATATTTAATTACTAAACACAAATTACTCATAAATGGATCTGATTATTCAAAGTAAAGAAGTTACTTGTGTGTATGGTGTCGCAATCTCCTCTGGTGTTTCCATGGCTCAGTCTAGGTCAAAGGAACCAATGTCCTCCCACCTAGAGAATGGAGACTCGGCCCTAAATAAACGTATATTAAAACAAATAAAGTCAACAATGTGTAACTCAAATTTAAATATATTAAAAACTACGATATCGAATAACATACAATAAATACTTGAACATTAAATAAAACAATAGCTAACATGGTCCATGTAGCTCTCTATGGCATGATGTTGCGTAGGACCATGGAAAGAATGACCATAGTGAGAATAGCGATGTGCCACTGCTCCAGTCGAACTAGATGGCCCCGCCTGGGTTCCACCTGTACCTGGTCTATCTCGGCCACCACCCATAGACAATGAATTAGTGTGTGTCTCATCGGTGTCCTCCCGAATCTGTGAACACATAGCCACAAATATGGTATGTCTAAGAAGATGACGAGTGGCACGTCTAACAGAGTCATCAATCTCATCTAGGCCGCTACCAAACCCAGGTGGCTGAGGAGGGTGGTTTGGCTTTCGCCTGGGTGCAGGTGGTCCTCTGAGTGGGTTGCAACGGGCCTGAGGTCTATCTTGGGAAGAGCCAAGATTGACACCCTGAAACTCAGTGATTTCAAAATAATTGGCATGGTATCCTAGCTCAAACTCAACCCAAAATTTCCTAATAAAATATTGTGGGACCTCCAAATTATTGCATGCGGGCCTGTCAAAAACCATAAACCATCTCTTTCTCCAGCTATCTCCATGGCTGTTAATTACACTAGTCCATGCAAACCCGTCTCTTCCTCACATCTGGAAGCTGCCCTGTGCTAGAATCTATGAATTTGCTGTACAATTGTGCTTTTGTGATGTTGAGGTCTTTAATTTGATCTTTTGATATCCCGGTGGAATAGTGCTCTCTCATTCGATCCCTATATTGGCTCAGATTAGTGATCTCACTGTGGGAAATGTTGATAGATTCAATGATGTTTTGCAATGATGTAGCCAAGAAACCCGAGAGGGTTCCTTGGTTCACTTCAAATCATCGGTTAAGACCCTTAATTGGTTTAAATCTTGATGTAACTCATCCTCGGGGTTTTTAAATGGTTCATCATCAGGTTCATTGTCCATTCCAATGTTAATGTTATCGTCTGACGATTCAATTTCGTTGATTTCCATTGATGGTTGTGGTTTGCTTCTCATTTTGTTAGGTGTAATTTATCTGCAATGAAAATTTGTTGGTTTTTTAATTGATTGTAATTTTTTTTTAATTTAAAATTGTAATGAAAAACAAAAAAAACAACAAAAAAGGAATGGTTGAGCTCCTACCTGGAGGCACTAGTAGCAATGGAGTGGAGGTTGAGTTTGATGTTGAGTGGGAGGTCGTTGGGTGCTCCAAAATATGCTCGCGGGAATCCAATTTCTTTATTGCTCGCTTGCGGGTTTGTTATTGTGATAACAAACCCGCATATTTTTTTTATAAAAAAACACAGGGGCGCACACTCGTTAACAATGCATGCGCACCTAGTTTTGCGTACACATTAATAACGAGTGCGTGCACCTATTGACGTGTTTATACATATACGCGTGCACGCTTTTAATAGCGCGTATGCGCTTATTTTATCCACGTCAAATCACCAACGTGGACGATAGACATTGCCGAAGCATAGGCGCGTACGTGTGTTTAATGGCGCGTGCACATATTTGTTTTTTTCCGCTTGCGCGTTTCCATTGCAACCTTTTTGGGTACCAACTTCGTGCGGGTACCCTTAAATTAACTATATATTCTAAAATATTAAATTATAATTAAATTAAATTTATTACTTTCATTCCAAACTTCAATTTGTTTTGTTATAGTGGTCCATCTTGATAAGCTTAATAAGTGGAAGGTTAGTCAAGATATGTAATAGTTTGTGAAAAAATTCTTATAGTACATAAGACCCATAGACCATGAAGGAGCATTGAGTTATTTTATTATAAGAGTCATCTTCATAAGTCAATGAGATATGGTATATTTGGATAATATCAGTCAAGATAACTCTAGATGGATAGCTAGTGAAGGTAAGTATAATGGTTTGAAATAATTTTGTTGTTGTTTTGAAAGTGGAAAAATGTGGAACTATGTACCCACCTTTTGTATTTAAATTTCAACAATCTTCTTTGTGGGATTTTTTTCAATTTGATTGACTTGATACCCGATCATTAATTTACAACCTTTGTGGAAATTGACTTTTTATAGAGGGGAATCTCAAATTATTGAGATTGTTAGAGCCCTTTTTTTAATGTCATATAAAATAATAGAGATAAATTAAAAAAAAGTGGAGCATGAATGGCTAATGGATGACATATGTCAAAAATGTATTCTATAAATAACTTGTATATTCATTATGATACTATGAGCACTCTGGGACGTCCTCAAGAGATGTTCTCGCTGCTATACAATTACAACACATATTTTCTCAATGGATACAAAACACTAATGCTTCAACACTTGGTTCAACAACTTCTGGTGCACAAGAAAATGTACAAACTTAGCCTAGGGAGGTGGTGATTTGGTGACAGTATGTTCCAAAGTGACATTCTTACTAATTCCATTAGGAAGCATAGATATTTTGGTACATCACATTTGAATGCATTTACTATCCATGTTTTTGTAGTTTCGAACAAGACGAAATAGGGAGTTTAAACACATATTGATGATCAACTTTACAATATTATATGCATTGGTTTTAACTTCGGAGAGGGATAGATAAATCACTATTGCCTTCCGTTCCGCAACTACATACATGTTGTATTGTTGATTTTTTATTGTTTATGGAACTAGAACAATACAAATGCCTTGGAAACAATTAACATATTGCTTATGTAGGGTTGTATCCTCTAATATTATTTGATCATCCCATTAGCCTCCAATATGAGAAATGTCGTGTGGGGAGGAAACAATAACAAGCCTTTAATGTAACATCTATAGTTACTTGAAACTTTTTTTCTTGAGTTTTTTCATTGGTTGAGAAATAATTACAGTCGCAACAATGCCCAATGATGTTATTAAAAAAATAGTAAAAAAGAAAGAAAACAGTTTATGCACTTCTCAATCAAACTTCATAATGACATTGAAAGCATAAAAGAATTTGAAAATCTCGAAAATGATTGCTTCAACTTCTAAGCTATATAATGGGAGCAATGTTATACATTTATATTTATTTTTATTTTTATCTATAAATTTTTATCTTTTTTCTAATATTGCAATGAATTAATCTTCATTTTACTATATATGTTTCTTATATATGTTTCTTAACAAGGTACATGAACAATTACAACAATGAGTGCATATGTGAATACATTTCAACCTATATGTGAAAACTGTAATTGTTCAATAACATCTTCAAAACGAGTATAGGAAACAATGTTTCACTATACGAAATGTGAGAAAAAATGCCCATATGCATGTATAAAGTGTCTAACTATATCATCTGCAACATAAACAATGCTTTTACAAATCGCATTTTAAGAAAAAAGAGAGTGGAAATAACATTACCAAAATTGAAATATATTTCAAATGATAACTATTCCAGGGACAAATCAATGATGATTGATTTGCTAGCAATTTGGGCTATAAAATACTTTCATGTTAGATAATTACAATGTTATTATGAATATATAGAAATCTTATTTGAAACAATTATATAATTTATACCTTCATGTTAAATGACCACAATGTCATTATGAATATAGAATTTTTATTTGAGACAATTATATAATTTATACCTTCATATTAAATAATCACAATGTCATTGTAAATATAAAATAAAGCTTATAAGCAAAATGATTCCTACTTGAAACAATTATATAATTAACAATGCTTTAGTGCTTTTTTTATACATATAGGCAGGTCTATTGAAAATGTTTGTAACAATTATATAATTAACAATGCTTTAGTGCTTTTTTTATACATATAGGCAGGTCTATTGAAAATGTTTGTATAGTAAATATACTCTATCTTAATCTCACTTAAACTATATTTTAAAGAAAATATAATTGCGCATTCTGTTTTTGCATGAGTAGCCTAATTCAACTTAATTCAATATATTTAAATACTAAAATAATCGTTATATATATATATCATAAAATATTAAATTATAATTAAATTAATTTTGTTATTTTCATCCCAACTTTAATTTTTTTATAGCATTAGATTATAATTAAATTAAAGTTGTTACTTCTTCCAAATTTCAATTTTCTTTTATAACAGTCCATCTTGATAAGCTTAATGAACGGAGGGTTAGTCAAGATGGTTTGTTAAAAATTTCTTGTAGTGCACAAAACCCAAAGATCATGAAGGAGCAGTGAGTTGTTTTATTATAAGAGTCATCTTCATAATTCAATGAGATATGAGAATTTGGATAATCTTAGTCAAGGTGCTTCTGGATAAATGGTTAGTGAAGATAAGTATAATTTGGATAATTTTAGTCAAGGTGCCTTTTGATGGATGGTTAGTGAAGATAAGTATAACGGTTTGAAGAAAAATTTTGTTGTTTTGAAAGTGGAATAATTTAGAACTATGCATTTATTTTATTTTTTTTAAATTCAAAGAATCTTTTTTATGGAATTTCAATTTGATTGACTTATACTAGGTTATTAATTTGTGTAAATTGACTTGTTACAATGAGAAGTCAATAAATTTACCACACCATAAAAACTAGGTAAAGGCAAGTTAAGATTAATTCTTCAGCATCATGAAGGAGTGGTGAGTTGTTTTATTATAAGAGTCATCTTCATAATTCAATGAGATATAATTTGGATAATCTTAGTCAAGATGCCTATAGAGGGATGGTTAGTGAAGATAAGTATAATGGTTTAAGAAATTTTTTGTTGTTTTAAAAGTGGAATAATTTAGAACTATGTATCCACTTTTTGTTTTTAAAATTTAAATAATCTTCTTTGTAGAATTCCAATTTGATTGACTTATACAGGATCATTAATTTGTGTAAATTGACTTGTTACAATGAGAATTCAATAAATTTACCACACCATAAAAATTAAGAAAAGGCAAGTGAAGATTTATTCTTCAGCATCATGAAGGAGCAGTGAACTGTTTTATTATAAGAGCTATCTTCATAATTCAATGAGATATGAGAATTTGGATAATCTTAGTCAAGGTGCCTCTCGATAAATGGTAGTGAAGATAAGTATAATTTGGATAATCTTACTTAAGGTGCCTCTAGTGCCTCTGGATGGATGGTTAGTGAAGATAAGTATAATGGTTTGAAATAAAAAATTGTTGTTTTGAAAGTGGAATAATCTGGAACTATGCACCCACTTTTTATTTTTAAAATTCAAACAATCTTCTTTGTAGAATTCCAATTTGAATATACTGCGCCATTAATTTCCTCTTCTTTGTGGAATTCCAATTTGCATATACTGGGCCATTAATTTGTGGAAATTGACTTGTTACAATGACAAGTCAATAAATTTACCACACCATAGAAACAAAGTTTAATTCTTGAGCATCATTGAATAGCCACACACATTCACTACAAATTTTCTCAATTTGTTTCCTTGTTTTGTTGAATAATTCTGGGTTGAACTTTCTACTCAGTTAGGTTCGCAGATTCACTGAGTCGACACTTCTTGTCTGTCTCTTCATGGTTATGGTTACTAAGTGAAGCCTACAGTCATCAATCGTGTAATGCACAGCGGAATTTCAATATATATATATATATATATATATATATATATATATATATGCAGCCAAACCTAAGCGAAATACCAAGCCACCATGGCTCGCTTATGCTTGCTCCCATCCTTGGAATCTAAATTGCTGAGAGCTCTCTTCCACTTCTTGAGTCTCTGGCTAGTTCTGCTACAAGGCAATGCCATCTCTGACGAAGGAAAAATCCTCCTGCAGATAAAAGAGAAGGATTGGATTGACAAGGATGATGTTTTGAGCAACTGGATTTCGTCTGATGAAAACCCGTGTCGTTGGAATGGAGTATTTTGTAATATTGGTTTCAATGTCATTAAAGTTAATCTCTCGAACATTTCCATTGCGGGAAACTTAACATCTACTATATGTGGCCTTCAAAATCTGACGGACTTGATACTGAATTCGAACCATTTCGAAGGTCCATTCCCCGATGGATTGTTGGCTTGCAATCATTTGCAGACGTTGGATTTGTCGGCGAACATGTTCAACGGAAGCTTGCCGCATCGCATCCATGAATTGGGTGAGTTGCGCCGTCTGAACTTGGAGCATAACAATTTCTATGGAGATATTCCTCCAGGCTTCGGCATGTTACCCAGATTGGAGACACTGTCTCTCATGAATAATCAGTTGACCGGGTCGATTCCTGCTTTTCTTGGCAATTTGACGCACCTGCAGCAGCTATCTCTGCACAGCTGCAGTCTGGAAGGAAAAATCCCTTCTTCATTGGGTAATTTGACGGAGCTCGAGAGCTTGGATCTCTCTAAGAATCATTTGTGGGGCCAGATTCCCTCCAGTTTGATGAGCTTGAGCAAGATGACAGAACTCTATCTCTGGCGAAACCAGCTGTCTGGACAAATACCGCACAATGTTGACCAGCTGAGAAGCATACGTGTTCTCGACTTTTCAAGCAATCAGCTGAATGGAAGGATTCCTGAAACAATTGCAAATCTGACTCATTTGGATCATCTGGCATTGTGGGAGAACAAGCTCACGGGGTCTGTCCCTGCACAGCTAGGAATGCTTGTTAACTTGAGAAGCTTGGGACTTTCGAGTAACAAGCTTACTGGATTGTTGCCACAGAATTTGGGTACACATTCTCTTCTTTGGATTGTTGATATTGCAGAAAATGATTTCAGTGGTCCTCTGCCAAGAAATTTATGCAAGGGAAGAAATCTTTATGCGTTGGCTATATTTTCTAACAATTTCAATGGGAGCTTGCAGTCCTTAGACTCTTGCAACAGTCTGATATTCGCACAACTCCATCAAAATCACCTAAGTGGTGAGGTTCCTTTGGGTTTATGGAGCTCTCAAATACTTGTACAATTGAAGATCTATAGAAATATGTTTGAAGGCCACATTCCCGTAGAGATTGGCGGAGCAAAGGAGCTGCAATGGTTAGAGATGGCCGACAATCGGTTCAGTGGAATCATTCCTCCACAAATCGGACAGCTGAGATATCTCGTTAACTTTAGTGCAAGCAATAACAGACTGTGGGGGCCTCTTCCTGATGAACTTGGAGGCTTGCGCTCAGTCATTAGCATCCAGCTTGATAACAATTCATTGTCTGGGCAAATTCCAAAAGGGAATATGTCGTTGGCACAGCTTACTATACTCAATCTTGCCAACAACCGGTTAATAGGCGAAATTCCTGCATGGTTGGGCTCCATTTCAAGTTTACACACTCTGGACCTGTCAAACAATCTACTTGCGGGGGAAATTCCTCCTGAATTGGAGCAACTGACGTTAGGCACTTTAAATGTTTCTGGCAATCATTTGTCTGGCTCAATTCCAAATGTTTTCAAAGGTTTGGCCTATAAAGATAGTTTTCTTGGCAATCCAGACCTATGTGGTGATCCAGGTTTCAATTTTCGGTTAAGTTCATGTTCTTCGACAAAGAAAAGAGATTTACATTATTATTTGCCCGTAATTTTAGTTTCAATTCTGGTGTTAGCCATGGCAATTATATTGTTTTTGTGTTTCAATTCCAACAGCAGAGTGAGAACTTTGTTTGTGGGTAAGACAAGCAGCTCAACGTTGACATGGCCGGAAGTGACATATTTTCTCTCAGGGGTGGAACTGAATGAGTCTGCATACATCCTCCGGCACTTAACAGAGGAGAATCTGATTGGATCCGGAGGATCTGGAAAAGTGTACAAGGTCACTCTCCGGAATGGGCAGGAGGTGGCCGTGAAGAAGATTTTGAAGAATAAAAAAGAATTTGAAGCAGAGGTTGAGACTCTGGGGTTGATCAAACATGCCAACATCTTAAAGCTCCTGTGTTGCATCTCAAGTACAGACTCGGATTTGATGTTATTGGTTTTTGAATACATGCAAAATGGAAGCCTGTTTGAATGCCTTCATGGATCAGGATCAATGGCACTATTGGAGTGGCCAGTCAGGCAAAATATTGCAGTTGGTGTAGCTCATGGGTTGTTCTATTTGCATAATAATTGTAGGCCTCCAATATTGCATAGAGATGTGAAATCCAGTAATATATTGCTGGACTCGAACTTTGAAGCCAAGATTGCCGATTTTGGTCTAGCCAAGAGAATATTATCTAATCATCGTCATCCGTTGGAGTATGGAGGGGATGGTTGCACAATTTCTGGTTTCACCGGTTCTCATGGTTACATTGCCCCAGGTAAAGTATTGTATGCTATTCCGACAACCTAACAATTGAATTCAAGTGTCTAGTAATGTTGATTTATCATACTCACTTAATTGTTTATCAATGTATTAGTTAAGAGTTATTTATGCATCGGTTTATTTTTCTAGCTAAAATAAACTGAATTAAACAGTATAATGATAGATAAGTCACTACTTGACTAGTTTTTCATCTCTTCAGTTCAGATATCCTTACAAAAATTTTCAGACTATTCAGTATCATCACAATATCCATTCTATATCTCTCAATATTTAAACTTTTTAACCAAAAAATATATGTTAATCCAGAAAATATAATGAACCATTTTCATTGACTGGCTTTTCAAGATATTCTTCCCAAAACAGAAAGCCATCTTCACCTTCAAAAACTTGTTTTAACAGCCAAGTGATTATACTCTCCATATATATGTTCAAATATAATGTTGCTGAATTTATCAATTTCACTCATAATCTTGTTGCACCAATATGTCAAAGCTGTCACATTCAATTATACTTATCTCATCTTCCTATTATCTAAAAAAAATAAACATATATTTATGTAAACATAGATGCTCATACATCATCTGTTTTGATATTCATTTACAGAGTACTGCATAAGTATGAAGGTGAACGAAAAGAGCGATGTATACAGCTTTGGAGTGGTGGTTCTGGAGCTTGTAAGTGGAAAGAGAGCAACGGGCGAAATGGAATATGGGGAAAGCCTTAACATCGTGGGATGGATCCACAGAAAATTAATGAGCAGAGAGCCGGACGAGTGGCGAGCGGTGCTGCACCTAGAGGCGGAGGAGCAGGGGATATTGGACTGCCGAATTCGGTGCGCTGAAGCTGAAGGTGAAGATTGTAGTGGTAGTTGTAGACAGAAAATGCTGGGTATGTTGAGACTTGGTTTAATCTGTACAAGCAGTTTGCCAAATCGGCGGCCATCCATGAGACAAGTGCTGCATATGCTGCAGTCCATATGAAGATTTCTTCAGCACTTACATGAGAACTACAGTTAATTTTTTTCTTCGGTCTTCCCCAGAATGGAATTGTTGTGTATTTTGTAGATATTGTTTGGCTTTGACAATATGTACATATTGTTAGGTTGCCTTTCATTTGAGTTAAAGGTTGACTTTGCTCTCTGTATGTGAGATAGAGGGAACCAATAGAGGGAATCAGTAATTGAGATAAGTTCAGATTATAATCTTTAATACTTTGGGAATATATAATTACAACTGATAATTTATTGTTTATAAATGTGTTATTTTTTATTGGTTTTCTTCTTTTTTTAATGTAAAGTGAATTTGTTATTTTCTATTTGTCATGGAGTTTTCAAGATGTTATGGGATTTATCAAGACTTTGGGAAGACAACAAATTCATGAATCTTAGTCAAGTTTTATGATTTTTCAATGTATTATACTTTTATCTATCCAATTACATTGCATTTCTCTTTTATTATACCTGCCAAGGCAGGTATATAGCAATGGGCTAGGATTTTTTATTTTCAATTATTTTTACTTTTTGCAAAGAGAAATATACTATTTTCAAATGTTTGGAAATAATTTTATATTAAATTTAATATTTTGAAATTAAATTTTTTTTTTTTTTAATATTTGAAATTAAAATTCTTATTTTATTATTGGCTAAAACTAATGAATTGACAATTTGTCCCTCGTGGAATGTGAAATTGCCAAAATATATATATATATATATATATATAATTATTTGACATCTCTGGTCCTTCGTCCGGTCGTATCGTGTGAGGATCGTTCACATGTATTTTGAGACACCACTTAGTCGGTATTTGCTTTAAAAATATCTGTCATTTCAGTGGATTAATTAAATTATCGAATATGATATGTGAACAGTACAGTGGATTAGCAGATTATATCCACTTGGATTTTTTTCATCTATAAATACGACTCGTGAAGACAGTGTGGATTATGAAACCTTCCATGTCCTGAAAATTAATTACGTACTTGTGCATATAAGAGGAAAGGAATTAAAGCTCCAGTCCTCCCTTTGCATTGCTAATTTGCTGATAGAGAAGGAAAGGGTGGGGTGTAATATATGATATTTCTAAAATGTACAAAGGTGGGAATCTTTTAGGTAATATATCATATTTCCAAAATGTACGATGTGGGCAATCAATTCCATCAATATCTATATTAGCCTCGAAGCATGTTAATTGAATTTTCAATCATGTTAAACTTGAATAATATTTTTAAATGGTATTTTTTTGAAATGTGAGGAGTTTTAATTGTTTCAAATTTTACAATAATGATTTAATAGATTTTAATTTAGATAACCAAAAATATTTTAAAATTTTCAAAAATTGATAAATTTATAAAACTATAATTATGATAGTCATGATTAAAATAGATTCTAAATTAAATAATAACAACAAATAAAGTATTTAAAGTTAGTTAAAACTATAACTTGAAAAGTGATGTGATTTTAATATAGAAAAAAACATTATCTTATCTCTTATTATTATTATTAAAGACATAATTCATAATTATATATTTTACATAGATTTTAATATAGAAAAAAAAATTATCTTATTTCTTATTCTTATTATTAAAGACATAATTCATAATTATATATTTTTAATTTATGTAAAAATTGCGAAATTTGATAATTCAAAAGTTTATATATTCAATGTTATATTTTGATATGATGCATTCATCATTAATATTTATTGTTTAAAAATAAAATAATTTGAATACTAAGCCATTACAATATAGCTATAGATACCATATTAATTATAAATTGTATTAACATAAATTACAAAACCACACTTCTACTCTACTACTAAATCTTGTTTTAAGATTCTACATATCACACTTCTATTATATTACTAAATCTTCTTGTTAATTTCTAGATATGAGCTTTCATATGTATTTTTTTAATATTGTTGGAGTATCTATTTGAAATATTATATACATAAGTTATAAACAGGAGCTAATTCTAAAATCTCAGATTCTTAAATTTAATGGCTAGATTGTTATCTTCATTTCCATCTATTATGACTTTCTTCTTTCTATTTTTATTCGTATTTATGGAACCTAGATCTATCTTAAATGTACTCCAGATTCCTCCACCAAAAAAAAAAAATATTAAATTCAAAAAAAAATATTCAATACATAGTGATTGTTTAAAGAGCTAGGTGTTACTTCAAGTAGCTTTTAAAAATACAATTTATTTAACTTCTAGATATAAAGTTTTAATTACTTTTGTAAATGATAAAGGTTGATTTAATATACAAATCATATTTGTAGTAGATGTCACTTCTTTTCTACTTTTAGATTAATTTTCATTACTATTTCAATTTTTTAACTTTGGATAATAAATATTAATACATTACAACATTCCTAAATGGCAAGTATACGCACCTTTCGTGCTAATTTGACTTGTTAAATTAAGTTAAAATCTTTAATTTTATGTAAATTTTTCTTATCATCTTATATCTTATTTAATTTTCCTAAATATTACCAATAATTTCATACTTACATATTCATTTATTTTCCTATATCTTATTTAATTTTCTTAAACATTACCAATAATTTCATACTTACATATTCATTAAGATCGAGCATGCTTTCTACTACCCAATTATATCATTCTCAAATAATGTCAAGCAATTGTATGTGTTTTGGTATCAATTATATCATTCTCAAATAATGTCAAGCAATTGTATGTGTTTTGGTATCAATTATATCATTCTCAAATAATGTCAAGCAATTGTATGTGTTTTGGTATATTTAATTATCATTATTGGATGACTTTTATCAATAATTCTTTTTCAGTTGCATTTTTATTTTTTAAATTCTTTTTTTTAAATCTTATTTACTGCTTTTTTTTTTCTCTATTATATTTATATTTTGAATTTTTTTTTTAAATATCATATCATGCTATTATTTCATGGTTTAAGTTAGAGTTAGTTATAATTGAAAATATTTTTCATCAATTTAGAGCATAGTTGCACCAAATCTATAAAATACAAATTTGTACTTTGCATTTATACATTTATGTTTTCATAAAGATCTTTCCAAAACTTTTTATTTGTGAATTTACTATATACGAAGTTCTAAAATCTAGTGGATATTATCATCAAAGGAACTCTTAAACTCACTAAATAATAGATCTATTTGCATTATTCTAAAATAATCTAATCATCAACAAAAAGTGGCGGTGGAGTGTAATTTGGAAGGTTTTAGCATGGCATAAATGCAAAATCTTTATGTGGCTGACCCTGCAAAAGAAGGTGATGACTTGGGATAAGATACTAAAAAGAATTTTATGTGGGCCTAGCATATGCATGTTGTGTATGAGCAACAAAAAAACATTGGAGCATTTAGTAATTTCTTGTACATACTTACAAACTATTTAGACATAAATATGTGAAGGTTTAAGAGTGGAAGGCCAATGATAGGTAAGTACTTTTGAACAAAACTTAGCTCCTTTGTTTAAGAAAACATATTTAAGGAAGGTCAAATGCATTCCCTTCCTAACAATCTGGAGAATATGGAGAGCTCGAAGCTTTCGAGGTAACAACTGAATTACTAGCATTACATTTAAGCTTTATAGAGAAAGATTAAAAAAAAAAACAAGAGTCATCAATCCATTAACTTTTGATTTCAAGGGATGTAAAGATTACTTTGATGGAGTTTGTGAAAATGACTTTTATGGACTCAGAGGTACCATCACCTTCTCTAATAGCTATGGCATTGAACTTAAAGCAAATGGAGGTCAAGGAATGAACAACAAGGCAGAAGGCTTGGCTTTAGGTACTATCCTAACTCTAGCTTTGGAAGAAGGAGTTGAAGATTTGGAGGTGCTTGGAGACTCAACATTTTGGATAGACTTCATGCACGGATGAAACCAGATGAGGAATATAAATCTACAGGGTATAAGCTCAAGACTAAAAAGACAATATATTCCAAATCTGTCATATTTTCAGGGAATTAAATGAGAAATCAGTCTCCTTGTCAAAATAGATCAGGTGTTTTTGAGACCGAGATGGTCAATTTATCTTCTTTTTTATTTTCTGCTACGTGAATATATGACTCTGTTATATAGTATTTCATAAAGTAAGCATTGTGTAAACAACTTTGAGGGAAGTTTATGGGAAAAAAATATCCAAGTATAGAAATACAAAGCTAGTAAGTAGCTTAATGCAGTAAACTAAATACTTAAGTGCACCTAAAGATTGCATTTTGTTTTTCCTGTCTAGAAATAAGATATGTTTTTTTTTCATTAAAAAAAAGAGTGATAGAATTTTGTGATTGGGAAGGAGGATATAGGATAAAGCGCACTCATATAGTTTATATAGCTTTATTTATACTAAAAAAATAACACTAATTTAGTAGAAATTATGATGAAAGTCATAATTCCATTTTACTGTTTGGAAATTTGTTCATAAAACTTTAAATAGTGTGAGGATTTGGCAATTATGATGAAAGTTATAATTCCATTTTCTTGCTTGGAAAATTGTTTATAAAAATTTAAACACTTTTACTTGCAAATTTGTTCATAAAACTTTAAAATAGCTTAAATCATTTAAAAATATATATAAAAAAAGTAAAACTATATTTTATTAGAGAATTTACCTTTACCAAAAAATTTGTATATATATATATATAGATATAACCATTTCATTTAAAATAATATAATTATAAATTTAACTATATTAAAATTATTATATTATATTATATTAAAATTTTATTTAATTAAAAATATTCGTAATATTATCAAATATCCATTGATATAAAATTTAAAAAATTGACCTGTACTCGTCGTCAATGTTATGAGAAGTACTATCGAATACATTGTTGGAGGAGAAATGGCTTTTCGAAATGAAATTGAACACTCCATCGGTCGAGAAAATCTATAATCATTAACAACAATAAAGTATGAAATTAAGTAAAACAAATTAATATGGCCTTGATATATGAGAAGTGTGTTCCTTTTATTTCTCAATTCAATGAGAAATTTTTTTTTTTTTAATAACGATGAAATCATTATGAGATAGTATGTTTGCAATTATAATATGTTTGGTTAATTTTAAATTAAAAATAAAAAATAAAAAATAAAAAACAATATAAATTTATCTTAAATTTATATAGATTAAATATTTAGAGAAATCAAATATATTGAAGTGTAATTTCTTTTTACAGAAATGGTTAATATTATTGATTATATATAAAAAAGAGAGTTACATCCTAAATGATTGATCAGATTACTCCTCTATGAAAGAGACAACCATCAATCCTAATTCTTCAAGTTTCTGCTGATTGTTTTCAAACTCCCTTCCTATTCTATGAGAAGTATAGCATCTAATAAACTGTCTTAGCAGTAGAATGCAAAAAAACATTTATGGTAGTCTGCTTTTTACAAAAAATGGACATTAAGCCCAAACAGGATGTCATCAAAATACTAATGCCTAAACTATATGCGACAGAGTTCCTATACAAAGATTTAGAAAACATTGATAGCATAAAGAGACATGAAATCCAACCCACGGCCAAGATAGACAAGCTACTAATGAGGACCAACGTCCATGGTCACTCCCATTGAGTTTGCAGCCAAGTTCTTATCGATGCTGAGGTCCACGAAATTGCCAGTTGGAGCCATAAACTTCTAGAGCTTCTCCATCTTTCGATTAATGTCCTCCAGCTCACTACTAGCCACTTTGAGCTTCCGAGTCTTACGAGGGTAAGCCAAGCCCAAAGATTCCTCAAAATGTTCTATTTTTTCAGCCACACTAATGCTCCGAGCCTTGACCTCAGTGTGAGAGGCTGTAGCAAAGTAAGGCGAGAAATTACTTTCCTAAACTCAATTTTTTCTCCATGAACCAATCTCACCTGCAACTCTAAGTCTTGCAAATGGTCCAGAAACTCCAATTTGAATTTCGAAATACTGCATTTCTCATCCTGCCTGATGACATTACCAACCCCTGCATGTCGTCGACAGGGTCCCAGTCTAGGGTGACCCTCGAATTCTGCTGAATCATCTCTCTTTCGGCTGAGCTTCCCTAGCATGCACAACGTTAGAGCCGTGCCCCTTCCTACAATATCTTCCATATTTGGGGTTCTCTTCCCCCTAAAAACACCCATCAACACAGCAGTGATGCTCTCCTCCACACCCAATTTCATGATTTTCCATATCTTTACCAGCACAAAGAGAAGGATGCAGAGAAAGTTTTGTAATACGCCCGGAGACGAAGGAGTAAGAAACAGGGTAAAGCCAGCTCGAAACTAGGTTAGGCAGAGCGCTAAGAAAAACAAAGTGCGAATTGAAATGAGCCCAGGGACAGGGATTTATCATTACAGGGAGGGCGCATGCCTTCCAACTGGCGGAACTCTGAGGCACAATAACTTCGAGCATGCGAATGCATTGATTGAGGAGGAGAGAGGCCGTCATTTCTCCAAGGGTGGATTCCCAAAAGGGCTCAATTAATATGTTGATTAAATGGCTATTATCCATAATGAAGTGATGGGTAGAAGCAAAGGACTTAGACCAAAATCCATCACCTGTTTTAAGGTATCCAAGTGGTTTCCAAGTGATCGTTACCAAGCTTTAGGATGCCATAATCTAGCCCGACTCCAATGTTTGCCATTTCATCTGCTTTCTCATTCAACCCACGCAAAATATGAAGGAAGTTAAGCTCAAGGAATTCAGTACTAATGCATTGAAGTAGAAGATGCATTTTGGAGATGGGATCTTTTCTTTTTGTTGTAATACGCCTAGCTTCTCTTATTATGATTAGAGAGTCTCCGAGGATTGAAAGTTTCTTAATTCCCAGGCTGGCAGCAGTCTCCAATTCTTTGATAAGACCTAGCCATTTTACAACATTTTTAGTCTTCCTCCCAATGCCCCAAGCGAAGTCTATCTGCTTATTCCACGTGGAGTCAAATATTACTCCCCCGCACCTGCCAACCCTGGGAAGTGTAAATTTTTTATTAATACATAATATAAAATTAAATAATTAAGAAATTACATATAAAGAAAATTAATCTCTTCCAATAATTAATTATCTAATTTAAAATAAAAGTATTATAATTAAATATTTATAAAAATATTTTTTATAATTAATTTAAATAATATATTATTATTATTATTATTATAATAAATAAGATTGATGAAGGAATGGTTGAAATCTATATCATCAATTTTCTACCAATCTAAAACGGCATACTCATTCCAATTACCTTTTTTTAATACAAAACTAATTACATTTTTTTATACAAAACTAATGCATAATTTTTATTTATTTTAAAATTTTGATTTACTTCTTGACATTGATAATAAGTTTATATTATTAAATTACATTTTTAATATAAAAGTAATGTATGTTCAATGTTTTTTATATTTTTTTATTTATTTTAAAATTTTGATTTACTTGTTGATATTGATAATAAGTTTATGCTCTTAAATAGTCCTAAGGGTTAGCTTAATTGGTAAGACGTGCGAATACTCTCTTGGTACAGGGGAGGTTACGAGTTCGAGCTTTGAGTCCTTAGGGGTTAGGCCAGCCGTTATTTTTGGCCGATACCATCCTTACCATCCACGAAATGTGGGGAAGTATTGGTAGGTTTCCCGTGCACCGTTTCTGCAAAAAAAATAAAAATTATATTCTTAAATTTAAAAATGTCAAGTCAATATTAATGAATAATTGTTTACCATTAACAATTAATAGTCACAAGAAGTGTTGTGTGCAGCTGTACTTGAAAATCTATGCATAATTTTTTTTTAAATGATTTGACAAAAATAACTAATCAATATTAATAAATTTACTTCACAATTTTCATTTATCTCTTGAAATTTGATTGACTGGGTGAGAATGGGTGAGAATGATGCCAAGCCAACAGTCGTGAATAAGTTATCTTGTTTACAATGTATATTATTTATAATAATGAGCATTAGTGTCAACTCCAACGTTCACTAAGAATATATTTTTGACTTGTTTATAATCGTAAATACTAAATAATGTTTATATTTTTTATGGAAATCGAGCAATAAACTTTATAGATTCATTGGATACGTGTAACTAAATAAATAACTCACTTGAAAATTTAACCAAATTTGAACTCTCAAAACTTTTGAGAGAGGAGCTGAGCAGAGCCTCAAACCCTAACCTGAGCGTGTTGAAGCCCTAGAATGGTGGATGGGGTTGCTTGCAGGCGCGGCGGCACGATCTGGGCAGTTTTATGGTTGTTAGACTGGTCACAATAGGTTTTCTGGGGTTCTTCTGCTTGGTCTCGGGGCTGAGTTTTTATGGGTTGTTATCCAGGTGTTCATGGGAAGATTGTGCTTTCATCCCACCGGTTGTTTCATGGTCCTGAGATTTGTCCTAACGATGAATGATAGTGGACCCTTGAATTCCCCATATATGTTGGCTTACCCTGTGGTTGTGTCTCTCAGTGTTAGCATCAGTGGGGTTTTTTATTGTGCCGGCATGCTGGGGGATTCCTTATTGGGATGACGATGGATAGTTTTTACTTGGAACCGGTCTTTTTTTGGGGTTTCTTTTGGAAGCCGTTGGTTGCTACCGTTTCCAACTCCTTGCCGGACTAAGGGTTTTGTGAAGTTTTTTTCGTTTCCTGTTTTTGGGTGGTGTGACTCGGTCTTGCACATTTTTTACGATCGAAAGCCAATTTTTCGGGTGGTCAGGGGTTTTTTGGCTCCACGTATGATGGGTGAACAAGCAAACCCTCACCCATCGATCCCATCCCTGTCATCAATGGATTTCTGGATTGAGGAAAATGGGCTCATGAAACCGGATGAGTTTTACAAGGAAATGCTTAAAGGGAAACACCCTTTGTTGCCAGGTGTTGACCAGGTGGATGATGGTGGTCAACAAGTTTCACAAAAAGCGCAACTATCCTTCAAGGGGACTTCCCATCTTCCTTCGAATGGTGTTGGGGGTCGGAACTCCTCCAAGGGTTCTGGTCGTGCACATCCTTCCTCGCACAAAACAAACCAGCGACTAGAGAAGTGGAGAAGCCGACCAGGCGAGACCTGGCTCACAATGGGGAGAGATGTCGGTTTGAAGGAATTGGTCGAATACGACATGACCACATTGGTTAGTCGTTTCTCATACATGTCCATGAACCGGCGAGACATTGTTCGTTGGGTTTCAAATACTTGGGGCCCTGTTCTAAAATACGTTCCAAAAGTCTCCATTTTAGCTTGGGGTTGGTATGGGTTTAAATTCCAGGAGGAGAAGCACGCTTCATTGATCCTGGACAAGTTGTGGTTAATGAGGCTGGGAAGCCTCATGTTATAGAGGTGGCATACGGATTTCGATTCAGACAAGGTGTCTATTTGTTTTCGGCAGTTATGGGTCCTTCTACCCAGGTTTCCTTTAGCCATGTGGAATCGTGGGGCCTTTGAGGCAGTCGACAATAGTCTTGGTAGGTTTATGCACCTAGAAGAGAGTGTCCTAGATGGGGTGGATAAGTGAATGGGATGCTTGCTGGTTGAGGTGGACATTTCACTGGGTTTAGTTGACGTCCTACACATTGATTGGCGTGGGAGGAAGTTTTCTCAGGTGATTGGTTATTGGGGTATCCCCTTCCGTTGCTCTCACTGCAAAGAGGTTGGTCATCTTTGGCATCAATTTAAGAATGTGGATCGTCCATCTCACCCGGATGATGCAGATCCTCTTTGGTCTTTGGAGGATGGCAATGACTTGGAACGTGATGCTGCAGGCGATTTGGATGTCTATAGGTGATACCCTCGGCTCTTTTCTTAAGGTTTCTCTGGGAACGAATAAAAAAACACTAACCTTTGTTGCCACTATATGCATTAAGATGGACATTGCGCAAGGATTTTCAGATTCCATTTTGTTGGAAGTTGGAGAGAACTCTTACCTTCAAACCTTGGATTACAAGAATGTTCCATATAGATTTACTCACTGCTGCTCTTATGGACACCTTAATATCTCTTGTCCTTTGCTTCAATATTCAGAAGACACTGATGGCACTCATCTGGTTGTGATCCCATCTTATTTTGGTGAGGAATTCCTCTCCTTGGCTCATAAGAAGAAATGAAAGATGTAGATGGAAGCAAACAAAGCCCTTTCAAAAAAATCAAAGAGCTGGAAGCAATGATTTTAGGTTCTTATAGAAAATCTAATATTCTCCCAGACAGTATGGCGGATAAAAGGCTTCTCTCTAAAGAGAATATTGGGGGTCCTTCAATGGAACCTTAAATTCCTATTCCTATTTCAATTATCAAAGAGATCTCAACTCCTATCACCTCCAGAGAAGTCACCAAAATTTCTCTCTCTATCCCTTCCACAAGAAGGCAATATGTTACTCGTTCACATACCAAGGTGGGTGATTGTCAGTCTAGTGCATCTCCAAGTTCTTGATGATATGAAGGTATCGATTATCCCTTAGGTTCTCCAAGAAAAGGTACTCTATTACACTAAATTTGCCTTAATTGGGCGTTTCCATGCTTGGAGATTCAAGGGACCGGACCTCAAAACTTGGGTTCACAGAATTTGGGGACATCTTCGTGGGTGTCATCCTCAAGTTCATGTTGGAGCTATAAAATACATCACCTTGATTTTCGAATCAATTGATGATTGAAAAAGGATTGCTCTTGATGGACCTGGTTTTGGGGGGAGCACAGCCTTAACCCTCTTTAAGTGGCACGTGGTGTTTAATCCCATTCAGGAGCATATTAATACACATGCTCTCTGGGTCAAGTTACCCTACCAACTGATCAAATTCTAGGATGAGTGCATCTTCATGTCTATAGGTGATACCCTTGGCTCTTTTCTTAAGGTTGCTCTGGAGACGAATAAATAAACACTGACCTTTGTTGCCACTATAATATGCATTGAGATGGACATTGCGCAAGGATTTTAGGATGCCATTTTGTTGGAAGTTGGAGAGTACTCTTACCTTTAGACCTTGGATTACAATAATGTTCCATATAGATGTACTCACTGCCGCTCTTATGGACACCTTAAGATCTCTTGTCCTTTGCTCTGATCTTCAGAAGACAATGATGGCACCCATTTGGTTATGATCCCATCTTATTTTGGTGAGGAAACCCTCTCCTTGGCTCATAAGAAGAAATAAAATATGTAGATGGAAGCAAACAAAGCCCTTTCAAAAAAAATCAAAGAGCTGGAAGCAATGATTTTAGGTTCTTATGGAAAATCTAATATTCTCCAAGACACTATGGCGGATAAAGGGCTTCTCTTTGAAGAGAATATTGGGGGTCCTTCAATGGAACCTTAAATTCCTATTCCTATTTCAATTATCAAAGAGAGCTCAACTCCTATCACCTCCAAAGAAGTCACCAAAATTTCTCTCTAAGTCCCTTCCACAAGAAGGAAATATGTTACTCGTTCACATACTAAGGTGGGCGATTGTCAGTCTCATGGTTTAACTTTGTCTCAACTTTTGGCTCCCTAAAAATCGTCTGGAAGGAAATTTTTAATGGACCATGCTAAGTCTAATCCTAAAAAATAATTTTGTGTTGGTTGACAATCCACTATTCAAAGGGCCCTTAGCAGAGCAACCCTCAGCAGGGTTAAAAAATGAAGGTTCTCTCTCATAATATGCGAGGGATAGGGATCCCCTCCAAACAAATATCTCTAAAGCAATTGGTTCATATTCCTCGTCCTTTGGTTCTATACAATCAAGAAATTATGTGCTCAATATATTCAACAATCAAGATCCTAAAGAAGTGGCTTCCAGATTGGTCTTTTCTCTCAGTGGACTCCTCTGGGAATTTTGGTGGCCTAGCAATCAAATGGATACAGGATATTGTTGTACATTCATCAGTATGTTTTCCACACTTCATTTTTGCTTTAGTATTCTCAAAATCCCTAAATTTTTCAGTTAATCTTCTCAACCTTTATGCACCCTCCCGACTGGAAAATATTCTAGGAGGGTCTCTTTGAGAATGAATTCCTTGTGCGCCCTCACCTTATTCTTAGAGGTGATCTCAATTTAATGTTATTCGAAAGTGAAAATTGGGGGCAAAGTGCCAAGAAATATCCACTAGCATATTTTTTTCTGCACAATTGGGAAAAACTCTTGCTGGTGGATGTCGAACCAGATGTCCCAGGGTTGATGTAGACAAATAAATGATCGAGATTAGGGATAATATCAAAACAACTGGCTCATTTTTTGTTGAGTGAGAATCTTCTAATGAGTATTTATGCCTATAGATATTCTATATTAAAGGTTGGTCACTCTGATCATATGCCTATATTACTGGATTTAGCCTTGCCTTCTCAAAAGTTGAGATTTCTAGATCTAACTGTGTGCAAAGAATTCAAATTTTGAGGTTTCAGGTGGACACTCCACCCATCTTCGTGGATTATGAGAGATAAAGTAGATATAGAGAGATTTTGGATCTAACGTTGAATAAATAGGATAAAATATGACCATTAATAATAGGTAAAAAATTTAAAGGAATTTTAAGGTATTTTAAAAATAAAGAGTTAAAAGGTTAATAATAAGGGTCAAAACATAAACCATAAATAATATAACTTCAATAATGAAATTAAGAATGTATTTTAATTAAAAAGAGAATGAAAATAATGAAAATATCAATCT
Source organism: Larix kaempferi (assembly GCA_027924585.1). Taxonomy (NCBI): domain Eukaryota; kingdom Viridiplantae; phylum Streptophyta; class Pinopsida; order Pinales; family Pinaceae; genus Larix; species Larix kaempferi. The sequence continues at coordinate 22,174,194 of BSBM01000502.1, forward strand.
TTTTTTTATAATATATTATGGTATAAATATATTTAGTTTGGAGAAAAAGGAGAAATAAAGGGGAGTTGAATATAAACCAACAATAGTGTATGTAAAGTGGGGGAGCTATCTATAATGTAGCGGGAAACAAGAAGGATCCTTTTCTATCAGGGAGTTTGTAAGTTGAGTGATGAAGCCTTGCAAGGGGAGTCTAGGGTTTCCAGGTTAGGATCACAACGTTCTCCATTGAGCGGAAACATGGCAGTCCTGCTCCTTAGGAATAGCCATAAGTCTTTGTCTTTAGGGGAAAGAGGACCTTTTGGTTTCAACTACTAGCCATGTTAAAAAAAATTACATTTTAATCCTTTGGTCGTTATTCTAACTCACATGGTGGTCCCCATTTTTTTCTCAGGTCGTCAACTGACATGGTTTTGAAGATGGAGAACTCCACTCGAGATAGGGACCATCTGTCAAACGAATGGTGGGAGAAGGGGGGTAGTTTCAAAATGGACGAAGAATATAAGACCCTTCTTCGAGAACATGTCCATCTACTCCATTGGGGAACACAGAGGGGGTGACACCTAGTACGAAGTATTTGACAAATGGCGACAAGGAATCCCCTAACATCTTTCTCGTTTTGGATTCACGGTCATCTGGAGAAGGTTCTACCTAGCACGTTCCTGAGAATACCTCCCCCCATGCACATAGAAACAATGTCTCTCAGGTCAAAGACGTAATATAGTGAAATAATAGGTATAAGAGATGCCATGGTAAATGGAAAATGAGGAAGGAGGGTAGTTTCATGTTACTGGATATGAATATTGGTCTAGAAAGAATCGTTGCTCTATCTATGAAGTCACTAGTCGGCAAATTCAGCTACAGAGCAATGCATCCCAAGGAAATTGCAAAATGGGTTGGTGAGTCTTGGACTCCATTGATTGGTTACAGGCCTAATATTTCTATATTAGCTAAAGGATGGTATGGGTTCATTTTCAAAAACGAGGAGCATGCCTCTCTCATTCTCGGAAAAACCTGGCTCTGTGGAAATGGGAATGGGATGCTTAAGCGCTGGTACTCCAGGTTTGACCCTACCACTAAAAGAGTGAGGTTTAGACACCTATGGGTTCATCTACCTGGGTTTCCACTTGCTATGTGGAATAGGCCTTCTTTTGAAGCGGCGACGAACCACCTTGGAAGATTTCTTTATTTGAGCAATGAATTTCTCACAGGAATGGAAAAAAGGGTGGGTAGAATGATTGTGGAAATTGACATGGTAAAGGGTTTATTAGATACCCTTGATATTGAATGGCGAGGGAATAAATATGTACAAACCCTAGACTATTGGGTCTTCCATTAATATGCTCGTGCTACAAAGAAGTCGGTCATCTTTGGCGTCAGTGTCCCTATGCTAGCTCCGGGTCAGATCTAGAAGTCTTCTCGTACAATATTCAGGCTTGGACATCAGAAGACAGCCTCACATTTGAAGAAGATTCAGGAACGCAAGGCCCTATGGAGGAACAATATGGTATTTTCACTCAAGTGGCTTTCGACATCCCTTCTATCCTGATAGGTAAGCTCAAATATCTTGATCCCACCTTTGTATCCTCCTTATTAGATTCGGAGTTGCTTTTTATAACATCTTTGAAAGCTAAAGGTGATAGAATAAGGGAGGATATTACTGGGAGAGGTCCCCTTTTTTACCAGGGCATCAATGTACCTTCTTTAGAGATCATTTCCAATGGTATATCTACCACTCAGGTCAGGAAGTCTCCATCCCTTATTTCATGTGTCCCTCTTTCGACCCCCCATACTAGCCCCATTGTTGATCCCTCATTACCCAATATCTCTGACCACAGACCTTGCCCAAACCTTAGTTTCTCAAATATCTCGGATCCCACATTGTCATCCAATGATACCATCGACTTGGGTCCTTCTGAGAGGGATGGTATATTGAGGATTGGGGGGGTCTCTTCTGATGGAACTCTTTCCAATTTGATGCCACTGAAAACATTCCATCTATAAACTCAAGGGCCCTTAGAGATATGAAATCCCTAGAAAGGGTTAAAAAATGATCATTCTGTCCCTAAATATCAGAGGGATTGGGGGCCCTCATAAAAGATCATCCCTCAAAATAATTGTGGAAAAACAGAATCCCGATGTCATATTTTTACAAGAGACCATGGAATCTACTAATAAAGATCGGCATTTTTTTTTAAACATCAAAAAGGACTGGGAAGTATTCTCTTCTGATGTTGAGGAGCAATCTGATGGCCTACTCACTGCTTGGAACCCTAGATTATTAAATCTCGTAGCCTTTAGTATTACGTTGGGGATTTTACTTAATGGAAGCATTTTGGGTTATTTTGAGGATGTGAATTTGATTAACTGCTATGGTCCATATTCAAACAGAAAATAGTTTTGGGACTTTGGATTTGACGAGGGCTATCTACATATTCCAAACCTTTTACTTGTAGGTGACTTAAATCTCATTTTAAACACTTCAAAAACTTGGGGCGACACAACCAAACTGGATCCCTTAATCAATTATTTTCATCACATATACTCAGACGTCAGTTTGAATGACATTGTACCAATCTCTATCGGTCCTACTTGGAGTAATGGGAGATATGGAGGTGTGGGTTTCTCCAAACGATTAGACAGATTTATGATAGATGATCATTTATTGGACACTATGCATAGATATTGATCATGGGTGGAATTTAATTCCATTTCAGATCATCATCCTATCTTCTCAGAATTTGAAATCGATGGCTATAAAAATCCCTATCCTTTTAATTTCAATCACTCCTGGCTAAAGGAGGAGGATTTCAAATCAATGATTAGAAAGGAATGGTCAAGTTACGATTCTAATCCATTGGATTCCCCATCTCACATTCTGGTGCAGAAATTAAAACTTTTGAAGAGGGTTGTTCTTCATTGGGAACGTGCCAAGAAGAAATTGAATAAGGTTGATCTATGGCAAATTGAAGCTCAAATTGAGGCTCTACATAAGATCAACATGACTAGTCCTCTATTCGACTAGGACTTTTTGTCCCTACAAGCATTGGAAAAAAGCATATTAAACAGTTTAAATAGAGAAGAGGTGACATGGCATCTAAAGAGAAGATATTTATGGATCGCTTTAGGGGATCATAACAACAAATTCTTCCATAGATATGTCGATAGCAGAAGGGTCAACAACTCAATCTGGACACTAAAACAGGAAGATAGATCTTGGATCTGGAATCAAAAGGAGCTCCATGAAGAAGCTGTTACGAACTTTCAAAACTACTACAATGAGAAAGATGGCTACTTTGTTAGGGATTAGTTCCAAGTGATCAAGGAGTACCCCCACTTCTTCTAGGATCTAGAAGGGAAAGTGATATTCAATTTGGTATCTCTGGATGAAATTCACAAGATGTTGAACTCAAGGGATTTGCCAAAGAAAAGAGCCTGGGCTGGAATGGATGGACCACAAATCTCTTCCTAGAATTTTTTGATATTATGGGAAATGACATTATGGCTATGGTTGAGGAAACCAAGCTTTCAGGTAAGGTCTCGGTGGAGTTGAACTCTACTTTCATTGCATTAATTCCAAAATTTTTTGTGCCTGAATCCTTTGATGATTTTCGACCAATCTCTTTGTGTAACCTAGTATACAAAGTGATTGCCAAAATAGTTGAAAATAGGATTAAGCCGGTCTTATCAAGATGCATGTCTAGGGAGTAGTTTGGCTTCCTAGATAACAAGCATATTTTGGATGGCATTGGGGTGACATAGGAATTTTTCCACAACATTAAAGTGAAAAATATTAATGGACTTATACTTCAATTAGATCTTTCTAGAGCATATATATGACAAGGTAAATTGGGGTTTCCTCGTATTAGCTCTCATGCAAATTGGGATACCTTGGAAAGAAATTAGATGGATTATGACGTGTGTCTCCTCGACGAGCTATGCGATATTGATCAATGGAAGTCCAACTGATTTCATTGCTATTTCTTGTGGCCTTAGACAAGGTTTCCCACTATCGCCATTGTTTTTCCTGATTATAATTGAAGGGCTTAGCAAACTAATGATCAAGGACAAATAAAAAACATATATTAGTGGTATTAATTTCACCTCCAAGATATCTATTACACATCAACTTTTTGTTGATGATGTGATGCTTTTCAGTTTGGGTAGGACTGTGGAATGGAGGTATATAAAAACATTTTAGACTTGTTTTGCAGGACTATAGGAATGACAATAAACGCTACAAAATCCATTATCATTTAGCATAACACTGAGATGGAGAAGCTGGAGGAGATTACTCAAATATTTCCCTTTCATGTTTTGGACCTTAAACAAGGCACCAAATACTTGGGCTACTACATAAAACCCAATGATTACATGATATCTGATTGGCATAGCCTCTTGAAGAGATTCAACAAAAGAATACATCTATGGTGTTGGAAATGGCTGTCCATCGGTGGCAGGGCTACTTTAGCCACATCAGTTCTACAAAACCTTGTGGTGTACTGGATTTGTTTATGCAAAATCCCAAAATCCATTCTTGCTGGCATAAGAAGGAAGATTTTCAATTTCATCTAGTCTGGGATTGACAAATAGAAATATCACCTTGTGGACTAGAAAAGATTAGCATCCCCAAAATCCAAAGGTGGCTGGTCCTTAAAAAATATGTAGGGGTTTGTAGAGGCTCTACTGGAAGAGAGCTTGTGGCGTGTTATCACTGTCGATAGTCCTTGGAGTTCGATCATCAAGGGTAAATACTTCATGAATATGACATATATTCAATGGTTTCTCTCGAAGTTTAAACATCGGAAAGGAATCTCTAATATTTGGGTAGGGATCTTATCTCCTCTCCCAGTGGTGGCGAACTAGTTAGCATGGCTTCCTGGGAATGGACGTTCAATTTTAATTGGTGAGGACCCAATCACTGGGGGGGCTATACATTTCATTCTATCAATGGAGCTTATTGTCATTTTAAGGTCGAAGGGTTTCAGATCACTAAACCATATTTTGAAATATTTTTCTCCAACAAATGGTCAGCCTATCTGGTTAAATGCTTCCCAGTTGGGTTTATCTGGTGGGCTAGCTAAATAATGGTCGGACTATGTATATGGTCTTCTCCACGGCTATGTTAGGATTTCTGAGGAAGATGACCAACTCAAGTGGTCTTGGAATACCTAGGATGGAAATTTAACTGCCAAACTTGCTTACGAATCCATTATGTATGCTATTAATGTGGAGAAAATATGGTGGTTCTCTGCTTGCTGGAAATGGACCCTTCCATTGAAGATCAAAATTTTTATTTGGCTTGTATTGGAAAACAAATTTTTAACATGGGATAATTTGCTTAAGAGGGGTTTTATTGGCCCCAACATATGCCCACTGTGTAATTTTGAAACAGAATATGTTCTACATATCTTTGTTACTTGCTCGTTCACATCCAGACTATGGATCTCAAACAACCTCTCTTTCACTCCGATCGCGGCCTGGACTGGTCATACACTGCAAGATCGTTTAAAGCATTGGTTCTCAAATAATTTCAAATTTGGTGAACTCACATATTTCATAATAATTTGGGAAATTTGGCGAGTGAGGAATTCTTGTATTTTTTAGAACAAATTACTTTTCCTTGAATGGTATGCTAGAAAGGCAGTTGTGGCTTTCTTGGAGGTTTCTGATTCCTCTTGGCATGATACTATTTGTTCAGGATCGATCATTTAGACTCCCCCCCTTCCTATGTCAAGTTGTAGGTATTTTTTCGATGGCTCATCACAGGGCCATGCAAGACTTTGTGGTACAGGTGCTTTCATTGTTCTAGACTAGACACGACTCTCTCTTTCACTTATGGATGAATTGTGGTATGGGAACCAACACCCACAAAGAACTTCTGGCTCTCTAGCTCGTTCTCTTTTTCGCTAGATCTTGGCATTTTCCACTTCATCGTATTGCAGGGGATTCAAACACCATTATCAATTGGGCAAAGGGTCCCGACTCTTTAAAGTCGTTGGTGCTGTCCCTTTGGATGTTCGATGTTAAATACATGCTTTTGGACTTCCCGCAGGTGTTTATCTTTCACATCTACCGGGATTTTAAATCACTTGCAGACTCCGTATTCAGGAGGGGTCTATCGGCTACGGAGGGATCTATTTTTTTGAGTCCTGGAGTGGCGATCAACTCTCTTCTTTAGTTTGCTTGCCGGTGTTCCTCACTTAGGTTCTAGTTGCTATAAAACAATTTGTATTTGTTGGGGAGCTTTCTCTCCCTTGACTTTGGTACCAGCATTTATTTTTATATACTTATTTGGAGCTTCTATATTTTTTGTTTTTTTCAGCTCCTTCGGGTTTAGGATGTGCTAACCTTGTTGGTGGTTTGGCTATATGTGTTTGGTTGTTGGTGATTCTCGTGGTTTTTGTTGGGTTTTTGCTCTATCTCTGTGGGCTTCTTTGGTGTTTGGATTATTGGGGTTTTCGGGAAGTGATTCTCTTTGTTGTAAATGTTTACTCCACATATACTTTTTTTATAATGAAAGTATAGTTAGTTTTTTGTCCAAAAAAAGGGGAGTTGAATATAAAGAATAAAAGTCAACAATAAATTTAAAAATAGGATTTTATAATAATGAAAGAAATAATTAATATATAGTTAAAAGAGGGAGAATAAGGGAATTAGGGTTAAGGAGTCATAAATAAAAATAAAAATTCTCTCCAAATTTTTATTTTGCTTAGTCTAAAAATTCTATGATTTGAGTTGGAATAGGTTTTTTTTGGGCACAATTTTGAAAAAATATGGTTATAATTTTTCAAAATCGATTCTAGAATTTTGGATGCTCTAGAGATTTTTGAGAGATCAAATTTTTAAACAACTCCTTTTTTATTTTACATCCTACTAAGACTTCAAGACATTTACATTTAAAACAACTAAAATTATATATATATTTATATATATAATTTAAAAAATTATGTATGTAGTCTAAATATCACATATATTAGCTATTAAAATAACTAGATTCTCACCAAAACCCAAAAATCCAAAACCTAAAATAAATAAATTACTCGATAAGAAAATACAATGTAAAATTAAATAAACTTGATTGTAGTAGAATATAGTCCAATCCTACCGAGTTGTACACGACTCTCTTAGTGGAAGTCCAATCCTACAAGGCTCTCTTATTGGTCCTCGCTTCATGAGTATGCTCTAACAAAAGAAGCATTTAGGCCAATGTTTGCAGCTACTTGAGAGATACACATTAGGTTTCATATAACACATGGAAGAACCTATGCACAAGGATCACACCTATGTGGGGACGATGTCCACCATTTAGATTGTCCTCCGTACATTTTCTTCTTTACCAAACCATTGAACCACAATTTGGTTTTTTTTTGAAAAATAGCAAAATTGATCATAATTTACTAAGTTATAAATAATTTTAATTAAAAAGAGCTGAACCTATCATAATTCACTTAGTTATTAAATTCATAGCAACCATAAAAATCACTGATTGCAAATTTATTAAAAAAACCACAGTTTTGGATAAATACACAGAAATAAAAACAGTTTTAAATCTAACCTCAAAATCAAAAATAATTTTGAATTGTTTTACTCGGCCCATATGATATAATAGAATAAAATAAGATATTATATATGATGTAATACAATAAGATATTATATATAGAAAAAATATAAATTAGATAGCATAATCTCACTGATATACAGTAACTATGACTACGACGTGAGCGGCGTGGATGCAATCCTTGTACTTTTTGCTTCGTAAAGTTTATAGACTACCTAATGTTCTTTTCATAAACGATAATGTGGATTGTGGACGAGAGCGTAGGTTGTTTCTTTTTTCCAAGAACGGAGAAAATAATTGAAGTGGTTTTCAATTACAATTATAGGGAACGGTGAGTTAGGTGTTAGTGGTATCTAATAATATATATATATATTAAGAAATTTTTGGGTTGAGGTTAAGACTTAGCTGTGGGGTTTGATGGTTGCCTTGACTGAAACCTAGTTTCGATTTAGTTTCGATTTATATGGAGGAGGCAACCATTAAAAATTCAGTTTCGATTCCTACTAAGGAGGTAACCATCAAACCTCACCGCTGACTCCTTACCTCAAATTACATCCCAGAAAAAACTAGTGTAACTGCAATGGTAGCTATACTTCCGTTGATTAAGTCCTTTCCCACAGTTTAAATATATATATATATTACGAAATCCCTATGAGTGAGAATATGTTATCTAATTTGGGTAGGTATCCGCGAACAGAGCTGTTCCGGGACCACTGCAACGGCCCTTCCAAATTATTTTAAGTGAATATTTTAACTGAAAGCTCCAGGAACCGGACAATAATTCATCCACTTCACACGCCATAGCTTTCAACATTGCCTTTATCTACATTATATTCGCTTCATTTATAAAAACTGATATAGGTGTAGCTGCCATTGGAACAAGGGGCAAAGCTCATTGCAGAAAATCGTTCAAATGGGGATCAGTCGGGGTATCAATGGACGCTGGATAATGTTGGTGCTCACCATTTTTGAGTGCTATTCCATTGGTGCTATTGCCAGATCTTTTGATTTCTATTATTTAGTTCAACAGGTATTTATTTCTTATTCCTGCTAATTCTGACCATCAAATTCTGGCTTCAGTAATCTTTCTTTTGTGCATGTTAATGATAACTGATTGCTCTGTAAATACAGTGGCCTGGTTCATACTGTGATACGCGTAGAGGATGCTGTTACCCTAAAACGGGAAAGCCTGCTTCCGACTTTTCCATTCATGGCCTCTGGCCCAACTACAGCAACGGCAAATGGCCACAGTTCTGTGATTCCTCCACAGAGTTCGATTACTCAAAGGTGCCACTAATTCTATATTTCCCCTTAATGTACTGCTGGTTAGATAAAATATAACGTTTACCCTAGTTGTTCATGGCCGGATTTTGTATTTCATGAGATAATTTGCTGCAGATTTTAGATCTGAAGGAAGAGCTGAACAAATATTGGGGCTCGTTAAGCTGTCCGAGCAGCGATGGACACAAGTTCTGGGGACACGAATGGGAGAAGCATGGCACTTGCTCTCTCAATCTTGATGAGTATTCATACTTTGAGAAGGCTCTCTCCTTGAGACAAAAAATAGACATTCTCGGGGCGCTTAAAGCAGCAGGTGATCATATATCATAAGGCCATTGCTAAATGAATTCTTTCTTACAAATTAATCAGTATTTAGATGTATTGGTAGTTTGTTTGCAGGTATTAAACCTGATGGAAGCGAATACAGCGTGAGAGATATCCAAAAAGCCATTATGAAAAGCACCGGGCAACTCCCAGGTATCGATTGCAACAGAAGCGATGAGGGAGAGCATCAACTATATCAGGTGTATGTATGCGTTGATAAATGGGACGCTTCCACTGTTATCAAATGTCCCATTTACCCGCACAGCAATTGCCCTTCCATGCTTGTATTTCCCCCTTTCTGGGACAACGACAACATGCTCCAGGGCAGTTTCACAAACAAAAACATTACTCGCGGAACAGAGGATCAGTAGATCTCTGTATCCCCAGTACTCGGTCATCCAATACCCCTGTTTTCTTAAAACAGCGATCCACTTGTCCTCCGACTTTGCTGGCCGCTTTTACTTTTCTACTTCAACTTCCAATGGGCAAGGGTTTGTTCTGTCAGGTCGACCCTTTAATTCTCCTCAGCTTTCATTGGGGAAAATTGAAGAATAAAGCTGTCCGTCGTACTGATTATGGAAACAGAGCATCAGAAAAGCAGTCCAATGAGATGTCAGGCCATGGCAGGGTATGACCGGTTGGTTTTGACTGCCTTTGTGCCTGTTTCTCGTTTCTGCCTTCCAATTTGAGCCATTTTCTGAAGCGATCGGAGAAAGGCCGACTATATTTAGGGGATTGTTATTTGTAATTGCTTGCTGCTGGAAAATTTATAATACAAGCGAATATTTTATACATTTTGGACAATAACGCAGAGTTTGAGCGGTTTCTTCATGAAATTGCAGAAAAATGTGTTTGTTTTGATCATAATTTGCTGTTATCCTGTGTATATTTAAATTTTCACAGTCGATTTCTGAGGTATTTGGCATAGAAAACAGTTTTTGCTAAAAAGGGTTTGAAAAATAAAAGATCTCAGGTAAATAATTGATGTCGATTCGGGCAGCTTCGGTATGATTATTGCTGGGTTTCTTTAATTTTTCAAGCCTTTCAGGAAAATGTTTTTTAATTGCTTTGCCTGACCACATTTTTGTCACGCATTGCATTTAATATTGTGTCGTGTTGCACAAACGTACATCATATTGTTTTAAATTGTGTCGTGTTACTGTCAAAGTAGCATTATGTTAACATAACAATTTTATTATTATTATTATTTTAATTATGAGTAATTATTTAATTATCATTATTAATTTATTATTTTTTAATTATTATTTCTATAATATTTAAATTATTATTAAATTTATGGTATTATTATTCAATTAATTTTACTCTATGGAAATAAAAAGTTATAGATATATAAATATAAAATGGAATTTTAAAATAAATTGTATAATAATTATTTAAACTTTTTTGTTTCTAAAAATATTTAAATTTATAAGTAAAAGAAACAAATTTAATATTAAAAATTGATTGAATTGTTGTTAATTTCTTTATAATCGTTTGAACCCTTCTTTATAATCTTTTGAACCCTTCTCATTTCTACTTTGTAAAAACATAATAAAAGAATATTACTTCACTAAAATACTAAATTGATAATATCTAAAGATGTAATAAAAAATATATGAATTAAATTTTTTTCAACACCTTTCTATTTCTTCAAATAACTTATCATAGTTTACGAGAATAAAATATATTTTAATTAATAAATGAATGATTCAAATCATAGTTACCAAATTCAAATGAGTTGTTACTAAATGTGCAATAATTATTAATTCTCTAAAAATCACCAAAATATGGGAGTATGTTAGAATATTCTTTCTTACTATCATGGTTTGGAAAGGATACTCTCCACATGAGTGCATGTAAAATTGGTTTGATTCAAATGGAAGGCTGAGCGAGCTAGCTATATATATTCTCTGGGAATTGATAATAAGCTTATTCTCCCGTACAAATGTGCTAGAAAAGCTATGGTGGGGTATTGGGAATCTACAGGGAAATTAAATGATATTACATAGAAAACTCATATAGAGCCAACACTTTTACCCATTTTAGGTGTTGTAGCATATTTTGATGGAGCATCTCAGTCTTCGGGTTCAAAGTGTGGTGTTGCATGAGCTGTCTTTAAAATGAACGATCATAGTAGCTATTATCTGTGGATGAATTGTGGCATTAGGTCTAACACCCGAGTGGAATTGGTTGCACTTTGGATGGTGCTTTACTTTGCCAAAGTGCTAAAGATCTAATGACTACAGGTCTCTGGGGACTCCATGATCATCATTAACTGGGCCAATCACATGGGGGACATTCATGCCATAGTACTATCATCCTGGATGTCCCAAATTCGCAGGCTACTTCTGAATATGCAGGGGATCTATTTTCATCATATATTTCATGCTGACAATGTTGAGGATGATCTGATGTCCAGGCGCAGTCTTTCGGCTCGGGAAGGCAGTATATTCTTTGAACTCCAAGAAGATCATTTACTGCGGGATTCTTGAACACTTCCTATTTTTCTGGGTCAACTGCTTCTGGGTTGGATGTATTTATATATTCGTTGATCCATTTTTTTATCTCCGCTATAGTGGAGGTATTTTGTTTTAGCATTATCTATCTCTTTCCTTTTTTATATATCATCTTTGGCACCCCTCATGTTCTGGGTTGGTTGGTAGGATTTGGATTTTCCTCAGATCCCACGCGCTTGTATATGATGGTTTACTCTATGGGATATCTTCATGATGAAGAAGAGGATGTAATATTTGACAATTTTATATACTTTAATAGTATAGATCATTTACAGTGAAAAAAAAATCTACAAACCCTATAACCATCATGATGCATTTATCTCACTCTCGCCTTTATTTTGGATGATGGCACTTCTATGTCTCTAAATTAAATTGCAAAATAATTATATAAACTTTTTTGTTTCTAAAAATATCTATATTTATAAGGAAATGAAATAAATTTAACATTAAAAATTGATTGAATTGTTGTTAATTTCTTTATCATCTTTTGAACCCTTCTCATTTCCACTTTGTAATAATATCATAAAAGAACACGACTTCACTAAAATACTAAATTGATAATATTTAAAAGATGTAATAAAAAATGGTGTAGTTTAAATATTTTACATTTTCAATCTTTTATCTTAGAATCACATATATTAATTATGAAAATTGTATAATTTAGGTGCCATGGGGTAATTAAAGGTGTCGAATCTATTTATCGATTCAAAAAAACAATTTAAACACTTCCAAATTTGTATAGATGTAATAAAAAATGGTGTAGTTTAAATATTTTACATTTTCAATCTTTTATCTTAGAATCACATATATTAATTATGAAAATTGTATAATTTAGGTGCCATGGGGTAATTGAAAGTGTCGAATCTATTTATGGATTCAAAAAAACAATTTAAACACTTCCAAATTTGGATAGATTTCGACCAAAATCCACCATAAAATCCAAAACGTAGAATAAATAGACTACTCCATAAAAAATATATAAATTAAAATTTTTTCAATACCCTTTTATTTCTTCAAATAACTCGTCATAGTTTATGATAATAAAATATATTTTAATTAATAAATAAATAATTCAAACCATAATTACTAAATTCAATTAAGTTGTTACTAAATTTGCAATAATTATTAATTCTCTAAAATTCACAAAAATATGGCAATAATTCTACAAAACCCTATAACCATCAAGATGCATTTATCTTATTCACGCCTTTATTTTGGACGATGGCACTCCTCTGTCTCTAGTCTAATTTAGCAGAGGTGTGAGATTCCATCACCGGGATTCAAACTATAGAATGGTAAGGGCCTAATTCCACTTTAAAAAAACCTAGGTATTTACTATGTCCAATAACTTTGATATCCTCTGCAACTTATTTTCAAGAAGAAAAAAGGTTGTACTTTTTATTATTATTAAAATCCCATTCAACTTATGCAAATTGATATTTCCATGTTTTTATTTATTGTCTTGTTCTACTAAAAACCTATTTCCAAGAACTTTGATATCCCAGGTAGGTAGCGGATGCAAATTGATATTTCGAGGGTTTTATTTATGATCATATTCCACTATAAAAAATTTCTACGTATTTATCATTTTCAAGGAGCTATATGTCCCTGCCAATGCTAGTTTTTATTTATTGCCATGTTCTACTAAAACCCTCTAGGTATTTTTTTATTATTTCCAAACACTTTGGCATCCCCTACAATGTACATTGTACATCCATGCAACTTCATATTTCCAAGTTTCTATTATTTTAGTAAGAGTAAATTTTACTCTACCAAAAGGGGATCTATAGTATCCATCATTTGTGGTTGATAATTGTAAAAGAGAGGGTGCAATGTTTATGTGCACAATATGTCTCTTTCTTAAACTATAAATATCTCCCTTAGGTGGGCATGAGGGGGTATTTATAGTATCATATCATTTATTGGTTGATAATTGTAAAAGAGAGGGTACAATGTTTATGTGCACAATATGTCTCTTTGTTAAACTATAAGTATCTCCCTTAGGTAGGCATAAAGGTTTAGCACTTCGCTAACACCTCCTCTTTTATAGGAATTTTTGAAGATGTAGCCTTAATGTTCTTTTTTTTTAGCACTAGACACAAATCCAAGTTAACTTGAGAGGCTTTATATGTTCATTATTCATAGGAATAGGGTTAGCATGGGAATCTATAACGTACCCACCCATCTATCCAAGGCAAGGAAGGGTACATGATGGCAATCTCTAGGGCTTTTCATAAAACTCAGCCCATTCATTAGATTCACAGCCATAAATTAAATGTGTGCAGATGCAAATCAGTTAAACATGCACAGCGGAATAAAACATATTCATTCACACATTCTTCATATGCATTCAACATATCAATAACACTCATTAATTTAAGCATTGCAAAAGTAGATACATAGACATAAAACACTTATCTTCGTTGTGCAATTGTCCAAAAACAACTAGCTATGTCGCTGCAACGTTCCACCCAACTGTAGGCTCTTCGATGGCATATACTCAGTCCGTCCGAAGGCCACCCCCGAGCTGGGCATGATTCTTACAAGGAAAAGGGGACATTCAGCTCATACACAGCCAATTAAGCATTTCATTTGAGCCAAGCCAGTCCATAGTTGGGTTTATCAGGATACATCAGAACCATGGATGCTTGCACTCAAGCTCAAGCCAAAAAATGGAGACCCATAACCCATACCCCAACATACTCTTTTCTCACACATCAAGCACAATCATTGGGCAGGGATACACATTTAACAATAGGATTTACAACAGGATGGTCATGGGTTTTCCCCAATTCGTTTCGAGCAAAAAACAGATTATGGAATGGGGAAAAACACTCACATGGAGGAAAACGATTTCTACCCCAACTAACTGAGCATTCAGCAGCCAAACGATCTCTATGGAACCCCTAGTTCGATTCCCCTTCTTCCCCACTGGTATATAACACAAAAACGCTCTTCTCCCAGCTGAGAATGAAGGAAAACACATAAGTTTGATGGGGAAAAACGCCCAGCAAGCTCCTAACTCGTGAGAGAGCCCAACTGGTTGATGGATAATGGCTTGGGGAGCAATTCATGGCTCTTTTCTTGCCCAAGAAGCAAAACACGATTTCCCATGCAGGGTGGCTTTCCCATACCCGAATTTGGATAGCCATACCTCTCATTCCCCAAGGCATTAACTACCTCAACCAACTCTTAAGAGAAATCAATGATTGAGTACAAAAGTCAACATGGGTAGTTGAGGGTTTGATGTGTTCTATCATTGACACTTGGCTTGACTTTATTGGCTCCAAGGGTTTGAATGTTTTCCCTCCCAATTCCTTGTAAAATCATGACCCCATCTCTTGTTGCATTGCATAGCTAGTTGTGGGTATTTTATTTAAAATGCATATTTACATGATATTCACAATTCCATTGTGTATGGCTAGCACATAAACCATATGCATAAATAAATCGATGGCGAGGCCTTGGCCTTGAGCTCATCACCATGATTTCATAACAATATTACATCATTTACAATTTTAATGCCATGGGGTCAAACAGGGGACGTTACATACCCCTCCCCTTGGAATAACATCATCCTCGGTGTTCCAATACTTCAGAATGTATACCCACTTTACACATGCCTCAAAATTCACAAATGGTGGTAGGTCTGTCCTGCATTTCATCTCTTCACTTTGAGATTTCAGGATCAAGTCCTTTGGCTTCCTCAAGCTACTCCTGCTGGGTTTGATCTTCCATCTCTGCAGGTGGGCATTGCTCCACGGCAATCCCTTTCCTTTATTACCCTTCCAGCTTATCTACAAGTCTGGAATTCCATGGCTACCATCTTTCTTTCTGTCCTGGTAACTAATTGAGGAAGATTTCCATCCAAAACAAATAGCTTTTGGTCTGCTTCCATGATCAAGGTGCACAACTGGCTCTCACTTTTCTCACTAGCAATCACTTAGCTAGTAACAACTGCAACAATGGCTTTCAATGTCTCTCCCGTGAGACTCATCATGACAATTCCTGTTAGGACAAGCATAATACAATATTAAAATTAGTCAATTATTTTCCTAATTGACTTGGAACATCCATGATTTACTCATGAGACTTCCACACATTTCATGCTTTTCCACATACACATGAACTCATTCATATTCATCCTTTCATAGGAAAATAACTATTTCATCATTCACAATTCATTTCAAGCAATTAAACACAATTTGTTTTCATTTATGACATGCACTCAACAATTTTTTTGTTTCTAAGATGCATCAATCAAAAGGAAAGAGAAGAGTAAGAGTTTCCCCCTCTTAGTCTTGTTCCAATCCGGAGCCACACCATCACTTGTGGTTCTATGCTCCTTAGCCTCTTTCACTTCAATGTGAATGCTTGACTTGCCCTTTCTTGGCTATGACACTTTAGTGTCTAAGGTCTGTCTAATGCCTTTCAACTAGGGAACCCTTCCCCATTGTTGCTTATAGAACCTTTGGCTGCTAGGACCCACATAGTTCCACTAGCACCATCTTTCATTACTGCTCATACTGAGCTCTTTAGGACAGTCATATGTCCACATGCATCCCTATGATGTCTTCATAGTCCTTGCTTCCAACCATACCTACACTCAAACATTGAATCAATTCACATGTTTAGTGTATCTTCATAGGGTTACCTTTAAACAAGAGTTTAAGAAATCATAATCAAATCATATACACACGTATATTCATATTAAATCAGCAAGAAGCTGCAAGATAACCAAATACTTATCTGTATTGGATTTCTTCACTATATTCCACAGGCTCCTTCTTTGCTTTACAAGCCTTGGATTTCCTGTGGATACGATAATGAATGCTGGGCCAGCACACAGGCTACTCCACAACCATTCGAATAGGCAATGTCAAGCCAATACACTGACTGGGTTTTATCAATTAATTAAGGAATGTTTGGCCAGCACGCCGGCTGCTCCACAACATCAAGTGGTTAATGCTCCCACCAACTATTATCTGGATTTATCGAGCATCAGTTACTCTCTAGATTTACCAATAATTTTAGTGCCCAACCAGTTACTCTCTGGATTTACCAAGAATTTTAGCGCCCAACCAGTTACTCTTTGGATTTATCAAGATTTTTATAGTTCTTTCAGGGTCCTTGCATTTCTGCAATGACTAAGGTTTCTAACAAAGAAACAATAGTGTATCAGCTTAGCTGTTAGAAGACTTATACCTGAAATCTTCATTATTCCAAACAAGAAATAAATGAAAATGAATACTTATATGTATTGTGCATTTTCTTTTCTGGTCCACAGGATCCTACTTCGCTTTGCAAGCCTTGGGATCGCCTATGGACTTGGATTTTTGGCCAACAAGCATGTTGCTCCACAACATCAAATAGTTAATGCCCAACTAGTACACCTTCACTCCGACTGGGTTTACCAAGCATTTGTGGTGCCCAACCAGTCCCATACCTGGTTGGCCCTCTCCATTACTGAGTTAGCACATTCGTCTGGGTCATCGACCAATGGAAGGAAACTGCGCCATTGACCATTATAGGTCAAGGCTCTGCCACTCTGCCTTAGGCTTGCATCATCCTTTCACATGTGTCACAACCCCTCATGCGCATAACAATTCTCCATCCACACAAGGATGGCACTCCTTTTCTCGGGAAAGCCAATGGTTCCCTTTAGGAACTCTATAGGTGGCTTTCTTGACTGCAGGCTATCATGGCCCCATGATATCCACTCACACTACACAAAGGTTACCATTGCTCATATAGTCCTCTTGAGCATCCTTTCTTTACTTTTGCTCTGAACGTGCATCATCAAATTGCATCTGTGTAAGCTGATAACACAAGAAGGATAAGCAGGCTCATCGGTATTGCTACTCTAAAATTGTAACCATATTTCATAACATTCACTATCAAGTATTGAAACACCAGGAATGCGTCCATTCCCTTAGGGTGTAGTCAATATTGACAACCCTATCATAACCCAGCACCAAAAAGGTGTGCACCCCCTTTCGGATGTGAGACATGTAGGCCCTAATCATACTCAAGCAGTCTAGAATAATAATGAAATAATAAAACATGCTTTGCATATTAAATCTAATAACTAGACATGTATATTCTGAGTTAGGGTTATAGAATACTTGTCCCTTTTCAGATGTATCCTTCCTTCATTTGCGAAGAATGGGGGATCCCTTCTCTGAGTCAACAGTACTTCGGTTTGCCACCCCAATATTTTCACATTCCATAACCACACATGCCTTCTTGGAATAATTTCACCATCTCACTCACATGGCTTTACCGACATGCGGTTCGGTTGATACATTGTCACATTTACAATGGCGTTTCACCCAAAACCCATTTCCAAAGCATGGGATCCTTCCCATCTAGTTTGGCTTCTGTAGGCCATCACACATGTTCTTCCTGCAATGTGTCATCCTGGCACACTTTATCAAATATCCAAACAGTCAGCAACATTTAGCAATAAGCTTCAAATATGATTGTTCCATAACCAATCAATAGCATTAATAATTAAATTCAATATGAATTTACAATTCTGTCTCCTACATAAATTGATTTGCTTAGCAATGAGGCCCTCTTCATATTGTTTGGCTCTTGTAAGTGGTATCACTCTGCCCATTATGGTTTCACCCTTGCTACCATACATGAACATCCACCTACAACATGTCCTCTTGACACAATTTTATATAAGCCAAATAGTGATTAGCAATTATAAGCAAATTCTCAAATCTGAAATTTACAAATTTGTTTTCCTATAGAAATTAGATTTGCAACCATGAGATTATTCTCATAAACTTAAATCAAACAATTTTCAGATTTGTTTCATGCATAAATTAAACTTCACAACCATGAAAACCTTCTCATAACCTTTGGCTTCTGCACATGGTAGATACCGATCTCTGCTATGGACTTATCCTCATTTCCATACGCAAGATGTTTGTACCTAAAAACTGAAACTTCAATCAGCCAAACACGTTGTGAGTATCTATGCATATAATCCTTTCATTGCCACAACAACCACTAAAGTGATCTCAGAATTATAACACTCAATAATTCAAACACCTTCAGCTATTAACATTTGAAATGCAATGAAATATATACCATTTTATATATGCATCATTATCACAATAAAATTGTAAGACACAGTCACACTATCCATGAAATTGTAAATACTCATTACTTCACATTCCATGTAACTTTGTCCTTCCAACAGAGTGCTCTGGTAGCCTCTCACATGTCTACATTTTTCATGCAGTCTTTCTCCTGCATTCATAGCAGCTAATGAAATGGTCTCAGGATTAACAATAGTCCACCATTTGATCTATTATATAACTGCATTGAAACACACACACACACACATATATATGTCACAACCATGCATTCACACAATGCATCTCAACCTGTGCACCCACACATACGCATGCACATTCACAACATTTACATAATCCTTTAATGTGCACTCACTCAATGCATAACCCCTCAATACAACCTTGCATTAATCCATGAATACTAGGCATTTCAACATATTATGGCCTAATCATGCCTATCTCATATGGCATGCACTACCACAACATGGCTATAAGTCTTTTACTTTCTTTGGTTGTTAAACTCACAACCAATATACACAAATGGTATGATATAATTTTCATGTGAATGCATTGAGGTTTCTAAGAAACTATAGGGTGCAAGGCTCCTTGCCTTCACTTACCCATACCTCACCATACTTGGTAGGTTGACATTCACATTCAGGCACTCAATACCATATGCACACCAAATTATCATAGTTTAAACATAGTTAAAGGGATTTCACCAAATCCTCTTTCAACATTCATGCAATTAAGGACAATTAACCATTACCTGCATGGCTGTTATTAACATCGCTTCATATTACCTGATCAGTTGGCCTCTTACCAAGGCTACACAGTCCTTTTTCCAACCTCATGATCACATATTTGTTGCACCATCCTTTCTTCATAAGGTTGTTGGTCATAGGCAACAATCACCATTCACATCTTTAGCCATGCTTCAGTTGTATTTGGTCCTACAACCAATGCGAACACAACTAATTATTAGCAACCACAATAATTATCTTAAGTGGCTCATTGCATATGTAAAATCTCACTATTTTATCCATATGCAATATCATGCTCATGCATAGGCAATTCACATGCATTATTCAATTACTCTCTAATCATGCCCACTAATTCATATGTATTATTCTCTTGCATTTCCAGCATCCCTATGCTATAATTTTCAGTATATAAAACTCAGGAAATAAAAACACAATAGCAATAGAGGAGTTAAGGAATTCTCATTTTCCAATTCCTCATTATGACATGGAGTTCCTCCTCTACATCGTAGCTGATCCTTTTCTTGGATTTCCTACCAAGCATACAAGCAATCATTAGCTATGATCTTCTCATGAATTAGCAATTCAACATATCCATACGTGTAATTACTCATTATTGATATTTTTCAAATATGCAATTCTTATGCTATAAACAGAAATAGTTTAAGGTGATGAATTTCCCTCTTATCAACATTAGCTTGCTGCTCGCATTGCTCTTTCGCAATGCATATTACATCCATTTACTCTTAATAAGGCCTCCACAACCTTCTATGCAATTCCTGCTTTTCATCCCAAGCATAGAGAATGAATTTCACACTTTCAACGACTGTCTCTGGGGGACGACGGGGGCCAAGGGGGCTTGACCCCTTGTGGCGCATAAGTTCCATGGCATTTTTCAGCTTTCGGCACTTGAAAAATACCCCTGAAAAATGGCTAAAATTCCTTGTTTCGGAGCAACTCATCGAGTTCTTCCGACCTGTTTCAGGCCAACTCGCCGAGTTCTGCCGCGGTTTTGGGCCAACTTGTCGAGTTTTGCTGCGGTTTCAGTCCAACTTGTCGAGTTCTTCTGCAGTTTCGGGCCAACTCACCGAGTTCGGCCGCCGAAAACAATTAGAAAAATCTTCCGTCGTTTTGGACCAACTTTTCGAGTTCTTCTTCCATTTCAAACCAACTTGCCGAGTTCTTCCGAAATTTTCTCTTGGATGCCGAAAAACACTTAGAAAAATATTCCACTGTTTCAGACCAACTCGCCGAGTTCTTTCGTCGTTGTAGGCCAACTTGCAGAGTTCTTCCGCATTTTTGATCCAACTCGCCGAAATTTGTCCATCTTTTTTGGCGAACTTTGTTAATTTTCTGCCGACTGCTTCAGCCCAACTCGCTAACTTGAGCCGACCGTTTCGACGGAACTTGGAATCTTGCGCCGAAACCAACTTAGCATAAAAACTCAAAAACACTTAGAAATTTTCAAATTTCCAAATTTTTTCTGAAATTTTCTTAATGATTACTGCTGAGCGGGAAGCATACTTACCTCTGCAAGTTGTGATAGGTAGCCCATGAAGGCCCAATGCCGCAACCAGCAGCTCTGATACCATTTTGTAACGTACCCACCCATCTATCCAAGGCAAGGAAGGGTACATGATGGCAATCTCTGGGGATTTTCATAAAACTCAGCCCATTCATTAGATTCACATCCATAAATTAAATGTGTGCAGATGCAAATCAGTTAACCATGCATAGCGGAATAAAAAATATTCATCCACACACTCTTCATATGCATTCAACATATCAATAATAGTCATTAATTTAAGCATTGCAGAAGTAGATACATAGACAAAAAACACTTATCTTTGTTGTGCAGTTGTCCCAAAACAACTAACTATGTCGTTGCAACGTTCCACCCAACTGTAGGCTCTTCGACGGCATATACTCAATCCGTCCGAAGGCCACCCCCGAGCTGGGCATGATTCTTACAAGGAAAATGAGAAATTCAGCTCATACACAGCTAATTAAGCATTTCATTTGAGCCAAGCCAGTCCATAGTTGGTTTTATCAGGCTACATCAGAACCATGGATGCTTGCACTCAAGCTCAAGCCAAAACAATGGAGACCCATAACCCATACCCCAACATACTCTTTTCTCACACAAAAAGCACAATCATTGGGTAGGGATACACATTTAACAATAGGATTTACAACAAGATGGTCATGGGTTTTCCCCAATTCGTTTCCAGCTAGAAACGGATTATGGGATGGGGAAAAACACTCACATGGAGGAAAATGATTTCTTCCCCAACTAACTGAGCATTCAATAGCCAAACGATCTCTATGGAACCCCTAGTTCGATTCCCCTTCTTCCCCACTAGTATACAACACAAAAACGCTCTTCTCCCAACTGAGAATGAAGGAAAACACATAAGTTCAATGGGTAAAAACGTCCAGCAAGCTCCTAACTCGTGAGAGAGGCCAACTGGTTGATGGATAATGGCTTGGGGAGCATTCATGGCTCTTTGCTTGCCTAAGAAGCAAAACACGATTTCCCATGCAGGGTGGCTTGCCCATACCCGAACTTGGATAGCCATACCTCTCATTCCCCAAAGCATTAACTACCTCAACCAACTCTTGGGAGAAATCAATAATTGGGTACAAAAGTAAACATGGGTAGTTGAGGGTTTGATGTGTTCTCTCATTGACACTTGGCTTGACTTGATTGGCTCCAAGGGTTTGAATGTTTTCCCTCCCAATTCCTTGTAAAATCATGCCCCCATCTCTTGTTGCATTGCATAGCTAGTTGTGGGTATTTTATTTAAAATGCATATTTACATGATATTCACAATTCCATTGTACATGGCTAGCACATAAACCATATGCATAAATAAATCGATGATGGGGCCTTGGCCTTGAGCTCCTCACCATGATTTCATAACAATATTACATCATTTACAATTTTAATGCCATGGGGTCAAACTGGGGACGTTACAGAATCCCCATCACTTTTTCCAGCTTTCCTTGTTTATTATCCAAGTGTTGGTTTTCTTTTGGTTGCTTCTATTCCTCCTACTCTTCTAGATCATCATCATTAGGATTTTCATTTGAATCAATGGGGGAAGGAGGGAGCACATATCCTCCTCTTTGCCTCTTCCCAATCATCAATATTTCCCATCCATATTTCATTTTCTACATGGGTTTCAGTAGCCCAATGAGTTTCATATCCACACATGTAAGGATAGTGATGAGATATATACTATAGATCATATTGATAAAGATTTTCAACAATAATCAAGTGGTAGTTATCTAAACCTCAAGCCTTTGTGTAGAAATTCCCCAGATTAGAACACAATTGTCTCCCAAATCTGAAAGGAATTTTAATGAGGTGCTTATATTGTTTATGCAATTGCTTCTCAATAGATAGGGACCAATTTTCTAGTTTCTTCGACAAGAATGAATATATCCAATACATAGTATGCCAAGAAGTGCAGTTGCATCGTATAACTATATACCCGAATGCAACATTGATGTTCAAGAATTACAATTGCACTATAGAGCTATATACATGGATCCAATAGTGATAAACATCAACATAGTAACCAACATTTCCCTTAAGAAATTATGATTTCCTTCTCGGTGAAATAATGGAGCATATTCCCAATAGTCTCTATGGTACCCCTCAATCATATTTCATAGTCCTCAATAATACCCCTCAATCATATTTCATACTCCTCAATAATACCCCTCAATCATATTTCATATGAAAAATAGTTGTTGCCTTTTAGGGTGCTTTAAAATCCTACTATACCAATTGCACCAAAACCTGGATACGAAGTCGCAATTCCCTGGAACGCAAAATCCAAGGTCAAGTTTTTTTGTTCACGACATTGGACCACCAAGATCTTTGTAGAGAAACACTTGACTACTCAAGGATTAACTACTTATACAAACTTGAGGCATGCTTCTTAGTGGCCAAAACCTAGGATATTTACCAAGTGGCATCTATGGGATGAATTTGCAGCTGAGTCTAATTTTGTTGGCCATTATGAATGTTTCCAATTCTTTTGGGGCATGCCAGTTCTTTTGGGACATGCCCTCAATTCCCTTCATTATAATTGATTCTATCATATCTTCGCTAGCCAACTTTGGTGGATTCAAAACCATTCGATAAGAGATATTTGGAAGACACATTTACAAATATTGATTGGAAGGACGTTGGGTTAGTAGGGACAATTTTTGTGTGTATTCCATGGAAACCATGAAATTGGATCTACACCTCATAAACGACATTGATGCTATATTGGAAGTTATACATATTTTCTCCACTCATACATATTTTCTTTCATCTATAACTACATTGTTGGTTTGGTGTAATCATTATCTTTTACATTTTTTACATATCATTATCTCATCCTCCTTCAAATTTGGAATCATAGTAAACTTACCACCATCTCGACATTCTTAGACCCAGGCTAGAAGGCCTTCCTCCCATCGAAGGGGGAGTTACATCCATACTGATTCCTCACCATAGGTAAATGAAACCACCACTTATTACCCACATGCATTCATATGTGATCAAGTCAACTGTGCTCAGGCACACCTTGTTTAGTTTTCATCCTCACTAAGCTACTTCGATTTCATCCACATTTGGTGGAACCAGCTCCTATACACACACCATGTCTGAGACCAATGTTCCCCAAGCTACCCTTCCATTCAAGGATAGCCTAAATCCTATATATTTATCTAAAATCATCAATGATCCTATCCACCACAACCCTGCATGGCCCCATATGATAACAAGTTACCTTTGGACATCCCTAAGTTCAAAGGCAAGCAAGGAGACAATTCCACTAACTATGTCATGTCATTTCACTTATGGTGTTCCTCGAACAACATAGTTGAGGAAACCATTCACATTTGGTTGTTTCAAAGATCCCTCATTGGGATGGCTGGCATATGGTATGTCGATTTCCCGTAGCCACTCATGCTACTTTTGAGTCCATTACTAGGTTTTTTCTTGTTAGATTTTGAGCATTAATTCAACATACTCTAGGATCTTTTATGAGATAATAACATGTACAACATATCAATCATATCAAGCATGTATCAAGCATAGCAAGCAATCACATAAGACAATGGACACACAGAGTTTCACTGGGAAAAACCATAAAGGTGAAAAACCCCACAACTTCCTGAGAGATAGAAAGAGCAATGATACAACCAAAATACAAGAGATAGTCTTCTACTAGCAACTACTCCTCCTCCTCAACTAGTGCACCACTTTCTGAGTAGTGTAGAAGTGAATAATGAGATGATCAAATAGAGAGCTCCCGCTCTCTATTTATACTTGTCCTGAGCAGCCTAATAAACTAGCAGGGCTGACTTGTCTAACTCAGTCTAATAACCCATGGTTACATTAATCCAGGCCGACCCCTCAATAGGTGGTCTAATAACCCATCATAGCAAGTTACGACACTTGCGGCACTTGTCAATACAAATGATGACACTTCAGTATAGAGGAATAATACCATCTCTATAGGAGTATAATATACATATGTGAAATACACTCCGAAGTTACATATACATCAACATTTCTCACATATTTTCATCATTACCTTGGGTTAGATATTCTCTAAATTCCAAGAAAATACTTCCACACGTATCATGTATCATGCCCATGGATGGTGTCATTGGAGCATGCCTTGAAAAGTCAAAATAAAACCAAAATTCATATTGGATTGGTTTCTCAAGTCACTCCTACTAATGATCACCAAAGATGTGGCTACCACTATGTCTACAACTGAAGATGAAGTCATTTTAATATATTAATATTTTGATATGATCTATGCCAATGAGGGTATCTTTACATGATCATCCCCGATTCCCCTCAACATCGGTCTCTTGAGAAAAATACAACTAGTACTTCTAATTCTCACTCAGTCAATGGTATCATCGGGTCCATGACTCATCAAGGGAGCCACCCAAACTATGTTGGGTCCTACACCCCATATTATCCAAATGGTGTACCTCCTCCCCCATCCATTAATAGTATATTTTCTTAGATCTATCCCACTTATGGGTCATACAATCCTCCCTTTCCTAACATGACTATACAGGATGTCACCTCGCACCCTCCTCCCCATACCCATGATTCCTCTTGCAGTCTTCACAATTCCAATAGTAGTACCACCACATGATATGGGGCCCCAAAATATTATGGAGAAACCCCATCATTAAACCCATATTATCCTTTTCTTGGTACTTAGCTAGGTACATTTACTAGTTTGAGCCCCCTACCAAATGAAGGGGTCAATTTTTTTCGACTCTTGTTAGCTCAACATGTCCAATAATTTGAATAGTTAAATGCAATAAAACCTCCTAATCCATAGAATCAGGGCAAGAAAAAAGGGAAGAAGAACAAATAACAAAATTATCCTCAAGGGAAAAGGAGCAATCCACCCAACCAATGCAATCATAATGGTGATGAAAAAACCCAAAAAGTTGGTGATAACAAATAACCCAGATAAGGGGAAAAAAACTTATAACCAATTTTGCTTGCACACTTTATAGTTAATATAACCATTACACCCGCCATTTCCTCAAAATCACCAATTGCAAATGCATGATGGAAATACATGCCCAGTATAGTGTGAATCCCCCCCAAGGGAATAGCATTTCCCAACAACAATTAGAAGTGATACAAAATCATTTTCCTTGATAAGGAGTCATATCTCACCAATAGGAAATTCCCAACACCTTCCCTCCATTGCATATAGAACAACCACATAACCCCCTATAGTCGAGGATTCTTCCTACCATAAAATTTACATGAATCCAATAGATATTCACCTCTAGACTAGTAATTGAGCCTATGTGATGTTAGAATACACTCCAACACAATACGAGGACACCTTGGATTCCACCAACGATTCTCTTCAAATTCAATGTCCTAGTAATGACCATACCCCATGCATACCCAAGCCACCTTTATAATGTACGACTTACAATCCCCACATAAGAGCTACCCATAATTACAATATCGATGATTATCAATCCTAGTCTCTCGCCACCATGTCTACTGTTAAGGTCCTCCAAACTTGTCCTTCCCAAAATAAGGAACTAATTTCAACATTAGGTTCTATTGAACCATTTGATTCACTTCTAATGACATTCTTGAAATTTATACCAAATCGATCCCAAGTTAACCTTGTTTGTTTCCTTCCAAATCCTCATCACAATTAAAAACATCATCATTCATAATTTAATTGTTGACATGGAGGTCTCTAGTTGTGTAAATTCCACCATAGTTTGGAAGAGGCTGGGATCCCTTGATCTCATTCCATTCACCATCACCCTCTAAGCTTATGATGGTCACCAATCATAACCATAAGGCCCCTACCAAAATTTCCCTATCAAGTTAGGGGGAAATATGATTCCATCAATGTGGAAGTAGTTGAGGACCAACTCCAACTCAACTCTAACATCCTCTTTGGACATAGTTAAATGTACACCATGAAGGAATCTACATCTTTGGTTTTCAACACCATGATGTTCCACACATTGGGAAGGCCGTCACTCTTGAACAACTTACGTACTACAAGTCTCACCTCAATGGAAACCCTAAAAATATCTTACCAAGAATTGGTGTTGACCAAAATCCTTCTTTTGTGTGGAAATATGAAGGACCACTACCTATCATAACACCAATGAATGACACCCTCATGTGTACAATCTTCTCCTCAATATATCAAATACCATCACTTGCTTTGCATTCGACATCGTCATCACCAATAAAAAATTTCACCCTAAAAAATCAATCATCCCACCCCCCTTTCAGTTACTCCTATGGTGGGATTCCCTTTTATTTCCCCTCCTCTTGATATCAAGGGGACATCAATCATACACACATTCACTCTTTGAGGGATCACTCATGGTGATACTAGTATGGTACTTAACACATCCATACCTAAACATAAAAGCAACACCATATTCTCATATCAACTTCATCTTGACCATTCCCATGAAAAACTCACCTTCTAAGGACCCATGGCCTTTTTCACTATCCATATTAGGATCATCAACCCCAACTAGTTCATGTCCACCACAAAAATATGGGTGAAAGAAGATGGAAATGGTAAACACTACATCTTCCTAGACCACCCCCCATTTTTTAGTCCCCCCTCCATGCACCCTATTTGATGTGAAAGGTCACCCTACTAACCTTTTCCCAATCCTTCTTGAGATAAGGAACTTGTTTATGCACAACTCAACAACCCAAGAAGATGGACAAGTTGATCGACAACTAACCTAACACAACTATGAACTCCCTACCCAACATGTCACTACCGACAAGGAATTTGTCACTTTAGGTTTCCTAGACTCAACAATGAATGAGTCTAGATTATCCAAGGGGAAAACCTTGGCCAAGGTTTTGATTGAGGCTATTCTAGGACAAATTCAAGTATACACCTAGCACTGATTTTTAAAGAGGTTCCTAAGGGATAAGTAAAGGTGGAATCTAGACACACTCTAGGCTAAAAGGTGACCTAGAATTATTAATATTCAATATTAAGCAATTACACCACCATCAATCTCATGATAACATCATGACATATGAAAAATCAAAACACATCATCATGAAATAAATAAGAACATGATACACTAAACTAAATAATCATATGGAGCATATACATCAATAAATAAACTTCATAACCATAAAATTGAGTAGTAAATTCATTTCCCCTTAAGCCGAAGCTTGAGATAGGCAGGTTTCATGATTCCTAAGGGGGTCCCTGATATACTCGATGGTATGTGGGGTACAATTTCATGATCAAAGTCTGCCTAATGAAATACTACTTGCATGGGGTACCATAGAGAGTAATCGGTGGTGGCCAAAACGACATCCATCTAGCCAAAAACAATCGTCTACACTTTCAACATAAAGCTATCGAACCAATTGTTTTCAAATGGGTATTGTTCCCAAGCCACATGTTTAAATGTCAAATGATAGATCTTTGTCAATATCTTTATAGATGCGGAAACATGTCTTTTACCCAATAATGAGATCGCAACTGATATATCCCAATGATCATTGATTAGCAATAAAATCAATGTACCATGTCATTTAGATAACATAAAAATATCATGAACCATATATTATCATCCACAGTATTTCATTTGCAAGATATAAAATGATAGGAATATAAGACAAATCCCCAAGATTAATAACACAATATGGTATGGATTTCAAAATAGCATCATCCAACCATGCATCACCATAACAGTAGCTCAATATCCACTTAAGAAACAAGTACTTGCAACATTAACCACAAGATGTCATCAATGTTATATATTAGCTACAAGAACTTAAAAAATTAATATGTGTAATATTACTTAAAGTGTTTGGAGAAGATGATGCTTCTCTTATTATTATGATTATGAGATGTTAAAAACATTTAATGTCAACCATGAACCATCCAAAGAACCATGCACCATAAGACACTATGTTACCATTTTTAGTTCTCAACATTTTGAGCCTCATAGTTGGGCTCATCATTAGGAGAAACGAATTTCAAAATTATGGCTAAAGAATAGAAAAATTTATTTATATCCTTTGATATTTGATTTTATGTGCCTTCAATATTTCTTTGGGAAGTGGTCGACCTATTAATATTATTTTTAAAATGGGATTCTAACAATCACTTAATTTGAGGCCATCATCCCTATTCAAATTAACTGAAATCTTCTCTATTTCGATAGCTTCACGAATATTCCTCCTTCTGTAATGATATTCACTCACAATTATCTTGGCATATTCAATACAAATATGATGGCTTGAACCATGGGCATGGTAGGCTAAGGAATATTTTTTATGACGATTATACACTATGTTTCCATAGTTCTCCTTAATCCTTACCTGAGTCGAACAACATTCTTCTCCAATATAATATTTACCACATGAGCAGAGGATACTATACACACCCTTATGCTTCTTTTGATATTTTAAAGGAATCCAAGATTCTTCCAATAGAGTTTGGTGGAGAGAAAGTGACCCTAATGTATTTTTGGCTCAAAATTATTTCCAATACATTAGTTGTCCCTTTGATATATGGAAGGGAATTCTTTGCTCCATTATATTCCTCATTCCGCCTTCAAAGTCCCGCTCAAGCTTTATGGATTACTCCATTGATCTACCTTTCACTATATCCATTCTTCTTAAAAATAGTAGACAAGTGCTTTATTTCTTGTTCAAGGTGGTCCTCATCGGAGACTCTAATGGCAAGAGTCACAACAACATTTATTACAACAATATTTGGCATATGATAGTGGTGTGAGTAAGCATGTAGGAACCTATATGTATGCATTTTATTTCTATAGATTCAATGTGCAAAGGATGCATCCTCTTTGAGATGAGAATGTCTAAGAATGGTATTTGGATATCTTCTTCCACTTCCATGGTGAATTTAATGTGGTTAGATATGCTATTGGAATGATAAAAAAAACTCATCCACATGTTGTCTTCCATGCATCTAGTTAGTATCAGTATCATCCACAAATCTTTTCCACCATTTCAATTTCAAAGGGAAGGACTCAATGTAATATTTCTCCAACAATTCCATATATATGTTAGCCACAACTAGAGAAATAGAACCCATTGCAATTCCTTCAATTTTATCATACAAAACTCCTTTGAAGCAAAAAAAGTTAGATCATATATAAACCTCTACCAAATTTGCAGTCTCAAATATCTCCTTCATCCACCTTGAGGTTTTTCATTCTGTTAACCATATGCATAGATTCCTTAATGAAGGACTGGGTGTGCCCCGTGATGTGTTTTAGTCCTTTTGCCATAATGTTTTCCAAATAATATGTGGTAGAACTAATTGTATTTACAATGGATTTGATAGGGACACCTTCTTTATGTATTTTGGGAAAACTATAAATGCATAGACCAATGGAATTTGTTGGAGTTAGTTTTTTATTTGTGTTCTTGTCAAGTGATGAGTTCTTAATGGTTTTCGTAACTTCATTGAAAATCCTCCTATTTGGATCCCTTTCCAATTTATTGTAGCTCCTCCTTGTTTTTAGATGCTCATTTAATTTTCTTTCATAATTTTCCATGTTCATGACAATGGTGGTGTTTCTTTTATCATCCCTAAGAATGATGGTTAATTTAAATAGGGATGATGGCATCAAATTAAGTGATTGTTGGAGTCCTATTTTTAAAAATAATATCAATGGGTAGGCCACTTAACGAAAAGATAATGAAGGAACATAAAATAAAATATCAACAAATATAAAAAAACATTGCAATTCTTTAGCCATAATTTTTTAGATTCTTTTATCATGATGATGAGCCCAACTATGAGGATCGAAATGTTGAGAACTAAAAATGGTAACATAGTGATCCTCTTATCATGTGAAAATAATTAAGTGTTAATGAATATATATATGTTAAATTTGATGAATATTTTTCCTTCGCAACTTGTAATCCCCAAACTACTTCACTCTTGCATCATAATGCTATTATTGTTTCATATTTTTCCAATGATGAGTTTGTTATACCTTAAGAAAATTTGATTTGACTAGTGATGATACTAAGGGTGTTTATATAAATAATACTTCTCATGTTAGCAATGAAAAATTTATAAAATTTTGGTTTGACTAATGATGATACTATTGGTGTTTATGTAAATAATGTTTCTCATGTTGGAAATGAGAACTTTTTTAGAGATGAAAAAACAAAACTTGAAAATGCATCGAGTGAAGAGGATGAAATTCATGCTTAAAAAATGAGTACTTTTGGAATTTACCAAAATAGTCTTTTGTTTCCTTGAGAACATAGAAACCACAATGCACTTATGATTAAGGTTATTGTAGCATCCACATCCATAATTCTGACTATAGGAGGGGGTAAATGTAATGTACCTAATGTGGATATTAGGCACATTAACTCCAAATTCCTCAATAGAGAGTATATTGTTCACCAACTTAATCCAAACAGTGGTTTACGAAGGCTTATGAGATGTTATAGTTCATCAACAGAGGAATGTATTTATAATTTAAGGTATGGATAATGATGTGAATCCCATTAAATATAATTTGAACCCACTATAATGTATCAAATCATATTTGATATGAAGTTTTGGTGGCTAGTTATTAAGTCTGGTTCATGACTTTCTTCAAACACTTTGTATGCAACCTCTTAATAACCACTTTTGAAGCATAAGAAGCACTAGTAAAAAAACCAAATTCAAGGGAAGAGTTATTGACTCAATGACCAGTAGGAATTATGTATATATTTCATATTTGACCATACATGAGCAACTCCACAAACACCAATTCGAATCCAGGAAAACAAGATTGAATTTCAATACATAAATTGTCTAGATTTTCAAATTTTCCCAAATAATTCCAAAAAAACCCAAATTCTTCCAAAGAGCTCTTACATGACTTGAAAAAACCAAAACAAAAACCAATGGATCATTAACACACTCCCAAGAACCTTTATGAAATATTTAATCATGTAAACTTGAGATCACACTACCATAATTACAGATCTATACATGGATTAACCAACACATCAATTGTTTGGACACAATATGAGGAAATCACCATGAATATTTATTCTTAATGGATGGAAACAATTATTGCAATGATGGTAACAAAATTACAACATTAGATAGCTCTTACATCTACTTTAAAATCAAGAAATATACAGATAGAAATGTATTGGTGCGTTCTTCACAGTGGGAACCCCTGGATCTAGTAAAATGATCGTATCTTGGTCATCCATAAACCTTTTTGGGTGAAATAAAAAGTGCTTCCCACTGGAAATGATTCTCTAGACACAATGGAACATGTATCACATCCTATAAATGCACAAAACTATTAGAACTAAAAGATTTATCTCATCCCACCAACACCTGTTATAATGAAAAAGTTGCTCTAACCACACATCAAGAGCCCCAAACACAATGGATATGAGAAAGAGAGTCAAGAATATGTTTTGAAGCTCCCAAATGGTGTAATCTCTTCCACAAGTGCACCCTCCAACACCGAGGACAATAGAAAACTACAACTGTATGAGAGCAAGTGTTTCCCTCCACATTGAGAAAACTAGAGAACCGACACAATAAAACACTAGAACATAGATGAATATTCAGATATGCAATAAAAATCACAACATATTATGATCACTGAAGCTCGGTAGAAATATCTAGATGATCTCTCTCAACACCTACAATGAATCCCAAATGACGAGATCTGAACAGGGAAATTTTTAGGGGCAAAATTTCGCCAATTGGCTATTTTTGGGGACTTTTTTCAAAAAATAAATTCGCTATTTGGTCATTTTTAGTCTCTAATATCACTTATATTTACATAAAATATGTTTTTTTTTATCATAATATTCGCCAAAAATTACAATTTTAAGTAGTAAATCGTATGTTTCATATTTAATATTTGCCTACCAATCTGTATTTATTTTTTTTTCATCCAAAATAATCGCATGGTATACTTAATTATACTTTTATAATCCTTAAAAAATGCCATGGATCTGAATGATCTCTCATCTCACACTAGCTAGGGTGGAATCTTTCACCACTGAAACCAGTCACAAATGCAAGGGGCACATCTACCAAGATTGAAATCTTCAAGATCCCTCCAATTCAATTTTTTTTTTCCAAAATATCCCGAATAGGTGCCCTCACCCTTATTTTATAATCCTTCATTCACCTTTTCCCTCACAGAATTCTCTCTTGAAAATATTAATAAAAATTATTTTTAGGAGAAAATTAACCCTTGGGACTAATTCCACCTCATTCTAGAGTTTTCTCTTGAAAATAATAATTAAATTAAATTTTATGAGATAATAATCCCTTATGACACCTCAACTCCCTCCAATTGGTAATGTGGACCTACAGGGGAGTTACTTTGAGATTCTCTTAATGTTTGGTGGGAGTTACACTCCTTGGAATGTCCCTCCATTCCCAAATTCTCCCTCCTTAGCTATTTTTAGTCACTTGGGAGTTACATTGAGATTCTCACCCACCTCACAATTATCACCTTCCTCAAAATTATCACCAGCTTTGGGATTATCACCAACATTGGGATTCTCACCCACAAATGCACCCTCATGTAGATTTTTGTCTTGTTTTGGAGTGATCCACATGTGATTATGGGCCCAACATCTCCCTAATGCGCCATCCTCATGAGACTTCATCAAAATTTCCCTTGGACCTTGGTTTTTCCATAGTGCCTCATGACCAAAATCACTACTTTGCAATTCTTCTTTAATTTTTCCAAGTGACTTTAGACCATTGGATTCTCTACTCCAATAGAGTGGTCCATAGTGAAATTTTGGGGACATTGCAGTAAATACAAATTTCATGCTTCCAAATTTCACCCCATGGGAAACATAAACTAAGAAATACATGTGCAAGTGCATCAATATAATACACAATGAAATTAAAACTATATCCACACACACATCATGCATAAATATGCATATTTATCATGAGAAGGAAATAAAATAATTTCATATTCATAGAAAAAGAGAATACCTATATTTTAACAGAAAAAGATCCAAGCATTTGGATGTGTAAGATAAATTTTCCACCCAACCATAGGTATCAGTTGTAAATATCAACCCCCAAGATGGGCTATGAGGCCACCAGGGAGAAGAGAACTCTTATAGGATTCTCTCTCTCATGCCAAAATCCATTTTCTCTCATGATTTTCCAAACTGCTCACCATTGAGCAATTACAT
This sequence comes from Larix kaempferi, assembly GCA_027924585.1. Lineage (NCBI taxonomy): Eukaryota > Viridiplantae > Streptophyta > Pinopsida > Pinales > Pinaceae > Larix > Larix kaempferi. Next base: position 22,208,480 of record BSBM01000502.1, read on the forward strand.
GTATCTCACTTAGCCATCCTAGCCATGCACTCACTTCTACTGCCCCACACAACACAAGGAAGTCATTTCCCTTCGTTGCTCTATGATTCCCTAAGGAAATCTAACCCTTTTAGTGCTTACTAGTGTGTGTAGAAAGATTCCAAACTATTGTATGCTATTAGAGAACCTCCTATAAATCAATCATGGCTTCTCAATCATCATGGAGCAACAAATAAACAACGGTTATAGGTTCCTATCTTTCCCAACCTATATTTTCACCTACAACCATCCTCTTCTCTCTAATGTCTGCAATTTTTCCTCCTCACAATGCTATTTTTTTGTTAATTTCACAGTCTGGTAATTGGCAATGGAGAATATGGCATGAAACTCTACGTATTGTAAAAATTTGCATGGAGAATGAGTGATAGATTACAAAAGAGATGAAAGGGTGGTGAAAAGACAACTAACATTACTTCTAATCATAGAAGAAAGGACTCTTACAATTGTCATAGACGTATATGTTGGAATCGATTTAATACTGAGAGGGGGGGTGAATTAGTATTAACGCAGTTATCAATAGTTTATACCTTCTTTAACAGATTAGTATTAAATTTAATCCTGATATTTTAATTATGCATCCAATATAAATAAAACATTCATCCACATATGCAACAAGGCAAAGAACACAGAACACACATGATTTTGACATGGAAACCCAATCGGGAGAAAACCACAGAATGCTCTTTTGTAATGAAAATAATACATTCAAGGAAGCACCGAATTCCTGTGTTTACTAGCACCAACTGGAAGGAGGCACCAATCCCCTAGTTTTACAGGAACCGACCTGAAGGAAGCAACAACTCCCTGTGTTCTCCAACACCAACTGGAAGGAGACTATGAATGCATGCTCCTTGCCCCATCCTGCCGCCTAGATGAACAATATATGATGTTTCCTTACTGAAATTCCAACTCATGCACACTTCTGATCTTCTGATATTAGTTATGCTGAGCGCTACCTTCGTATGCAGACGATTCACTGTCACTGTGCTACATACATCACTTGACTTCTCATTCCACTCAATTCTTGACTTTTGCTGATGACTTACGTCATGTACTGTGTGATGTTGATCTTGCAGTCTGGGTCACCTTTCACTCTGTTTTTCTGCTACTACGCAACTACAATCACCAACTAATACTTTGCTTCAATTTATATCTTGTTGTTATGAGGTTATGCACCAGTATCAGATGGAACTGCACACTTACTAAGATGTGTCCATTCTATTTAAGTGCCATAGTATTTTAGAGAATCTGCGACATGTTGTGCATCAAGTGATTCATCCTTACAGTGTAACACACTTGTATCAGATCATCCTCATCATGACACGCATAATGGATTTTGCTGCTGCTCTGTCGTTGCGCATCTGATGGACTTATTTACTTTGCACACTTCACTTCAACATTCATGCATCAACCAAACTTCTGTACATCTTCTAATATACTTATGTTTTGTCTCTGTGCTTCTATCTTACCACATCTATGGCTGTCTAGGTGCTACTAGCAATACTGTCATTTGGTCCTCATGCACTTGCACATACTTCTGCTATTCTTCCTTTTAGTGTTTGTGCATCCTTCACAGATCTACAACATCATTCTTCACACCATCAGTATTTCATTCTATTGCATGTGCACACTCAGATCCTTGCTAGATCATGTTGTTTTGTCCCGAAGCCTTTGATGTCTCGAATATAAATATGTATCTTCCTCTTGAATATCTATAGCATTTCCATCAAATTACTTCAAATCTCCAACTTGCATCTCTATTTATACATGTCCTGCATGGATTGTATGTACACAAGTTGGTTGTGGCATTCCTTCTTCCTTGCTTCATGGATTGTGTTTTTACCACATCCTTTGTGATTCTTACGCATCCATGGTCCACGACTTAGTGGAACTTTACACCTCAACAGTGTAGTCTTGCGCTCTCAATGTACCATTGCTTTGGAGAACTTGCATGAACATGGTCCTGGACTTAGTGGGACTTCCACCCTTGTGGTACCACCACTTGTGGGTATTGTGCACTTGCTGTGTCATCGACTGTGGAATTTGATCATATAATAACTTCAACCACTACACACTTCTTGGAACTTGTGCACGCTACAATAATTGAAAGCATCTTCTGATTGGTGAGACTTGCACGCTTTCAGGACTGTTCAACCATAAGTTGTTTCTTGCTACTTGTGCACACCCGATCTTTGACCATACAATGTTTAAACTTGCGTGCACATTCTAGAATCTTATCTTGATTTTATTGCGCACTTGTGCCTTTGCTTGACCTACTCCTTGGATGCTTATGCACATGTACCTTTGTCCAACCAATTCTTTGGCTGCTTCCTTGAGAGAATATGACTTGGTGGACTTGATATATGCGCAAGTACCACATGTAGTTGGATACATTACTTATGTATTTCTTTGAACTTGATCTGCATGATGTATCTTCCTTATGTACTTCTTCATACTAGACATGCATGATGTATCCTTGGACACACATCTTCAAATTGGATGTAACTTCTAGATATACTTCTTCAGACTGGAATCCATATCATTCACCATCTTACGCATATATAGCTTCAAAGTGGATTCCATATACTTCTTCAAACTACCATAGGAATACTGTATCCACTTCGACATCAATTGACATCAATGACTCAAACTGAATCAATTGACATCCTCTTTGACATTATTTGACATCAATTAAAACCAAAGTTCAAAAATCTCTCCCTTTGACATTGATGTCAACACCTTATGAAGCTGTGTATAATTGGCTTGAACTGTATGATTCATCTCTACTTGTCACAGTGCTCCCCCTGTGTATATCCCCCCCCTGAGTTCTTTGAGCCTTTGACTTCTACGTATTTTGCGTTGCTTCTGATTTCTATTACTTTTGTGTAGATCGCCGATCTACTTCATGCTCTTTCATGCCTGTTTCATCTTCATTCTTCCTCTTCAATAATCTACTTCACACTCTTTCACGTTTTCTGCATATTCATGCCATCTCTTCATGCTCTTCTCAACTGCATTTAGCTTCATGTCACATGTGTACAATCAAATTCATACTTTACTGCGTGTTGTTTCTTCTTTATGCTCTTTCATAGCTTCTCATGCATCTTTTCTCCTTGGCTGCTTTATTTCTTCTTAGTTTCATGCCTCAACTTCATGCATCTTCTCCAATCGACTTCGATCTCATGCTTTTCTTCATGCTATTTCTTCTCAGTTGCATTCGGCTTTATGTGTGCAATCAATGTACAGTCTGTTGTATCTTCATGCTATCTTCTTTACTTCTTGGGTTCATGCCTCAGCTTCATGCATGTTCTCCCCCTTTGACATCAATGGAAAATATGTGCCATGCCTTGTGCAATGTAGGTTCTTCTTTCATTTTTTTTTGCGCTGGTTTCTACCTCAACTGTTTTCAGGTATGACTCCCCTTGTCTTCATGCTTCACTATTCTTTTGTTGATGTTCTGCATTGATATCCTACAATCTACATAATTCTTTCATAATTATATTTGATTGATTTTTCTGTATAGGATCTATATTACTTCTGTATATTAATCTCCTGTTCTTGTCACAACACTTCATCATTCTTTGTGCAGTGATTCATGCAACCATCCTTTCATGCCAACTGCATAGTGCAAAAGCTTTCCTGGTTTTGCATTGTCTTTTCTTTTTCTTCCTTTTTGCGCCTAACTGCTTCATCTATCGCATTTAATGCGTTGTCACCTTGCCTTATCGCATCCCTTTCCATGACAACCAAAAATTTGGCACATTTATCTGCTAGTTCAACATTAAAGAAGATATGCTACTCAGTTCGTGTGGGATCAATTACGTGTCATCGTCATACTTGAGATTTTTGGGAAACATCATTCCGTCTCATGAAGTAATGGATTGGATTTCTACTTTTTGTACAGCTTTCCAAAAACTATTAAATCCAACATTTAATTTTGGTGACTCCACCACCTTCTTCGACTTGCGTGATATTGAATGCATATCTCATCAAATTAATTTCATGTGTGCGAACATCTTCCATTCATGAACAATTCATGGTTCATCACCATTAGCACTTCTACATTTCCGTGTCGCATTGCCATCTTGTTCTTCTTCTTTCTTCCAATGGCCTCCTTATACCAAAGAATGAATACCTCTCTTGAGAATATGAGACTTGCAGTTCAAACTCAATAGTCTGAATTCTCACACCTGAGGGTTTACATGGGATCATGGAAATGCTTGATAGAGGAGATGGAGTTTCAACACCAATATGCTCAGTGATAGATGTATCTCGAACATTCTAAGCAACTGAATCATTTGTCTTACCGTGTTGTCAATCTGGAGCATGAACAATATCAGATTTTGAAAGAACTGTCCTTGCTTTGGCCTCAACATACTGAACCACCATCGTCCGCAACCTTGCAACTTCTTCCTGTGCGCCCTTCTTCAGAGTGTACTGTATTGGTGTCGGTGGACCTGGAGCTTCATCTCGCAAACCAGTCAGACATAGACATTGACCTCGAACTACGGTTTTAGATTACTTTCAGCTACTCAATTTTGCCGGTTCTTGTTTATATACGCCTTTTGGCTTTGGCATGGAGTCCCAAATCATGCAATTTTGTAAACACATTGATTTTGAATAAAAATTTCATTTCGCACAGACTCATGTTTATCTTTCAACAATGTTTGTACATTCTCTTCATTGTATCAATTAACTATTCTTCACTTTATCTTATGCAAGAGAAACAATCAATACTTAAACTAAATGTATACGCATAACTTCTCTTTGCCCGAGGTTATTTCTATGACAATTTAATCTTAACACACACTTTCTGCAATACTGATAAATACTGCGACAAACACCTTTAAAACATAACCTTCACTTAAATTACTTCTTAAATTCTAAGATGCATCATTTGAATTCAAGGGTATTCACTTGATCTTTTCAAGATTAATAGGAGGGGCAGAAATTGCTTGCTGCTTTGGATGTACCCGGATTGTCTGCTTCTTCTGTATGCTTTTGAGGATATTTCCCTACCCATGATTTCTTGTGCACACCACTAACTTAATTATGTACTTCATAATTTTCACTATTATTCCTCGCAATGTGATTTACTTTGTGCAAAAAGTCTTCACTAGGATAGTTTACTACCCTTCAACAGTACACATCCTTATGTCCAAAACCATCACATGCATAGCATCTCACAGTTTGACAATATTTTGCAACATGACCAAAGAGATAGCATCTTGCACACTTCATCCTATTCATCCTTCTTTGTTTATTATATTGAAAGGAGTTGTTGAAGGAACTATCATACCTGACTGACTTAAAATGATTGGTGCAGTGTTCTCTATCACACAATTTCTTTGATGCCTTTTCATAACCAAGACCTGTTTTGTCTTCAGGTGATCTCTGATCTTTCAGGATCTTGTTCAGAATTGATGTGCTATCTTTGAGCTTGTTCTTTATTTCATCATAAACACTAGACTTGTTGTTTTCTTGATGTGTGCAATTTAATATGGGATATTGGACTTGTTTCTTACCCTTCATCTCAACCAATTTGTATTCTAGACAAGATATCTCTTCTTCCTTCTCCTAAATTTGACTTGTTAGCATCCTAATGTTTTGCGCCAAATTCTTCTAGAGAATATTTCAATGCGGATTTCTCTTCCTCAAGCACTTTGACCTTTTCTTGTGCACAAATCAGTTGTATCTCATAGTTGGTTACCTTTTCACGAACTTTTGCGTCAATAGAATCTTGAAATGTCTTGTCTTGTTCTTCATACTTCGACAACTGTTCTTGCAAGAATTTATTCTTCTTTCTTTACTTCTTTAATTCATCCAGGGCACTAATCAATTCACTTTCCTAGTCAATGTCTGCAACATATTCTTCTTCTTCAAATTGACTATCAGTCTTGACCTATGCAACTGGATGCAGAGGTGTTTTGAATGATCCACTAAAGATATATTTGTCTAGTGGTGCTGGTTTTCTTTGCGCAACTGGAGTATTCTTCTAACTTTTTTTCTTTTTTTTCATCTCTTCTTTCTTCTTCCACAAAATCCATGAAAATTACTTATTTTGGTTCTTCTTCGCATTCAATTCCTTTAGATACATTGCTTTCTTTCTCAGTGTACAAACTTTTGTTTTGTTTTGGAATCCTCATTCTATTTTCAGGTCTATGCTGAGTGTGTGCATTTCTACATTCAATATAAGTAGATTCTTCCTCACTATCACTGTCTTCATTTTTTCTATAAGGACACTTATAGGCATAATGACCTACTCCTCCACATTTGAAACATTTGAAGGGAAGCTTGTTCTTATACTTACCTCATCCTCTTTTCATCTTTCTAACAAAGTTTGATTCCTCATCATCTAACTCATTGCAACAATCCTTGTCGTGATCATGCTCATCCTTCCTAGTGGATTTAAAAGTGACTTCCTTTCTAATGGGATTCTCTTTTTGAGTTCTCATATTGTATGCAGTTAAAATCCCCTGAAGCTCGTCCTTTGTCAAATCTTCAAGATTAGCTCTGTCTTCCAATACAGACACCTTTGCATCAAACCTTGAGGGAAGAGTTCTTAGTATCTTATGTACCATGGATTCTTCTTCCAAAGTGACCCTGAGACTTTTGATAGCATTAACTATCTCATCAACTCTTAAGAAATACGAGGTAATGTTGTATTCATATTTAATTTTCAGAGATTCAAATAACCTAGAGTAGTTCTACAACTTTTATTTCTTTACCTTCTTGTCACCTTCATAGACACCTCTGAGTTTGTCCCAAACCTCCTTAGATGATGTGCAATGCATAACCTTGACAAAATCATTACCAATCAAAACAAAAAGTAGTGTGTTTCTGTCTATTTCATTGCATTCATAGATTCTCCTATGTACTGGATTAACTGGAAAGATTGCTGGGACATTGTAACTCTCAATAATGGACTACCAGAAATCTTCTCCTAGTGATTGCAGAAATACTTCCATCCTGACCTTCCAAACAATATAGTTGGTGCCATCAAACGTTGGTACTCTATCAATAGAAAGACCTTCCTGCTTGTCCATGGTCCATGTCTGTGTAAGGATCTATCTTCCAGATGTTAACCTGTTACTGAAGAAACCCACTCTGATACCAATTGTTGGAATCGATTTAATACAGAGGGGGGTGAATCAGTATTAGTGCAGTTATCAACAGTTTTTACCTTCTTTAATAGATTAGTCTTAATTTTGATCTTGATATTTTAATTATGCATCCATCATAAATAAAACATTCATCCACATATGCACGAATACAAAGAACACAGAACACATAAAACATAGGATTTTGACATAGAAACCCAATCAGGAGAAAACCATGGAATTCTCTTTTGTAAAGAAAATAATACATTCAAGGAAGCACAGACTTCCTGGGTTTACCGACACCAACTGGAAGGAGACACCAACCCCCTAGTTTTATAGGCATTGACTTGAAGGAATCCCCAACTCCCTGTGTTCTCCAGAACCAACTAGAAGGAGGATACAATCTCCTACTCCTTGCCCCATCCTATTGCCCATATGAACAATATATGATGTTTCCTTACTGAACTTCTAACTTGTGCACACTTATGATCTTATGATATTAGTTTTGTTGTGCGCTACCTTCGTATGTAGACGATTTACTATCACTGTGATGCATACATCACTTGACTTCTAATTCCACTCAATTATTCACTTCTACTGATGACTTATGCCATGCACTATGTGCTGCTAATCCTATAGTCTACATCATGGTTCATTCTGTTGTTCTGCTACTACCCAACTGCAATCATCAACTAATATTGTGTTTTCAATTTATAGCTTGTTTTTCTCAAATTATGCACCAATATTAGATGGAACTATGCACTTACTAAGATGTTCCCGTTCTGTTTAAGTGCCACAGTATTTTAGACAATATGCAACATGCTAGGAATCAAGTGATTCATCCTTTTAGTTTAATGCAATTGTCTCAGATCATCCTCATCATGATGCGCGTACTAGATTCTGATGCTTTTTTGTCGTTGTGCATTTGCTGGAATTCTTTACTTCACACACTTCACTTCAACATTCATACATAAGCCAAACACATCTTTTGATATACTTCAATTCTGTCTCTACGCTTCTGTTTTACCACATCTGTGACTGTTTGCGTGCTGCCAGCAATACTGTCATTCGGTCCTCACACACTTGCGCATACTTCTGTGATTCTTCCTTTCAGTGTTTTTGCATCCATCATAGATCTACAACATCATTATACGCACCATCAGTATTTCATTATGGTGCATGTGTGCACTCCGCTCCTCCCTAGATCATGATGTTCTGTCCTCGAGCCCTTGATGCCTTGAATATAAATATGTATCTTCCTCTTGAAGGTCTATAGCCTTGCCATCTAGATTACTTCAAATCTCCAACTTGCATCTCTATTTATACATGTCCTGCATGGATTTTATGTCCACAAGTTGGTCGTGGAACTCCTTCTTCATTGCTTCACGGATTGTGTTTTTTCCACATGTCATCTTTTGCGCTGTTGATGTGTCATCCTCTGTGATTCTTGCACATCCATGGTCCATGAATTAGTGGAAATTTACACCTCAGCGGTGTAGTCTTGAGCTCTTGATGTACCATTTATTTGGAGAACTTGAGCGAACATGGTCCTTGACTTAGTGGGACTTTCACCCTTGCGGTGCCACCACTTGTGGGTATTGCACACTTGCTGTGTCATCGGTTGTGGAATTTTATCATATACTAACTTCAACCGCTACACCCTTCTTAGAACTCGTGTGAACTACAATAAATGAAAGCATCTTCTGATTGGTGAGACTTGTGCGCTTTCAGGACTGTTCAACCATCAGCTGTTTCTTGCTACTTATGCACACCCGATCTTTGACCATAAAATGTTTAGACTTGCTTGTGCATTCCATAATATTCTCTTGATTTTATTTCACACTTGTGCCTTTGGTTGACCAACTCCTTGGTTTCTTATACACATTTACCTTTGTCCAACCAATTCTTTTGCTACTACCTTGAGAGAATATGACTTGGTGGACTCGATATCTGCGTAGGTACCACATGTAGTAGGATACATTACTTATGTATTTCTTTGAACTGGATATACATGATGTATCTTCATTATACTTCTTCATATTGGACATGCATGATGTATCCTTGGACACAAATATTCATATTGGATGTAACTTCTAGATATACTTCTTTAGATTGGCATCCATATCCTTCACCATCTTGCACATATATTGCTTCAAAGTGGCTTCCATATACTTCTTCAAAATGATGTAGGAATATAGTATCCACTTTGAATTTAGTTGACATCAATGTATCAAACTGAATGAATTAACATCCTCTTTGACATTGGTTGACATCGATGAAAACCAAATTTCAACAGTATATTAATCCCATGCTTCCATACCTACATGAGAATAATTTTCCTGCCAACCTCACACATGGATTTAATGATTGTATTTAATAATTCAAAAGGAATTAATTGACTCATTTACGACACATGGAAAAAAATATGAGTTCTAAGGATGACACTTGGCAATATAAGATTTAATATCCTATAATCCCCCTTTCCTCTTCCCTTCTAGTGGAATCATAACCCCTCTAGTTCTCTTTACATAGCCATTTTGGACCATTTTATTATTTTTGCAACATAATATTTACATATATTTTGTGTCATCATGACAACCCAATTACATGGCCCATATATAATTATTTACATTATACATGCTTAGCCATTTACTAGTTGGGCCTTGGCCTTGAGCTCTATACTAGGAATACATACTAACATATTTACATCATTCACATAATCTGATTTAATACATTCCAAGGGTCAAAACTAGGGGTATTACAATCCCCTCTCCCTTGGAATAACATTGTCCTTGGTGTTTCCTCAAAACTAGAACAAAATGGATATACTTCTCTCATGGCATTCTCCTACTCCCATGTATCTATTAGAGAAATTTTGGGGTCAAAATGGGCCTCATAAGGAAAATAATAAAATAATAGTTAAAATAATAAAATAATATTTATGAATTTTGGAAGAAGAGAGAAAAAAAACTATTTTTTCTTCGTATTTTCAACATATCTCCCTGTGGATTTACTCAAATTTCGAGTGGGAGCACTCGTTGGATGTGAAATACAATTCTGCATCCAATGAGTACCCACACTCCATACTTTTGATGGACTCCACCCCACAAAAAATGAAAAATAATTTTAAAAAACGTGTTAAATTTCGAGCAGGAGCACATGTTGGATGTGAAATCCAATTCTGCATCCAATGAGTACCCACACTGCATACTTTTGATGGTCCCCACTCCATGATTTTTCATGGAGTGGGGACCATCAAAAGTATGCAGTGTGGGTACTCATTGGATGCAGAATTGGATTTTGGATCCAATGAGTGCTCCTGCTCGAAATTTGAGTCAAACCACAAGGAGCTATGTTGAACATACTAAGACAAAAAAATAGTTTTTTTTTTACAAATATTCCAAGTCAACCATTTTGGTTGACACTTTTTCTTGAAATTCTATTGCTTAGCTCTTTTTTTGGAATAGTCTAAATATTCTACATTTTCAATTTTTTCTGTGTATATTTTCTGATTTGTTTTGTTCGGACTTCGTTGGAAATCTTTAAAAAATCTTAGAGTCACATATATTAGTTGTGGAAATTGCATAATATGAGTATCATAGGGGTATTTGAGGGTGTTGAATCTATTTATGCTTTCAAAAATACAATTTAAATGCTTCCAAATTTTGATTTAATAGAAAAAAATTACTGGATTCCAACCAAAAACCACTGGAAAGTACAAAACGTAGAATAAATAGACTATTTTTTTTTATGAGGCCCATTTTGGTTGTCTCTTTTTCTTATGAGGCCCATTTCAGAACCCAATTTTTTTCCATGCCTCATCGAGAGCAAAGTGCTTCCACTGCACCTTTACCTATCTGATGGTTTGGTTTGAGAGAAATGTTACTTTCATGTCAAGGATGCATCGTGACTCTATTTGGAACTCTCCCTTGGTTTCCAATTGGATCACATACCAATAATTCATATGGTTTGGATCATATACATATTTCTTAAACGAAGAAACATGAAAGACATTTTGTGCTATGTTATTAGCCGACAATGCAAGTCTATATGCAACTAGACCTATCCTCTCAAGTACTTCAAATGACCCACAATATCTTGGTAACAACTTGGCACAACTTCCAAGCTTCAATGAACTCTTCCTTGGCCTCACTAAGATTAAACATGATCCCCAACATTGAATTCCCTATTGTTTGATGAAAACTCCACTCGAGCAGACGCGAGCTGGATCTCCCTAGCTCAACATGAGTCTAGAACAAATAAAACAGACTATAAACCACTTTCCTAGATCTAGTTAAGGATCAAGTCATTAGATGCCTTACCTTAAGTTTGTAGCCCTTTCTCCAAGATGCTATTCCACGCCTCGCGGTCATCATATCTCAGTTGCAAGACCTGCCAAGACACATAGAACAAGACAAACGAGTAAAAGCAATCTATACAATAACAGATCTAAGTAAATGGTTAAGCAGGTAAACTACTCAATATCATCAACATAACAATGTTGGTGGAAAGCGTTTATATTACTACAAAAAGTAGGGAAAGTACATAGAAAAGAATGATTACAACTGAGGCTTAACGTCACAATCCTTCTCCATCCAAGCCAATGCCATAACCTCTTCAAGGAAGTGGGAGTCCCTCAATGGATGAGTAGAGGTCTCTCTAGGATGATTTCACCAGCATGTAGGCACTATAGACTTCCTCCCTTTGGAATGGGAAGGAGCTTCATTTATATAGGACTAAGTGGATAGGGTATGGATAGGGTAGGTTGAGATATAGTGGGAGAGAGATAGGGGATCCTCCCAAGAGGTTAGGAATTGAGTGCTAGCTCCCCCAAGAGGTCAGGGATAAGGATCCATGTCAGCTTGCTTCGAGAATGGGATCGAAGGAACTATTTTTGTCCATTAACTGACATCATCACACCCTGCAAGAGAGCAAGCTGCGACGTCGCATGTTGCATGAGGGCAGCCTATGACAACCTCTCAAAACCTATTATAAATGGGTCAAATCCCTTGCAGGTTGATAACTTAGTCAGGGAAACTTTATGGATGTATACACTGAATCTCATGATGGTAAGATTTTAGGTGTAATAGAATGCCCCCCAAAGCATGAAGCTGTTGAAATTAGGACAGGTGAAATGCTTTGACAGAAGGAATGGCAATGTCTTGTTGGACGATGGACGCTGCTGTAGTACAACTGACTCTGTGTACACAGTCTCATATGATGTACAACATGGCTGCCGACCAATACAATGTAGATCCATGGTAGTAATGACCGACTGAACACAATCATGGCTACTAGACACAAGCATAGATCCATGATGAGATGATAACACAGCCAAAACCAATACAAATGTGGATCCGTGCGACATGACTTAATACAATCTCCATCGCAACCTGGGTAAAATATGACTCCCCAGGTTCTTCAAGATGAACCCGCAATGATACGAATCTATCCATGTGATTACAAATGTCTTGGCGTTGAACATGGTAGAAACCACTTGATTACCAGTCATTGATGTATACCATTAACAAGTGCGAGGGAAATCACCATTAATGTCAATGATCCCCAAGGTATCACAATACATATCATCAAGGGTGAATTAATGAGTTGAAGTCGAATGCGAGATGAAATCTTTCAATCAAGAGTCAATGGTGTAAATTCATGTTGAAAGTGAGGTGACCTTCCATTGAGGCATGCAGGGCCAAGGTACTTGGTTGGTTTCTAGATTCATTCCTCGGATGATATGTTGAAGTTGACAAGGATGAACCCGTCAAAGGAGGGCCCTGATGAATCCCCCATCATCAACACGAAATACGACAAAGGATGTGTAGAGGTGATCGGATGGTACAGTAACATGTAAGACTGAATCAGAATAGACCAACATGATGGAAGGGGTACTTAGCTGCAGATAATGAATAGTGAAAGTATTCTTGAACATGGGCATGGCATGACTTGGCAGTATTGACGTGACGAGTATGATACCAAATCCTAATGAAACTGATGATGGAAGCTTTCTTTGAATGACTCAAAGGAGTAACAAGACTTAGGAAGTAGATAAAACTTGAGGACAACCGGATGATCCAAGTACAGTATGCAAATGCAAATGAGTGCCATGTTCAAGAATGACTAAGTACTGCCATTGATAAAGGGTGTAACATAAAATCTTTTTTTTTTCCCCATCATGAATGATGAGTGCCTCATGTGCTTTTTACGAGCTTGATGAGGGTAACCAGATGTCAGTGTAGCTCATCTCATAGATGAGTCCAATCCCAAATATTTTCCAAACCTGGGATAGGAGAGGTTCATCCCATGACGGGCCCTTCAATGTTTAAAGTTTAATGAGTCCATAGAAGGTAAAATCGGTCGTCATTTCATGTTTAGAGAGTCTGAAAAGAGCTAAAGAAGACTCCAACGGGCCTTTTTCGTAAAGTTATCCTCATTGCCCGAAAAAGGGTAAAACAACGCGGGAGAGGACTCTTCCAGTCATGATTGGCTGGAGTATACTTTTTTCGTAAGTAGTGTCCCCTGGTCTGAAAAAGGGGTAAACTATCACCAAGAAGATGACCATTCAAATACTTTAACAACCGTGAATGCGACAAGCTCGCTTGGCAATCTTTTCGTATTTAGAGAGCATGAAAAGAGCTTAAAGATAAACTCTGCGGGGGGGGTTCCTTTTCTGTAGGAGTTTAGCGAGCCCAGAAAAGTGATAAATCATAACTCGGTAACTTATTCTCATAGTTTTACGAGCACGAGAAAGAACAAAGAGTAAGCTCATCAACATAAAATAATTACAACCTAACGGATATAAAATAATAACAAAACACTCAAGGGGTTGTTCATACCTGACGTGACCGTTAGAACGCGAGAATGACGTGCAAAATCCACTTGACAACTTCTACACACTTGAAAACTAGGTCAAATAGTCAACCATGTGTTCAGATGCGATAAAAATGATCCAAACTATAACAAATGACCTAAAAGCATCAAATATTTCAAAAGGGATATTCCATTTTGTTTATAAATAGAAACAAAAAACCAAATATAGTCACCATTGTTCGTTTGCCAATTTGGGGAGTAGAAGTGCCATTTGGAGCCAAAAGTTCACTTGTCGATTCCGGGATCTATGAGCAGCCATTTCACCAACCGTCCGGAGCAGATAACTCTAAACTTCATCCATCATAATTGTAGTGGTTTACATTTTTGAATTTGGTCCATTTTTTGGGTTTTTTGGTTGATTTGTGGAGGGCTATTGCGTCCTCGGGTCATTGCAGTTTTCCCTTACGGGAACTGTGACATCGCAAGTCTCGCAAAGGAGGATTGCAACGACATCACACTGTTAGTATTAACGGGGTGCGACAATGGAAACATCCAACCCAAAACAAATAAAAAACTCAAAAGATGAACTTTTAAAGGTTGAAGTGAGTTCTAAAAATGTTCAAATTCTCCTCTTGGCAGGTTAGCAGCAACAAAAATGGTCTTAGAGTGGCACGAACGAGAACACGAGGTAGATGAAATACAAGCTACAAATGATCCACAATGTGTGGAAGCATCGAGGAACTGTGGTCTCCTCAAGTTCTTCCAGATCCAGGGCATGAGGGCCCAAATCCCATTGCTGACACATATGCTTCGATGTTGGGATGCGGCTCAATAAATATTTCATGATCGGTGAGCACATACTCACCATAGATGTCGAGGACATCTATTTTTTGAATGGATTGTCCCATAGAGGGGACAATGTGATTCTTACTAGATGATGGGGAAGTGATTGGACCATGGATGCCATAATCTTGCAGCACTGTACTCCCAACACTCGTGCTTCGAGTGGGAATATTCCCATCAAGGAAGTATGGGAATGTCCACTGCATGCCATACTCTTTACCATCACGAGGATAGCAGGGAGCCAAGCTCCTCACTTAGCTACCAGGTCACAGATGCTATATGCGGAGGACTGCATGTCTCCGAAGATCTTCAACTGGTGCAAGGGACTCCTTGCAAACACTCGAGCTCAGATAACCAAGTGTCGGTGGGGAGAGCTCAAACAGTTTGGCTACGGTTCGATAGTGATCTTGTTCCTATTGGAGCGGGTTCTCGTCTTGCACCCACAGGTACCACTGGATGACAGGGATCCTAAGGATCCACACATGACTAGATGGACCGAGTTGATGGCCCAACATGGTGGGGGTCCCATCGTCGGATATGGTCTTGACTTCTTCACCTGGATAGAGGGCCAGTTACTTATGGTAGAGGATTACTTGTACAACGGTACGGACTACAGAGATGACCTAGACCTGGTACTACCCGAGGGAGAAGTATGGGGAGACATAGGTAAGAATAAATAACCCTTGTGCTTTTTAGTTTTGTATATTTATGATTTTTTTGTTATAGTGCTGACAAGTTAACAACATGTGTGTGCAGATGTGGGCCCCGTATGACTAGTAGGAGTCTCTCTTCTAGCGAGGAGAGAGAGAGGAGAGGGAGCAGTCATAGCTCTAGCCGTACATGCTGCCATCGCCGAGATGGAGTATGTCTATGCGAACCTGAGTGGGTTGACATTAGATGTCCTGGAGCCGATGGTAGATGAGTTACAACGGCCTATGCAGGGATATACGGTGGGAGCATCTGCGTGCTTCAATGCGTTGCTTTGCAGGGTCGCGAGAGCAATTGACTGCTTTCATACTCAGCAGGCTAGAGCTGTTAGACCTTATATTGTTGTTATACATGTACTGAGAGCTTAGAAGCCTCATATTTTGTACTACTGAAAGCTACGAGGCTTCAGATTTTGCAGAGACTCACTGAAAGCCGTTGTGTTTTAGATTTTTGTACCAACACTATTTTTATGATGATATATATATATATATATATACAGACATTTTGGTGGTTTTATACATATATGTGTTTAAAATGGATGCATGATGTGATCTTGTTTATGTGTTTTCTTATAAAATGAGTTATTTACATGTTATGTCTACTTTAAACAATATGCTTATGTGTGTGCAATGTACCAATCTAAGATGAAGTTGGCCATAGAGTCGGCAACTATGTTCACGTCTCGTGGAATGTGCAGGTACTGAATGGACTCAAAGGACCTTTCCAGAAGACGGAATCGTCTATAGATACGGAGTAAGGTAGGATTGCGGATGGTGTAGACACGGTTAAGATGAGAGACCGCTAGTTGAGAATCCAAATGGATAACATGGTCCATACCCAAATAAATAACATCGGTTAGGGTTCCAATGACTGCTTGATATTCCGCAGCATTGTTGGTTGCAAAACCTAGACACGTTCCCCCTGAGCTGATAAGCTCACTGGTAGGTGAATAGAGTACCCAGGCTGCCGAAGCAAGGTTGTGGGTATGCCGGCTGGCGCTGTCCGCGAATTTGTAGCAAGTTTCCATCTGCACATGCAGACAGAACATGGTATAAGAAACAAAACAAGACCTAAGCACACAAGAAATCAAAGCGTCACACCACATAACAACACACACACGCCATGTACAGTATATACAAAAGTACTTATGCATGAAAGACTTAGGCATAGTACCTCTTCAGGTAGAGACCATTGCGAGGATCACCTAAAGATATCCTGTCGTAGTCTTTAAGCTCATAAGCTCCCTTCTCTAGGATGTGTTTCACTACGTACGGTCCATGCCACATGGATTAGAAATTTCCTGCCCCCAGCTTATCATGTTTCTGGTCATATGTGAGGACCAAATCTCCTTCGTTGTAGGTGCGAGGTTTTAACGACTTGTCATACTGCGCTTTGATGCGTTTCTTATGAGCCTCGTTGGCAAGAGCGGCATCTCAATGAGTTTCGTCGAGCTTAGATAGGTAGAGGAAGCATTCTTCCTCAGCAGTAGTGTTTGGGATAAGTTTGATGGTGAGATTGAGGGATGGAATCTCGCACTCAATAGGAAGGACCGCCTCCAATCCATACACTAGTTGGAAGGGAGTAAATCCGGTGGCATTTTTAACGGAAGTTCGATAAGCCCATAACGCAGAGAAAAGCATATTATGCCAATTGGAATTGTGTGTACCCACCATACATTGGACCATATTTTTCAAGACCTTGTTAATGGCCTCGAACTTGTTAATGACTGTGGGTAGTACATTGTTGAGTTTTCATGGCGAAAACCCAATCTATCGCTTAACTCATCGACCATATGGTTCATAAAGTGAGAACCATGGTCGGTAACTATCGCTTGAGGAACTCTAAACCACGCTATTACATGATTAAACATGGAGAGTGCGGCAGTCTTTCCGTCGTTTGTGTATGTAGGCATTTCCTAGGCCCACTTTGTCAAGTAGTCCACAGCTACAATGACATAACTATGCCCCCCGTCCGAGGTAGGCTTATAATGCATGAAATCGATGCCCCATTTAGCAAAGGGGCCAATGGAAATAACCGGGTGTAACGGGGTGGGATGGGTGTGCTTTTTGGTATGAAAATGTTGACATGCAGGACATTTTTTTACGGCATCGATACAATCTTTGAAGATAGACAACCAATAATATCCAGCGCAAAGAATCTTCTAGGTTGTAGCCATCCTAGAGAGGTGACCGCCACATGCCTCAGTCTGATAGTCATTCATAACGTGTTCAGCCTCATCATGAGTTAGACAACGTCGAAGAATAGAACCGATACCACGACGTAACAAAGTATAACTAATGATCAGGTAATACTTTGAATGGTGGCGTATTCGATGACGGTCGTCACGAGACAATTAAGGGATGAAATGTTGGGTTTGAAGATACAATGTGATATCTCCATACCACGGATCAGATGTACTGATGAGAAACAATGAATCATCTGGAAAAGAGTCATTGGGATCAGATTCTACATTAGTATGGGGGAGGTCACAGATGAGCTTAGCAAACACCAAAGACTTTTTCAACTTGGCTTTTTTGAAAAGAAGATCAAATTCTTGCAGTATCAAGATCCAGCATGAATACTTGCCCCCAAGCACCTGACGAGTCAGAACGTGGTACATGGGGTTCGAATCAGTGATGATGGTGGTGGTACGAAGCAGAATGTAATGTTGGAACTTCTACACGGCAATAACTGCTGCGAGAGCAAGCTTCTCAACATGTGAATAGTGTGTTTTGGTGTCAATAAGGTCTTTACTGGAATAGTATATCACATGTTCTTTGGCGTTCTAGTCTTCCTGCACGAAAACCATGGAAATAGTGGTGTCAGAAGCGGCGAGATATAAAATGTAATCTCAATAATAATTGGGTGGTTGGAGCACAAGGGCATGCGTAATGGCATGTTTCAAACTATCAAAAGACTGTTGAGCTTGGGAATCCCAAATGAACAGGATGTCCTTTTTCAACAATCTCATGTAACCCTGCATCTTTTGTGTGAAATTATAGATGAAGCGCCGTAAATAAGTTGCTCTTCCTTGCAGACTCTGAAGTTCCGTAATGTTAGTTGGAGGTGGAAGAGCGACGATGGCTTCCACCTTCGAGGGATCAATACGTATCCCATATTTCAAGACGATAAAGCATAAGAGGTGTCCTGACTCGACACAAAAAATACTCTTGTGAGGATTCAAATGGATATTGTATTGTCTGCATCTGAGGAAAACAGCCGTCAGATGATCTAAGTTGAACTCGCGCTGCTTTGATTGGGTAGGGAGTTCATCCAAGTAGGGTTCCACAAATTCCTTCAAATCATGGAAGGCGTACAACATGGTCCGCTGGAAAGTGGTACCAACGTTTGTAATACCAAACAGAAGTTTATGATATGCAAACATTCCCCAAGGATAGATGAATGCAATCTTGTGCTGGTCAGCGAGATGGATCTCAATTTGGTTGTATCTGGAAAAGCCATCCATGAATGAAAAAATGACACTTCCAGCACAATTGTCGATAATCTGGTCGATGAAGGGAGTCAAGTAGTTGTCCTTGGGACAAGCTTTGTTGAGATCCCTATAATCAACACAGACATGGATGGTCCCCTGCTTTTTGTTAACAGGGATGACATTTGAGACCGACTCTGTCAACGGGACAAGGTAAATGAAGCCGACCTTCAAGAGTTTCTCAATCTTTGGCTTGATTTCCATAGTCTTTCAAGGGTGTACTCGTCTCAACTTTTGGCGGACAGGTTTGATGTCGGGATAGGTTTTGATCTCGTGTAAAACAATGGAGGGGTCTATCCCAGGAATCTCCTCGTAGGTCCAAGCGAACACCTCTCGGAATCGGTTGAATAAGGACGTGGCGGCGATGATTTCTTCAGGGGAACACTTCTGGCCTAACTAAATGTGTTCCACTACACCAGGAGTAATCGAAATGTCTATCAAAGTGGTAGGCTCAATGTTGGCTAAGTTGCCTTCAGAGTCCGTTTGACATGTGAGTACCGAGGATTGAGAGCCAGAGTAGACATTTGGTGTGAAGATGGTGCTAATTCTATTCTCTATAGTGTCCAAAAAGGGAAGGAAAGACGAACGATGATGGAGGTCTTCCCACGGAGGATAATTCGTGCTCATGATTTCCATGATGGACTCATCAGAATGAAAAGTCCGTAGCAGGGGGTCGGATGATGTATGTTGTAGAGAACAGGAGGTGGAGGCCATAGCTAAGTGGTCCTCTAGTGCTGACTGGATAGCCTCATATGTGAGTTCAGCGGGTGACAGAGGCATGGTGTCTCCAATCAGGTGGGTGGTGGATTCATCAGGTACAAGCCATGAATTAATGGAGTTGGGGATAGATGAAATCTGCGAGGAGATCATGTTCACCATGGAAACATGATTTGGGGGATCTAGAGTAGGAAAGATGCCCACAAGGGATGAGTCCTTAAGGAGGTCAACACACACACTCTCATATTGATGCGAAGATTGTCCAATTGAAGGAACGTTATCGCCCGGGTGAGTAGTGGTGTCAGGTGTGCATAAATCCAGTTGGTCGACTGTGACAATTTAGCCTTGATGGGGGAATTGTACTATGCGGAAGACAGATGATGCAACCACGGTCATGGCATAAAACCAATTACAACCAAGCAGAATGTTGTAATCCAACGGGGCAGTGACCACTTTCACGTTAATGGTGGCGGTCTTGCCCCCCAACTCGGCTGCTAAAGCTTGTAACAACCCATGATGTTGAAAGCCATGTCCGTCGAATGCTCTCAAAGTGGTAGGAGAATGGTTCAACTTGGGAGAGCCAATGGATCTCCAGCATGAAATCGAAATGACTGACGTAGAGGCACCTTCGTCCAAAACGATATGATGGATTGTCTTCCCAACAATGTTTGTGGAAACTTGAAATGCCAATTGATGGGAAATCCTCGGTTTGAAGTATTCCAGTCGAAACATGATGGTATTCAATGAATCCGGGTCAACTGCACCGATGGCAGTAAGGAGAGTCTTGCGTTGATTAGCATAGTTTTGTATGACTTCAAGCATCGACATAGCACAAGGAGATTGTGCTAGGTCCTCTACAATGTTGTAGTTTTGAGCAGCCTGAGCATTAGGATTGAAAACCGATTTTCTAATCGTGCTCTTGGGTGGATGCAACACTGACTCGAATGAGGGCTTCTCTATGGTGAGAGGAGCAGCTGGTACGGTGACATCAGGCATCAAGGTGGAAGCTTTTTCAATATTAATTCCAACAGGTTCTTTGGCCGGAATGAAGTCATACGAACGAGAACGGGTGTTCAAGTTGATAGTGTCACTACGTATCATGAGAACATGTGCAATGGTGGATGCTTCTCCTTGGGAAGAAGAAGTGTGAGCGATCGACTGTTGATTTTGAGCAGGGAAGGGATCGGTGAGAGCTACGGGTGTGGGTTTTCCCTTAAGAAAATTTTGAACTTTGTCTCTATGGGGACACTCTTTAGAAAAGTGGTCATCACCACATAGTA
Source organism: Larix kaempferi (assembly GCA_027924585.1). Lineage (NCBI taxonomy): Eukaryota > Viridiplantae > Streptophyta > Pinopsida > Pinales > Pinaceae > Larix > Larix kaempferi. The sequence goes on from BSBM01000502.1 coordinate 22,229,473, forward strand.
AACAAGGATATTTCAGCTTCCTTTTCTATTTGGTATCATCAAGGGTGCGCTTTTGTTCCTGCTGGGTGGAAGAATTCTTAGGTTTCCCTTTGTTTTTCTTCTTACCACCATACTTTTGAGGTGACGCTGATGAAACAGAATTCACTTCTTCAGTGACAATAGGAGTGGATGATTTGGTGGTGCCGTGACTAGCCTTTGTTGGTGATGGGGAAGAACCTTGCAGGTTCGATGATCCAACAGTTTGAGAAGAAGGCTGGGTAGTAAGGGATCCAATAATGCCATTAGCTTGGGGTCCCTTGGGTGGTTTCGTGGGATCGTAGGTGCTGTGAGGGTTTTCAGGAAGAATATCAAACAACGTGCTGGATTGGGCATAGACTAAGTCTAGAAAATGGGCACGAGCGATGGCTTGTTCTTCAGTAACAGCACCTCCCATGGAAACATATCGAGCTATGGTGGGAATGAGAGACTTCGTAAACCAGTCCACTAGGAGTTGGTCTGGAATAGGAGCCTTAATGAGACGTCGTCTCCGTCGCCACTCATGTATATGATCTGAGATATGAGTAGCGGTATTTTGACGGAGTGAGGTTAAAAGATCTGTACCAGTTTCATACCGTATAGGAAGCTGGAAATGAGTCAAAAAATTCATAGCAAGAGAACCAAAATCACGAAAAGAATAGGGTGGTAGTTCAATATACCACTTGGTAACCGAACTAGTGAGAGTCCGTTGGAATAACCTAAGATGGATTGAGTTGTCCATCAAGGATTTGGATGAACACCACAAGTGGTATGTCATCACATGGTTTTTAGGATCCTCACCTGGATTTCCATCAAATTTTGGGATATCTGATGGAAGTTTCACTGGGATGGGTGGCCAATTAGCTCCATGGTAAATGGGGTCATTGGTCAAGCGAGACAAATCGGGTAGGTCCAAAGTAGCCAAAAAGGGCAGTTGCGGATTAGGTTGCGGGTACTGATAGTACTGATAAGGCATGTAAGGACTTGTGGGACCTTGCATCGACTAGCCATAGGGTGTTCCAGGAGGAAACTGGCCATAGGGGTATGGGCCGCCCAGACCAAATGTAGGTTTTCCACTATAGTAAGGTGGTCCATTACGATAATAAGGTGGCCCATTACCATACGGTGGGGGACTGCCTTTGCCGCTGGGAGTGGGTGGGCCACTTCCAAATGGTGGGGGTCCGCCACCATCGCCTTCGTCGAGAGGGGGGGTGGTCTGCTACCACCACCGAAATAGGATGGTCCTCCACCACCTCCACTAGGAAGGGGTGGTGGGCCACCGCCGTAGCCGAAAGGGTAAGATCCTCCTCCACCACCTCCACCATAGTAGGGCGGTGGTCCACCACCACTACCACCAAGATGAGAGGGTCCTCCACTACCACCACCAGGATGGGATGGTCCTCCACCACCACCATCGCTAGGAGGGGGTGGTCCTCCACTACCACCACCAGGGGGGGTGGACCATGATGACTGAAATGAGGTGGTCCTCTGCCCGAAGGTGGAGGTCCATCTCCTCCAGATTTATGTGGGGGTTTTCCACCTCCAATGGGAGGTGGGGGTGGAGGGACTTCAGGGACTATAGATGGGGGTCCATGTTGTAAAAAATTTTGCTGTCCCCATAGAGTGTAAGGGTTTCCAGGGTAGGGTACCCCGTAGAGTGCCTTTCTAGGATTAAGTTGACCCGGCACAGGGTGAATATAACCTGGATACACTTGACTTGATGGGGGTTGAATTACGTTGGATGGTCCCCCGACATGGGATAGTCCTCTAGTGGAAGGTCCGGGAGGTAAGGAATTTCCAACGGGAGGCCTGATGGGAACTCCTACTGCAGTATTATGGTTAAGAGACGGGGTTTCCCCCTAGAAACAACTTGATGACCACTAAGTAAGGGTTGATCCAACACTAGTTGTTGATCATTCACCATAGGATTATCGTTACCTGTAAAGAAGGTAGGGGGTAAAGAGTATCCTCCCCTCAAAGTTTGGGGTGGGGGAAGAGCAGGTGACGTAACCGTGGTAGTCATGGGTGCATTGAATTGTTGTTGTTCAACAGGTTGGGTTGTGATAGGTACTGAACTGGTCTCTTGTCTAGGGGACATATGTGCAGGAATGGATGGTTGACCAGTTTCAGCAGTGGTCATGTGTTGTGTGAGTGGTTCCGATGACTCAAAAGATGAAGAGTGACCTGGGATTGGTTTGTAAGAGTATAACGACAGGTCTTTTTCCCTTTGTGAAAGACTCTATCTTCGAAGTTCATCACCCCTAATACGTAATCATTCTAAACAATCATGAATAGGTGCAAAGATTTCTTCAGGGGTAGGCCAACTAGGTGGGGATGCAATGGCAAAATGGGCCACTGGGTGGCCTAGAGAAGATGTCCAATAAGCTGCTGAAAGACTAGCAGCTACTGTGGGGTCGTCCTGGGGTTGATTTATCCATCCCAATGATCCAGGCTCTCCTGGAAAGACGGGAGGTAAGTCTTGTGAAGTAGAATTTTATGCTCCTTCACCCTGTGGGGGGTGAGAAGCAGGCGAATCTGGAGGAGTGTGAGGAAACACAATTCCTCCAACATTCAAAGTGGGGTTTTCCACTTCATGTGACCCGACCCTGGCTTGTGGGTCCATTCTTACCCTTGAAATTACCTCCTGTTTAAGGGGATATTCAGGTGGCAAGTTCTGAATCCTATGGGACCTTCTCCAAAGAAAGTCGTCCAGAGTGACTGAAACAAAATTTTCTCTTAAGACAAGCTAAACAAAAGAAAAGCAGACCAGACAAACCCTACACAAACTAAGGCCACAAGCAAACTTATGCTATAAGAGTGGATTCAAAGGTCTAGAACCTTACAGGATTGTCAAGGCCTTGCAAATCGCTATATACCACAGGGTCCAACAGTAAAACATGACAAGGAGGATTGGGACCGTACCCTTGCCTGAATACCCGATTACCTAGATGGTACGGGCATAGTAATCTCCTCGAGTGCTATTCTCAGTGTATTGCTCCACCAAGACGGCCAAAAGGTTAACTCAGTTGGTTTCAGGAATCCTAGTGATGTTTCTCGATATATGAAAGGTACGTGGGAGCTCAAATCCGTAGTGGTGCTGTCTAATGCACAACCGTTTGGTAAGAGACCTTCCGATATACTACCGAGTACATGAAACACCTTTCGATATATGCCAAGTACATGTGGTACTTGGTGGGTATGTGAAAGAGATCGATATACCGATAAGTACATGGAAGACTACAATACCCCCGGGATACAGTGCTGGAAAATAACGACAGCTGCCATGCTTAGTGATGCCGGAACACATCTCTAACTTACACACAAGTTACTAAAAAATTTACCCTAGTTCTACCGTTAATTTTATCTGGACGGTTAGGTGAATGCATGAGGTGAGTACATAATCGTAAACATAATGCAGGCCCTAACTACATGCAAAAATACACTTTTCTTTCGATGAACTCTATGTATGGGAGGGAGAAACTTCTTTTCTTTGCGATTTTACCAAAGCAACACAATGCAATGCAATCCCAAATCTACCAAAAAATGACTGAAGTATTCTTTTCCTTTTTAAGCGAAACAAAAAAGACACAATGCTACTAAACCAAATCAAAGCATATTTTTTCTTTTTCTTTTGTCTTTTCAATACACAAATGATGCTAAGATGAAAAGAGAGAGTTTCTAAGTAGAGTATGCAAGCTTTTCACTTTCACTACAATGACCTAAAAGCATAAAAACCAAAAGATGCATTTAACTTTCCAAGCATGGAATTTGCAAAACTTGATGCCTATTCGAATTTTTCAAGAAAATGAGCAACTCATAATTCGTGAAAAACACAAATAATTCAATTTTCTTTCAACTTTTCCAAAAGATCTACAAATGAGACATTCCAATGCATATACAATTCTTCAAATGAGCTTGAAAAAATGATGGAAACAAAATACTTTTGATCTTTCAATGGATGTACTAAAATAGAAATTTGATAACAGCGATGTTTTTAAGCATAGATACTGAAATGAAAAGATTACTTGCAGCACTCCAATAAATCAGAAAATCTCAAGAAAAGATGAGCACTCATTGGACTGAAAGTACACACAAACACTCAAAATCAATCAATAACAAGCAGCACTAAAGAAAGCAAAGCTCAACAATGTATGTAAATGAGGTCTGGAAACAAATCCAATACAACGATCAGATTTGGAAAGGAGAGGAGGGAATGCAAGGGTGAGTGGATGCAGGTGGGGGAGAACAGAGTGTCCACCACTACTAAATATCAGACTTGTCCACGATGGAACCCAAAACAACTCCAAATGAGACCAAACAACTCAATCAGACAAACCAAAATGGGGTCTCTGATTGGAGCTTGCAGTACAGAGGGAGTTCATACACAAACCAAAACTCAAAACAGGAATGGAGAAGGGATGCCTGTATGGCAATTTTGGTAGATGGGTGCACTTTGTGCTTGTACATAGTGCGACGTCGCAGTTCACTAATGCAGGAAATGTGACGGTGTCGCAAAAGACCAATGAAAGGGTTGCGACAACAGACTAACAGGAAAAGAACAGAGATAAAAAATGAGACAATGTCGCTTTGAGTCCACTGACCAGGTGCGACAAGCGAGATCTGAGTTCAAAAATGAACCAATTCTCCAGACATTGAGCAACGAAATGGTTTTAAAATGAGAAGTACAAACTCAAAGGAAGGTAATCAGGCTCTTCAAAGTGAAGATCTGTTGGTGAAATCAGTTCAAGAGGCAAATAACAAATAAAATGGCTTACAACAAGAAATCAATTGAAAATGACATTCAAATTGATAACTCAAAAACAATGTTTTCCCCAGTATGGTCACCAGATTTGTTTGACAGACAATCCACTCGAGCGGACGCAAGCCGGGTCTCCCTAGCTCAACATGAGTCTAGAACAAATAAAACAGACTATAAACCACTTTCCTAGATCTAGTTAAGGATCAAGTCATTAGATGCCTTACCTTAAGTTTGTAGCCCTTTCTCCAAGATACTGTTCCACGCCTCGCGGTCATCAGATCTCAGCTACAAGACCTACCAAGACATAGAGAACAAGACAAATGAGTAAAAGCAATCTATACAATAACAGATCTAAGTTAACAATTAAATAGGTAAACTACTCAATATCATCAACACACCAATATTGGTTGAAAGCGTTTATATTACTGTAAAAATTAGGGAAAGTACATAGAAAAGAATGATTACAACCAAGGCTTAACGTCACAATCCTTCTCCATCCAAGCCAATGCCATAACCTCTTCAAGGAAGTGGGAGTCCCTCAATGGATGAGTAGAGGTCTCTCTAGGATGATTTCACCAGCATGTAGGCACTATAGAATTCCTCCGCTTGGAATGTGAAGGAGCTTAATTTATATAGGACTAAGTGGATAGGGTATGGATAGGGTAGGTTGAGATATAGTGGGAGAGAGATAGGGGATCCTCCCAAGAGGTTAGGAACCGAGTTCCAACTCCCCCAAGAGGTAAGGGATAAGGATCCATGTCAGCTTGCTTCGAGAATGGGCTCTGAGGAACTATTTTTGTCCATTAACTGACATCGTCACACCCTGCAAGACAGCAAGTTGCGACGTCGCATGTTGCATGAGGGAAGCCTGCAATGACCTCTCAAAACCTGTTATAAATGGGTCAAATCCCTTCTAGGTTGATAATTTAGTCAGGGAAACTTTAGGGATATATACACAGAATGTCACGATGGTAATATTTTAGGTGTAACACCTATGCACTCTATTGTTGTTCCACATCGCAGTTGGCATTTGTTGTCGAATGCTAACTTCGACACATTCTCGACTAGTCTTCGTGATTGATACAACTTCGACAAGTTTTGACACGACAGGACTTCAACAACTTCAACACCTTTGACATGTTCAGTGACCCCCCAGTTCGCAACATTGACATGCAGCGTAGACATGCGATCAACAACTGTCCAACTTCAATAGACTGTCTTTCTGTCTTCCAGTCGACTGTAACGGTTGAACAGTTGAAACCGTTATAAATTCTTCTTTGTAACTGAACGTAATGGGAATGCACCCAAGCATCTCATATTTCTTTATAAGCATGTAAACTATTGTAATATACATCTTATCTTTATCAATCTAGAAATAGTTCGCATTCCTGCATATTGTCTGTGCGTATTTGTGTTTATTTGTATTGTGTAATCCTGTTTTTGCTCATTCTACTTATTAAGCTTCCGCCATAACAGAGCCGACTCATTAAGTCGAACTATTGTCCCCCTCATGCCTCCTGGACATGACCCGGATCATTGGTATCAGAGCACATTCAATTTTTCTTGCTTAAGTTATGCGTATACATTTCTCTCGAAGTACCTGACTTATGCCGGTTCAAACTTGCTCACAATCTCAACAATCCAAGCAGACGCGATCTCTAGATATGACAGAAGAGACAGACAATAGACATGCAGTAGACAAGACAACATAGCTTATTGAGCAAGCTCTGGCTCGACAACGAGCTGAAATGTTCTCCCAGTTCAATGAGATTCTCTTGCGATTCGCCTCAACATCTGGAGGATCCTCAACGAGAACTCACTCCAACAAAATCATCCCTTTCAAAGTGCAAATGAATCTCGACATACCTAATCTTTAAGGAAAGATTGACGTGGAATCCGTTGACAATTGGATGAACCAATTGGAATCCTATTACGTTGTAAATCAACTCTCCAAAGCTGAAAAAGTCACCATTGCATCCTTAAAGATGTCAACCTCCGTGCACTGCTGGTGGGAGAACCTCTCGACAAAGATGGAGAAAAACGAAGACCCCATTGACACATGGGATAAGTTCATCAAACATATCCGGAATAAATTTTACCCACTAAAATACCTTGAGCAGTAGTATAAGAAGTGGCAGCATCTAAGGCAATGGAAAGACCAATCAGTACAGAGTTACACCGACGAGTTCTACTGACTCATGGAAAGACTTGGCGTCCAAGAAGAAGAGAAATTGCTTGTTCTGAAATACACCAGCGGATTGTCCCAGCACATCCAGTAGGAGATGGAATTTTTTACTGTCAATACGCTTGCAGATGCTTTCCACTATGCCAGCAAACTCGAAACCATGCAGAAAGGAAAAGCACATTTCATGACAAAGATGACATTAGGAAGACCACCCGATAAGCAGACACCAGTCGACTATGACAACTCGAGATCTTCTCAGCCGACACCGCCAAATCCTGACAACGGTAAGAAGTCCTTTCACAAGAGGGAGCGTAGAAAACAACCACCAACCGGAAAATTGTGCGATTACCACCACTCATCTTGGCATGATATGTCTAAATGCAAAGCTTGAAAGACATTCTTGGCAAAAGTGTCAACTTCCGACGCGTTCGACAAGACGGTGGAAGAATCTGATCTAGACGCAACGACTATTTTGACCTCGACAACTCAAAGCATCCTTGACTATTATTGACTAAGAGGAACGAGAGCGCCTATTCCATACATGTATATGGGTACAGAGCAACCTAGTACATCTGATCGTGGACAACAGGATCCAAAAGAACTTCATTTCTGAAGAACTGGTGAAGAAATTAGGTCTTGTTACCACCCTGCATTCTCAGCCTTACGACATCGGTTGGATGAAGGATGGATAAGAAATACGCATCACTTGAAAATGCAAACTTGCCTACTTCATAAAACCTTTTGAAGATGAAGTACTCTGTGATGTGGCACCACTCTCCATAGCCGACGCCATGTTTGGGAAACCTTAACTCTAGGATAGACATGGAAGTTGTCAGTCACGTCCTCATAAGGTGATTGTCAGAAACCGCAATCGATGGTTCAACATACTAGAGCATCAACCTAAACTGACGGTTGCACTGATATCTGCCAAACAGACAAAGAAGCTCATCAATCATGCTTAGAAATTTGCATTAATCATGATCAAGTTGCAACATTCTAAGAAGACTGTAGCAACGAGTCGATTCACCAACCAATGCAGCTCTCGATAGAAGCAGCAAATCGATCATATTATTGATGAGTATCAGAACCTCTTTCAAGCTCCAAATGGAGTACCTTAGCATTGCCAGGTAAAACACTCCATTGAGCTTGTTCCTAGTTCTTCTTTTCCTAACACATCTGTTTATAGAATATCCATTCTCGAAAATGAAGATATTCGCAGGAAAATCCAAGAATTAATCGACAAAGGCCACATCCAACCCAGCTCCTCTCCTTGTGGAAGTCCAGTCATCCTAGTTCCAAAAAAAGATGGGACTTGGCGCATGTGCATCGACTACAGAGCTCTCAACAAAATATCGGTGAAGAATCGGTACCCTCTACCGTGAATAGATGAGCTTATCGACTGTCTGAAATGTGATAAATTCTTTACTAAGCTTGACCTCAAGTCGGGATACCATCATATTCCAATTGAGCCCTTATATATGTGGAAAACTACTTTCAAGACCAAGGAAGGATTGTTCGAATGGTTAGTCATGCCTTTCAGCTTAACCAACGCACCTGCGACCTTCATGCGACATATGGATAACCTTCTCCGACCTTTCATCGGCAAATGGGTTATTGTCTATCTCGATGACATATTGATTTTTAGTTGATCATGGGAAGAACATGTCGGACATCTTCGACAAGTCCTCGACACTCTCCAGCAACATCGGCTATATTTGAACATGGACAAATGCTCTTTTGCGATGACCAACATCAAATATTTGGGGTATGTAATTGACTCTGCAGGCATTCACATCAATCCAGACAAAGTACAGCTCCTCAAATATTGGCCCATCCCTAGAAGCATTCAATAACTAAGAAGTTTTCTTGGTTTGGCGAATTTCTATTGACGATTCATACTCGGCTTCAGTCACATAGCCTGATCCTTGAATTGGTTGACAAAGGGAAACGGGAAATCTATCTTTCAATAGACATAAACACATTAAGCAGCTTTTGAACAACTCAAACACAGGCTCTGCATTGCACCAGTACTTGTGTTACCTGATTTGCATCAGCCCTTTGAGATTGAGACGGACGCATCGGACTCTGCCTTGGGCGCAGTGATCACTCAGTTTGGTCACCCAGTCGCTTTTCATTCTGAGACTTTTAACGACATAGTTAGAAGATACTCGATGTATGAAAAAGAACTGTACGCCATTGTGAAAGCTCTCAAGTAATGGAGGCATTACATCCTTAGCAAGGAGACGGTCATTCTTACTGATCACAAGCCTCTACAGTTTGCTCCGACATAATCAAAGTTACAGACAAATCGACAACTCAAGTGGATTAATTACCTACAACAATTTCAGTTGGTGATTAAGTACTAGAAAGGTAAGGCCAATGCCGCTGCAGATTGCCTTAGTCGACCACCCATTACTCTCCTTTTGATAGTGATGAGTATGCAGGGTTACGACACGACCACTTGGAAACAGTTGTATGAGGATGACAACGACTTCTCAGCAGTCTACCAATAGTTATAGACTAACAAGTCATCAACCTCATATTCTGACTACTTCTTGAAAGATACCTTGCTATACAAGCTGGGATAGCTTTGTGTACCGACCGGTGAGCCACGACAGCAGCTCATTTGGGATGCGCACTACAGCAAGACTGTAGGACACTTTGGAGTATCAAAGACACTTGCTATTCTGCAGAATTATTTCTTCTGGCCTACACTTAAATCTGACGTCAACAAGTACATTCGATCATGTGTGGTTTGTGCCATTGCTAAGCCACCTAATTGACGATAGGGATTGTACACACGTCTGCCAGTTCCTAGTCGACCATGGGAATCTATTTCTATGGACTACTTGATGGGTTATCCTACTACCAAACATCAACATGATACGATATTAGTAGTAGTCGACTGATTTTCCAAGATGGCCATTCTCATACCATGTAAGAAGACCACAACAGCGCAACAAACTGCTCAGCTCTTCTTTACACATGTTTGGAAACACTTTGGTTTACCCACAATCATCATTTCTAACCGTGATGCCAGATTCGTCAGCATATTTTGGAAGACCCTCTGGAAATAGCTAGACACGCGACTCTCATTGTTGATAGATTTCCATCCTCAGACCGACGGATAGACGAAAGTTGTGAATCGCTTGGTAGTACAACACAACTACAATCATGCTCAGCACAGCTCTACAGGGAAGAGTCCATTTTAGATCTATTACGGATTTCAGCCCTCAGTGCCTATCGATTTGATCAGCTCCTCAACACAGCCTAACTCCAACATAGACCGCAGCCAGCGAGAAGTTGATAAATCAGTCAAGTTTTGAGAACAGATTTGCGACATTTAGCGACAAGCACATGATATGTTGCACAGAGAAAATGAGAATGCTAAGTCCTGACAAGACAAACATCACATTCCTCATACATTTCGCATTGGGGATAAGGTATGGCTACATCTTAAGAAGGAGCGCTTCATGGGTCCTTTCAAGAAGTTAAAACCTTTGCGATATGGTCCATACAGTATTCTTTGACAAACTGGCGAGAACGCTTTCTAGCTCGACATTCCTGCTTTCTTGGGTCTGCATCCAGTCTTCAATGTGGATCTACTTCGACCATACCATGCACCCTTGTTGGAATAGAATGACTTCTCAACAGCCGAACCTATAGACATCAATCCATATGTTCAGGAGCCTCTTCCTTGCGACACCATTGTGGGACGATGGGTACGCCTTACAAGGACGAACACAATTCCCTTGTTTCAGGTTGCTAAAGCTAGCCAAATCCCATCTCAAGGAAAGTGGTACTTTGCTATTGAAGTGATCAACAAGTTTCCTCACCTTCACGAGCAAACAATGGGGTCCATTGTTTCTTAAGGAAGGAGGTCTGATCCACATCGCAGTTGGAATTTTTTGTCGAATGCTAACTAATTCGACACATTCTCGACTAGTCTTCGTGATTGATACAACTTAGACAAGTTTCAACACAACAGGACTTCAAATACTTTAACATATTTGACATGTTCAGTGACCCCCCAATTCGCAACATCGATATGCAGTGTCGATAAGCGACCAGCGACTATTGAACTTCGATAGACCGTTTTTCTGTCTTCCAGTCGACTGTAACGGTTGAACAGTTGAAACCGTTCTAACTTCTTCTTTGTAACTAAACATAACGGGAAATCACCCAAGCGTCTCAGATTTCTTTATAAGCATGTAAACTATTGTAATATACATCTTATCTTGATCAATCTAGAAACAGTTCGCATTCCTGCATATTGTCTGTGCGTATCTGTGTTTATTTGTATTGCGTAATCCTACTTTTTATCATTCTACTTATTAAGCTTCCGCCATAACAAAGCCGACTAATTCAATCGAACTATTGTCCCCCTCGTGCTTCCTGGACACGACTCAGATCAATTGTTATCTGCATTGATTTTATAACTATTTTGTGCTTCCTTCAATTCTACCTAATATTTGAAACCTCTTATTCCATTTCCTTTAGCAGTTCTATCCCAAGCACAATTCTATTCACTTGATTATCCCAACCCATTGGTATCCTACACCTTCTTCCATACAAAACTTTAAATGAACTCATTCTCAATAATGCTTTATGCTCATTGTTATATGCAAACTCTACTAAGTGTAGATAATCCTCCCACTTTGATGGTTTGTACATCACATACATGCGAAGCATGTCTTCAATTATTTGATTTACCCTTTCTTTTTCCCATCTGTTAGTGGACGATAGGTAATACTAAAATTAAGCTATATACCCAAATTTGCAAAAATATTTTTTCAAAGGCTATATGTAAACTTTGTATCTTGGCCATATACAATTGCTTTAGGTAAACCATGCAATTTGAATATTTCTTTCATAAGTATCGTTACTATCTCATCAAGCTTGTGAGTAGATTTAACTGGAATAAAATGTGTTGACTTAGATAGTTTTTCCACCACAACCTGTTGTGCCTATGAAAATTCCCATTAGATTTTTCTTCCTTAGGAAAAATATCTATGCTCCCTTACTAAAATTGGATTAGATGTGGATTGGAAGGAGAAGTATTTCAATATTGATAGTCTCTATGGTACTGATTAATTGTATTTGGTTTCAATCATGATCTTTTACACTCAAATATGTACTCATGGATTACTCTCCTCTTTATTCATGGTTATATTATTGATAGTTAGTGTTCTTTGATTCAAGGTTTTGAATGTTCAATGATACTATTGAATTTAATCTCATTGATATTTTGAGTCTTATTGTCACTTATCATCATAATTATGATGAAGTTTTTTATAGATCAATTTATGTTAATGATTCCTATGTTTTATCAAGTCTGATATTTATTTATTCTTAGGAGCTATGATTAATTATTGCTAAGATGTTCCAATTGTTAGGGATTGTTTATTTTTATATCTTTTGCTTGCTCATAATGCATTTGATTATTTTCAATTTGATTGCATCAATTTCACTCAGTTGGACTAATTTTATATTATACAATTCATTATTTCTATCGGCTTTGTCAGACTTACTATATCGAGATCCTCCCATTATACTTTCATTGGAGGTTCTGTTATTTAATTTTTGATAATGCACTGACAATGATGGTCTCCCAATGGCCTTATTAGGATCATCACTTAGAATTATCTCCATCATATTCACAAACCAACTTTGGAGTCATTCGAGTATATTTCTTATTCCAATAGGTGCTAGTCTGACATCATAAACAAATAATTGATTATCCCTATCAAGTTTTCAAGTTAATTAATTTTGGGATCGTTTTATGATATTGATAAATTCAATAAGTGATGGTCTAATATAGGAGTCGTATTATCAAACTTGTCTCGTCCAGTCCTCCCTTTGGTATCACCTTTCAGTACTCCTAGTGGTCACTTGCCAACTGATCTTTATTAGACTTAGCATATCGAACTTTTTGTATCGGATATGATAAAGTTTGCAATACATAGAACATAAAGAGCAGAAACACAAAGGGAATATTGATTTCCTTCTCATTATTAAGCACACATATATATAGTTTCTCATAAGACTCAAAACAACTGGCTAATACTATGGGCCAGTGAATACCATGGGTCAACTAATGTCTTAGTCAACAACTAACTCAACTAACTTAGGACCATTGACTCAACTAACTAAACAACTTGACACATGAGATTACAACTCTTAACACACCCCCTTAATCTCAAGTGGGATGGTGTGGTTAGCACTATCAATGCCTAAGTGCTTCCTTTGAAACTCAAATGCAGATGTACCCAAAGGTTTGGTAAACATATCAGCTAGCTGCTCCTTAGAGCCACAAAACATCAAATTGATTTCTCCATTATTGACTAACTCATGTATGAAGTGATAGCGAGTGTCAATGTGTTTACTCTTCCTATGAAATAAATTATGTTCAGACAACTATATAGCAGAACTTTTGTCATAATATATGGCTGTTGGTTCTGTTTCTGTATGTCCCATGTCCTTCAAGAGTCTTCTGAGCCAAACTGCATGGCAGGATCCTGTAGTTGTTGCAATATATTATGCTTATGCTGAAGACATGCTCACAATAGGCTGTTTCTAAGAAGCCCAAGAGATCAAACTGGTACCAAGATGGAAAACATAACCGGATGTGCTTTTCCTATCATCAATACTACCTGCAAAATCACTGTCTATGTACCCTGTGAGAGTACAGTCCTGTGAATGAGTGTACCAAAGTCCATAATCAATTGTACCTGCAACATATCTCAGTATTCTTTTTCCAACTTTCTAGTGAGAGTCTTTGGGAGATTCCATGAATCTAGAAATAAGACTGACAGCATACATCAAATCAGGTCTAGTGGCAGTCAAATACATTAAACGACCTACTAATCTTTTGTAAAGTGTAGAATTTACTGCTGGTCCTTCATCATTCTTCCTTAACTTGGTTCCTGTAGCAATGGGAGTTTCTACTGGTTTACATTTATCCATTTTGAATCTCTGCAGAATGTCAGTAGCATACTTATGCTGACAGATGAAGATCCCATTTTCACTTTGATCAACTTCTAGACCAAGGAAGAACTTCATAAGACCAAGATCAATCATCTCAAACTCCTTTTTCATGACTGTCTTAAACTCTTCTAGCATCAAATTTCCAGTATAGATCATATCATCAACATAAAGACAAACAAGTAAAATGTTACCTTGCTAATCTGTTTTAACATACAGAGTAGGTTCATTGCTGCTTCTGCTAAACCCATTGTTGATGAGATAAGAGTCAATTCTGCTGTACCAAGATCTTGGAGCTTGTTTGAGACCATACAAGGCATCTTTTAGCTTACATACCTTGTGTTCTTGACCTTTGACAGCATAGCCAGGTGGCTAATCTACATAGACTTCTTCTTCAAGTATGCCATTCAGAAAGGAATATTTCACATCCATTTGGTAAACAAGCCACTGGTTTTAAGCTTCTATTACAAGTACAACTCTGATGGTGTCCATCCTTGCTACTGGAGCAAAGGTTTCATCATAGTCTACACCATATTACTGAGCAAAACCTCTTGCAACAAGATTTTCCTTGTACTTTTTCTATCTCTTATTTTTCATTCAACTTGGTCTTATAGACCCATTTTACACCAATGCAGCTTTTATCTGATGGGAGATCAACTAGATCCCAAGTCTGATTCCTCTCAATAGAATCAATCTATTCATTCATTGCTTGGATCCACTGTGGATATTTTGCTGCTTCTTCAAAACATGTTGGATGACATGAAAGTAGAGCATACTGTAATTGCTCATCAATGACAGTAGTCTGTTCATATAACTCCCTTAAGCTTCTGGTTCTTTGGTTCTATTGTGGACTGTCTGCTGGTGTCCCTTCTTGCTATTGTTGCTGCTGTACTTCAAGTATGGGCATTCTGAGTGGTTCTGGTGGTACTGGATTGTCTGTCTGCTGAATGTTTGCTGTATCAGTCCAACATTTATCTTCCATAAATTTGACATCTCTGCTCACCACTACTTTCTTGGTGACAAGATTATACAACTTATAGGCTTTTTGTTGTTCACTATAGCCTGTGAAAATACACCTTTCACTCTTCTTCTCTAACTTCTTTCTTAACTCATCAGGTATGTGTGTGAAAGCAACACATACAAAGATCCTGAGATGTGAGACACTAATATGAGTGCCACTCCATGCTTCTTCGGGTATCTTGTCTTTGACAGTTATTGTGGGAGACCTGTTCAATAGATATATTGAACATGCAACTGCTTTTGCCCAATAATCATTGGATAACTTCTTGTATGACAACATACTTCAGGCCATGTTCATGATGGTCCGATTCTTCCGTTCTGCAACTCCATTCTGTTGTGGAGTGTATCCGGTGGTGTACTAATGCTGGATTCCATGCTACTTACAGAAATCTGCAAAATCATGAGAGACATACTCACCTCCACCGTCTGATTTGAGTATTCTGAGTGGTTTACCTAACTGCTTTTTAGTCAATGCTTTGAACTCTTTGAATCTAGAGAAAGCTTCTGACTTATTTCTGAGAAAGTAAATCCAGAATTTCCTGCTATAGTCATCAATAAATGTTAAGAAGTACATACTTCCTCCTATATACTGGGTTTGCATGGGTCCAAATAGGTCTGTGTGAACAAGTTCAAGATGTTATTTGGCTCTATTTGTAGAAGAGGGAAAGCTATCCCTTTGGTGTTTCCGTAAAATACAGCCTTCACAAGAGCTTGACTGTTCATTCATGACTGCTAATCCTTTGACCATGGATTGTTTTTGCAGATGAGAGAGACTATGAAAGGGTAGATGATCATACCTAAAAAGCCACAACTAGGTTTCGTCTCGACCGGAGACAATATGAGCATATGACTGTGACAGGATAGCACTTCTCAGGTTGAGTGGGAAAGTTCTATTCTTCGTCATTTCTACTTTGGATAGGAGTCTTCTACTAGGAGCTTTATCATAGACAGTACAGTAGGAAGCAATGAAACTAAAACTGTACTTATTATGAATTAGTTGACCCACACTAATCAGATTGACCTTAAGATTTCAAACATAGAATACATCATTTATGTACTTCTTCTCATTTTGTTTGGTAAGTATAGGAATAGTACCTTTTCCTTGAGCTGGAACGAGATGATGATCGCCCAGTTTGATCTTTGAATCAACAGATGGATCTATATCAGAAAATAATGATTTGTTACCTGTCATATGATTGTTGCATCCACTATCTAGCAACCATACATCTGATTGATGTTCTTCTTCAGTCGCCTGGTATGACAGAAACATAACTTCTGATGAATGTTCTTCAACATTAGAGACATGTGCTCTACCATTGTTCTGATCTGCTTGCTTCTTTCTGTAGTCACGTTCATAGTGGCCATATTTCTTGCAATAGTGACATTGGACATTGGACCTATCAGTCCATCTCTTTCCTCCTCTTCCTCTCTGGTTCTGAGGGTTATGACTGTGCTCATAGTGATCTATGTGTTCATGGTGTTCATGGGAATTTCTAGCCTCTATGGAATTAGAAATCCTTCCTCTTCTGCCTCGTCCTCTACCTCCTCGACCTCGACCTCTGTTGAAAGAAGTCTGAGTGCTAAATGCATGAGATAGAGACTCATCTTCCTGACTGAGTCTAGCTTCATGGGACAAAAGCAACCTTGTTAACTCTTCTAGAGTAAACGTCGACAGATCCCGAGATTCTTCTATGGCAGTAACCACCATAGAGAATTTCTTACTGAGGCATCGAAGTACCTTTTCAACAATACCCTTCTGCTCTAGGGCTTCGCCATAGGTTTGGAATTGTGTGACAATCCCAAAAACCCTAGTCATAAATTGATCGATAGTCTCTGTGTCTTTCATCTTAAGACTTTCAAATTAGAGTCGAAGGTTTTGGAGTATTACCGTTTTGACTCGATCTGTACCTTTGTATGCATATTGGAGAAGATTCCATGCCTGATGTGTGGTCGTAGCTCTAGTGATCCGCGGGAAAATGGACTCCTCAATGCAACTTTGGATCAATCACTTCGCAATGAGATTGCGATCTCTGCTTTCATCGAGGGCCTTCTTATTTGTGTTTGACATAGCAGTGACAGTATCTGCCCTTGGTTCTATGAACTTGCATTCAACCATATCCCAACACTTGTTGAGCTATGGAAAGGTCTACATCTTGATATACCAGAACTCATAGTTCGTGCCGTTCAGCATTGGACCTGAGATCGGCTTCATGTTCAAGCTTGCCATGGATTATGACAACTGTTAGACTGACCTTCGTAGGCTTCTAACTGACATAGGGCGTCGATAGGGTGTGAAGAACAAAAAAATGATAAGGAAACAGATATCGTCGCAATTTTCCTTCTAGTAAGGTGAGACAGTGTCGCAGTTTGTCTTCAGGCAGGGTGAGACACTGTCGCAGTTTGTCTTCAAGCAAGGTGTGACACCGTCACAGTTTACCTTTAGGTAGGGTGAGACTCATCACAGTTTTCCTTCAGGTAGGGTGAGACAATGTCATAGTTTCTCTTCAGGCAGGGTGAAACAACTCAGGGGTCGTCGCAGTGTTCCTTCAGGCAGGGTGTGACAACCTCCTTTTAGTGGGTTTTTTGAAGTACCCTTCGCTAGATCATGGTATGACTTTGTCGGATCGTGGGCAATAAAAATGTCACGGCCCGAGTGTTCCATCTCCGTCCCGTGCTGCAACTTCCAGTCGCATGTGTGTGCTCTCTAGTTTTTGAAAAGGCTTACCCAAAAACAAGATCTAAGGATCAGGCCGTTAGCTATGATACCATGATAAAGTTTGCAATACACAGAACCTAAAGAGCAGAAACACAAAGGGCATATTGATTGCCTTCTCATTATTAAGCACATATATATATATAGTTTCTCATAAGACTCAAAACAACTAGCTAATACTATGGGCCAATGAATACCATGGATCAACTAATGTCTTAGTCAACAACTAACTCAACTAACTTAGGACCATTGACTCAACTAACTAACCAACTTGACACATGAGATTACAACTCTTAATAGGATACACATCGACCCTTTCCCGACTCTCGATAAATCTCATCTGACAATGTTGATTCAATATTTTTATCACACATCTATTCATCAGACATCTGCTTTCAAATTGAACATTTTGATCAAATCTTTTTCCAAGGATTTGTCTTTTTCACATGCCGATGGTTATTTTCCAATATCTCTTGGCCTGGCTAATGTTATATCAGATCTCTCCTCATCGACTTTATGAACTATCCATCATAAAATGATTCCTAATGAACTCCTACCAACATACCCTCTTAGATATAGCATTTCGAACATCTCACTTCATGAAATTTATTTCTGATAGACATTGCACACGAGACTTGGGTCGTCGTTAATTATCCCCCATGATGACATTAATTGCAGAGAGTAGATTTTTTTTTGAATGTTATAGGGACTATTTCTCCATCAATATTCACCATTTTTTTGTGTTTTACTTGTTAAAGAAGTTAAGATTCTTCTATCATTGCTCTACTACTAGAAATGTTTTTGATTATTTGCTCAAAGTTAAGGTAGAGTTGTTTGCAGTTTCAAATCCTTGTATTGACTTGTTTTTCTTATCAAATTGAGAATTCCTGGTACCTATTTCTATTGCAAATTCCTAGCATCAACAATGTTGAAATCCCAAGGTCACAAGGAAGTAGGCACAAAAGAGAAAAGTAAAAAATTATTCCCACTAGGGGAAGGAAACAAAATCAATGTTGTTGACTGACATAAACCATTTCACGAGATTCCAGGGTTCCCCAAATGGGGTGAAATGTACAGGATTTTTGTCAATGGTGATTTTTCGAAGGATGATGAAGACCTCTTGATGTTATAGAACATCAAAAAGAGTTATATGTACTCTATCACCACCAGGATTTTAGTGCTACCATAAAATGACATCGTGAGATGGGTATTCAACCATATTGATTTTGGTACCAATTCAATGATTAATGAAGATGGGATTATTGTAGATTCATTACAACTAGATGCTATTGATCAAATGTACAAGATGTAAAAGACAAAAGATATTCTAAGTAAACAATTCCTATACACCTTCAGAGTAGGAGACCCTAGCCTTGTTGAAATCATTAAGGAATGGTGGACCGATGACAAGGCCTTAACTAAAATTAAAAATCGAGTATACCTAGTGCAATTCTTCAAATGCCCATATAAATTGTTATTTTATATGATATGCAAACTATGCGGAGTATCAACCTATAACCAACTCAAATTGGAATGGAAACCATTAGAAAATCATGTAGCTGAGACATGCCATGATTTCAATTGGGCACATATCCTATCAACCTTCTGAACTCTATAAGAGTGATAAAAGAGGTACAAGGGAGCAAAACCTTAGGTTTTTTCATGTCTTATTTTCTAATTGATTCAATTTTCTCCTCAAATTCATTTCCTATGATGGGTTGGGATTGGAACTCTAGCATGCCCACTATACATGTCTACTATAGTGAATTATGGGCTTCAAACTTTATTAAACATTTCTACGATATCCGTGACAATTTCATGGCCTCCCTGTACTTCACTATTTTTTGGTCAACAGACTCCTAGACTATTAGAAGAAGCTAGGGAGACCCTTAGAAATATAGGGGATTGGTAATCTAGGAATATTTCACCTTTATTAGTATTTTTGGTGCTTCTTGTGCCCCACATCTACCTCCAAAATATGTTTCTGATAGGTTGGTTCTCAGAGAGATTGCCCACCACACTATAATTAAAGAGATTTCTTCTTTTCTCTCAGCTCACTCAAAGAGGACTTGGTCGATATTCTTGATCAAAGTGGGAATTTTAATCTTGTTAAATACTCCCAATGCCAAGAAATAGGCTAATACCCTAAAAAAAAATATCCTCTATATAGGGACCTTCAAGAAATATGATCCAAAAGGTGTCATTGAATAACATTTCAAGGTTATTCAGTTAGGATTCTCCCTCATATAGACACGATCCCAATCCTTGGGATCTTATTTACAAAGGGATATTACTTATGAGGAAGTGCTAAACAACACTGAGGATAATTTGAAGAAATATGTGATGCATAGAGTTCAAGAAGTAGCCATGAAGTTCATTGTGCCTGAGAGAGAAATGTTATTGGCTAATGAAGAAGAGTAAGATGCATCCAAGAAAGAAATAGAGGCCATTAGAAGAGAATCCTTAGAACATAAATCTATAGAGGATAAAGTCTAGTTGAAGCAAAAATTAATAAAAGATGCAAAAAGATCCAAAAGGGATGAAGAAGAGAAAAACATGAAAGAAGAACAAGAAAGCGAGAGAAAAGAAGAAGAAGTTGAAGTAGAAAGTCTAAAACAACATCAACTACAAGAGTTAAAGGCCAAATAAGTTGACAAATCAATCACTTTGTCCATCAAGGACACTAGTACAACTTAGGGAATTTCTGTGTTTTCCTCTCCCATTAATCCTTGTACACCAATTTCCACTCTAGCAGGTGACTCTTCTAGTGCAGAAATAGTTAATGTTGATGATGTTGTAGTGTCTTTGGGAGGTTACTTTTTTAGTAAATCTCATAAAGGGATTGTTAAAAGGGATTCTAAAAGGAAAAATATTGAAGAAATTCCCTACAAAGAAGCACCCGATCATATGATATTGTGGAATATTGCCAATATGGATCCATAAAAAATGATATAGATACAGCCTCTGCATTGAGTTCCTTTGTTGGTGTTAATTCTATGATGGCCAGTGAGTTAAGTGCTACAATGGACATATATAAAACTCAAATTACTATGCTAGAAACTCATTTGAACGACATAGAGTTTAGTTGGAAGCTATACATACTTAGTAGGTCATTGAAAGAGATGAACAACATGAGGTTCAAATGGATTCCCTGATGAAATAAAATTCATTGGAGATTGAAAGATTAAAGTCAGGATATGAGGAAAAGACAACCACTTTTGAGCAGCAAGTCAACAAGTTCAGGAATTGGAATAAAAGATACACTCTCTGGAATTTCAAGTAGAAGAGAGAAGGATTGATTTGAATGCTATAAAGGATGAAGCATTCAGGGAAATGAGAGTATGAGGAATGCTAAGAAAAAATTCTTTGCAAAGTTAGATGAAGTTCACTAGTGCTATGACTATTTGACTAAGTTATCTGATCAGGTAGAGTTATAATTGGATGAAATAAAGGTTGCACAAGATCTATTTGATGAGATAATAGACTGGTAGAATCATTACAAACATGCCCCAAAATCACTCCCTAGTTTTAATCATAGGGATATGGGGAAAACTAAATTTCTACTAGAATCATGGAAGGCCTCTTGTGAGGAAATATAATAAAATGTTTGAATAGATACCAGGTCATGTTTCAAGATATGGAACTCAACAGATGATATTATGGATAAATTTAGCATGGAAGCAATGGACAAGTTGAGTCAAGATGTTCCAAGCCAATTGCATATAAAAGAGGTGTAGCAAGTCATAAATGATAGAAAATAACATATTAGTAAATTAACATAAATAAACGAGGATGTTTTTGAGTAGTTTTCTGATTATGCCAGTGAAGCTTACCACTTTGTATGATGCCTACATATAGAGGGTCTATAAGGATCTAGAGAGAGATATTTCCAAGAATATTTACGATGGAGGGATACAAATAGAAAGAATGAAGTCCACTCATATTTCTCAAATTCTCAAGGACCGTGAATTGTGGAAATCTTGTAGAGAAGAGTTGAATTAATATTTTTGTGTAAAATGAGATTGAAAAACTATTGTACAAGTTGGTTAAGTTAGTTACTTAAATTCCTTTCAGTCTTTATTTTTAAAAGAAATACAATTGAAAGAAGGGGGATAGTGCTTTCGGGGGCCTGAAAAAAATTGTAATATTATTATTTGAAGGAATAAAAGGACTGGAAGGACTTGCAACCATTGGTATTCCACCATGTATTTAAGATTATTCTTTTATTACAATTGGTGTCAATTGATTGTAGTGAGGATAATGCATATGAATTTATTTTGTGTACATTATTTATTGTAATTAACTATTCAATGGTTGCAAATGGATGCAAAATCAATGTTTCAAATTTAAGAATATTTCTTTATTTATGTTTATCTTTTGTTGATGGTTTAACCCATTGGTAATAGTGTGAATTCTCCCCTTGTTTCCAACAATATATTCTTTTGCATTCAGCCATGTTTAATCAGAGCTCCTAATCAGGATTAGATTAGACTTATATTAGATTAGCATTTGATTTATAATTTATTTAAGTACATTCACAATTAGATTTTAGCATAGATTGTAGTACATGTTATTTTTAGGATTCAAGGAGAGCGCAATTGCTAAAAAATCTTAGTGGCAATCAAGTCCACATACCGGTTGGAGTTTTCTATTCCAAATGAGAGTGGGACTGATTGGGACTCGCCTCGGGAATTCTCCCTTATTGTTGACCTGGGTCATTTTTTCCCATCAACACAACCATGATAGAATCATGATTTCTTGAAATAGTAGGTAACTCCTTGAAAAAGTCCATAATTACCACTTCCCATTTTCATTCCATAATTAGCAAAGGATGCAATAAACCTGTCGGGTGTTTATAATTTTCAACCTTTACTTGCTATCATTTCATACATATCGAAATATAATCAACAAAATATTTCTTCATTCCCGACCAAAAATATTGCTTCCTTTCTGTTATCCCTAAGGTCTGCACTGGACTACTACAGGGAAAAGCTAGGGCAGTTAGGAAAGATAGTTTAATACATTTGGTTTGTTTTAGATGGTTGTTTTAAAGGTAGGCCAAGGAAGGTCTATATATAATATGGAAGCAACACATACAACAAGAAAAACTACGAACTTACAGGTTTTGGTTTATGAACCATGTGTGTGTCAGAGTGTAATACTAGAACTGAACATAAATACACAAAAGAATAAGCTACAAATTTCATGCATTCATATCTCATCCACCATATAACAGATTTATATCTAGGAAACTAAAATAAAACATAACATAATTGGAAGGAAATAAACACATGCAGTGTACACTATATTACTTATGCAATCATGGTTGCACAATGCATATAAATTCTATAATCAATTAGACAATCAACTGCTAATAGATAAAATGGCACACAAAAGTTCACTACTCATATATTATCATATGTTCATAGAATACTGTAAAGTACACTTACAAAAATAACCAGAACATCCAATGGAATTAAAAAATCGACCCCCCTCCTCTTCTTGAGTTCTACAATATATAGACTTTACATTATAACAATATAGACTCTTCCATTGGGATTCGATAATCAGCCCTATTAATAAAAATAGTCTTTGAATTCAAATAATTATTTGACTTAACAAACTGATTCTAAGATCCAATTTTGAAGGGACACTTCATCTAATTCAAAGTCGAGTTTTACAAGTCTTATCCATCATTTAACTTGTCAAAACAAAATATATGGAATATTTAATACAAATTTAGTAAAATAAAAATCTAGAACTGATAAGCTCACATCTGGTTCTTCGATACTACCTCCCATAGATGCAAAATCTCGGACAATTGGAAATTCTACCTAGAACCTCGATCTTACCTTCATTTATTTTTTGGAGGCTAATTCTGGATGGTGTCCAGTAGAATATGCGTTCCTAGATCAGTTAGAATTCCCAACTTCTCACTGCTTTCCTCATTTTTCTTCATGAGCTGTAGGAATTCTTGTTTCGAACATTTTTTCCATCTAAGAAGTTTAGCATTGATTTTATTTAAATTCTGAGCAAAACTGCATACCTAAGTAAACTTCATCATCATTCTAGCTCTCTTATCACCAACTTTGAGTGCCTTATCTTGTAATAGTTGATTTTCTTGCCTAATTACCCTAAGTAAACCCTTATACTTATTCAACTTCTTCTTTAGTTTCTGATTAAACTCATCTACACTATTTTCAGGTTTAGGGGACGCAATTTCCTCCAGATCTAGAGTGGGTGCCACTAAATTATCTTCTTTAAATTTTTCAGGAGATATATAAATTAGATCTGGTTTGTTACACGTAACAGGTGTTGGGATTTTCCTATACTCCATCCTAGTCCTAACAACATTTTCCATTTTTTCATTTTCAATCAAGCATGCATTTTTCATGTAGTCATGATTTTACATGCATGCATGCAATTGCATGCATCCTAGTCATCAGTCCCAGCACCTAGCCCTAAGTTAGCTAGCCCCGGGAGCTTCTTTCTGATCAGTTTTATCCCTCCTAGTGCTTAGTGTGCCCTCCTTTCACCTACCACTTGTGAAAGGCGCCCTCTCTCACCTACCACTCAGTTGCACTTTAGTTAGTTGAGTTATCTTTAGATATTTCCTTGATTTAAGGCTAGATTGACTCCTCAACTGACTGTATCACTCCGATGGACCTCCAACGAGACTAGAATGCCTATTCTGACTCCATTTATCTCCTCATGCGCCCTCCACTGAGACTCCTTCATTCAGTTAGTGCTTCCATGTGCCAGTTACACCTACCACACTCAGTTAGACTCAGTTTAACACCTGGTTGACAGTTACTTGTGCATTGATGACTCCATTGATGATGATCAAGAATCCGAGTTGTTCTTTGATGACACTCCATTGATCTGATGATCACTCCATGAAGGCTAATTCGAATTGCCACCTTGGAATTCGAATCCTCATCATTGTATTATTTATTTGTCCATATTGTGATTAATGAATTAGTGTGTGATGTTATTCAGCTTCTATATGAGTTCTACTGTATCATAATTATGTTGCTCCTTTACACTGCATTGACCACTCTTCTTCTATTTTCCTGCTTAATCTTAATCTTTCTTGTGAGGTATACATCAACTCTTAGATCTTCCATGAGGATTTTCACATGGTATCATAGCATGTTGAGAGTATTGTCTATCTCCATTCCTGAGAGTTTTTTTTTGCAGGTTATTATCAAGATTTCGAGTGCAGCAGTTTCTGCACTTTTGCAACAGTAGTAGTTGCATACATTTTCTATTGTTTTTGCAGGTCTTCTAAAACAGCTTCCATGAATCCGGAAGGAATTAATCCTCTTTCTCCATTCAAATATGATGAATGGAAACCACAGATGATAGCACATTTGAAGAGACATGGTCTCTTTGATTATTGTTTTGAAAGAGAGTTCGAATCCTCTGAAGAAGAGAATGACTGGTTAAATGAAGGTGATAGAGCATATGTAGCCATGCTGTATGCTATGTCTTGATGCATGGTACCCCACTTCCTTTCTGTTGAATCTCCAAAAGAGCTATGGGCCCATCTAGATGAAATATTTGGCAAACAGAATGAAGGGATTGGTCCAAACCATTTCGAGAGCAAGCACATTGTTGCATTCTCCCTCCTTGATGGTCTCTCTGATCATGAATCAGTACCAAACATATCTCATATTGAAGTTGTCCACAAAGAAGAAGAACTTGCAAATTCTACACTCATGCTCCAAATTTCTTCTATTTCGAATTCTGTGCTAGCTCACACTCAAGAAATTGCAGAGGTTCTTAAATACTCTCTTGCAAAAGAGTCTATTGGTTTGCATCATGATCTATTGAATGTTTCGGAGGTCAAATCAGCAATTGGAGGTAATTCATTTTCTCTCCTTGATCACTCACCTCTTATGTACTACTATATGATCATTTGTACATGCTCTCAGAAGTTTATTGAAGATGTAGGGCATTTCCATTCGCTTGGGATAATTTATCATGCATTTTATGGTTTTGATCTCACCTCTACTAGTTCGAAGGAGATCTCAAGAAACCATTCATTAAGTCTTGGAGCTGATTTAAAATCCAAGCAATCACCACTTGGGATAATTTCTCATGCATATCATGGTTTTGATCTCATCTCTAATGGTTCAAAGGAGATCTCAGGAAACCATTCTTCAAGTCTTGGATTTGATTTGTATTCCAAGCAATCACTATCATGTGATGGTTCTTTTGGGCATAATCTCACCTATGATGGTTCGAAGGAGAAAAGAAAAGACTATCTACACATTCTTGGATTTGATCCTACCTCAGCTGATTCGAATCATAGGTTCCAGGATCATCCTCATCCTTTTGGATTTGTTCTCATCACATTCGATCTAAAGAGCAAGTACAAGCACATGCTTTTTGAGCATGAACCACTTCTTCTCAAGAAGAAGATACCTCCAAACATATGACCAAGCATCACACCTGCTTGAGTTTGGAGCATTTATTTTTGGTGTGCCCTACAGTCTATTTTGAGGGGGGGTATTTTTCCCATGAGGTTTTCCCCATTTCCTCGGTTTATTGACTGTTATTATTATTCATTGTATTGGGTCACCTTTGGTCTCAGTTACCAAGGCCCAGGATGGATTAAGGGAGGGTGTTGGTATTTTCCTATACTCCATCCTAGTCCTAACAACATTTTCCATTTTTGCATTTTCAGTCATGCATGCAGTCATGATTTTGCATGCATGCATCCTAGTCATCAGTCCCAACACCTATCCCTCAGTTAGCTAGCCCTGAGAGCTTCTTTCTCATCAGTTTTATCCCTTCTAGTGCTTAGTGTGCCCTCCTTTCAACTACCACTTGTGAAAGGCACCCTCTCTGACCTACCACTCAGTTGCACTTCAGTTAGTTGAGTTATCTTTATATCTTTCCTTGATTTAAGGCTAGAATGACTCCTCAACTGACTGTATCACTCTAATGGACCTCCAGTGAGACTAGACTACCTATTATGACTCCAGTTATCTCCTCATGCACCCTTCACTGAGCCTCATTCATTCAGTTAGTGCTTCCATGTGCCAGTTACACCTACCACACTCAGTTAGACTCAGTTTGACACCTGGTTGACAGTTACTTATGGATTGATGACTCCACTGATGATGATCAAGACTCCTAGTTGTGCTTTGATGACACTCCATTGATCTGATGATCACTCCATGAAGGCTAATTCCAATTGCCACCTTGGCATTTGAATCCTCACCATTGTATTATTTATTTTTCCATATTGTGATTAATGAATTAGTGTGTGATGTTATTCTGCTTCTATCCAAGTTCTACTGTATCATAATTCTGTTGCTCCTTTACACTGTATTGGCCACTCTTCTTCTATTTTCCTTCTTAATCTTAATCTTTCTTGTGAGGTATACATCAAATCTTAGATCTATTGTGATTATTTTCACAATAGGTTCCACACATGGTTTTTATTTCTCTTCCTCAAAAACAATGGGAGTAATAGCTTCTGGTTTTGGAGAACATGGAATAACATTGGTGGTCTCTTCCAGACCAACGTGAAACTGCATGACTCTTCTCTCTTTCTATAGACATGACCCTGATTTATCCTTAGAAACTTATCCAAGACAAACTGTTTCTTTTTCCTCTACTTTCTACATAATCATTTTCCCCCTGGATTGGTCTCTATATCTCAACCTTCTCTTTCTATTTTTTAGGCTTCTTTACACTCTTACTTGGAGAAGTCTCTAGGTCAATAATCTTGTTCTCCTTCAAAGAAGGATCAAATTGAGCCTTAAAATTCAATCATAGATTATTAGTTTCTCTAGTATGGGGTCTGCGAAGTTGAAATGGATTGGGCTCACTTTGATTCATTTGATTTTTAATTTGGAATTTATTGTCTGTGACCTTCTGTAGGATGAGAGTTTCGTCAAAATGTTGTTTTAATGCCTCGCTCATCCTATGATTCATCACCCCACCTTCCCCTTTTTCTATATATTCCTTGAATGGTTCATGGATAGGGTTTTATATTTTCCTATGTGAAGAAAATTGCAACTTTTTACTAATAGAGTCTTCAAGTTCTATTTCACCTTTGTGTTTTCCATTGGTTCGACTTCTACTTTTCACCTTTACACTAGGTTTAGTGGAAGAACTACCAATTTCATTAATTTCAATCAACTATGTAGATTCTGTTTTGGCCGAAGTAGCTTCAACAGCTTGAGGTGAGAATGGAAGGTCATTCAGGGTTACAAATTCAGAATTCAATAGGAAATGTTCCCAGCCATGATTGAATTTACTCAATTCTTGCAGAATTAGAAATTTAATTAGGGCTTGATGGTAGATTCCATGATGGTTGTTTGGTGATTTTATTTCCCTAGAGGCCATCTTCGTTAATATTTTTAGGAAGTAAAATGGTAAATTCATAGGGAAAAATCCATCTAAATACAAAAGGAAACACATGTGGTATGATTGCACTGTAGCATACCTCCTTTCCTCGGTTATGTACCTCTGCACGAGCTTGACCAAATGACTATACTCTATTTTGAGCCAAGTTCTTGGTATGCCCCTATGCCAGTTTGGATTTTGATGAGTTTTCAACAAGAACCAGTTACATTCTAGTGTGCTAACCCCCTACAATTTGAACCAACATTATCCCTCTTGTGGTAGTTCATAGGCAATTGCAATAGAATTTTCCGAGTCTGGAAAAGTGAGATATTTAGCTGTTACATTTTCCCCATCAAAGCTTTGTGAAAAAGCTTGAACGACAGGGGTGAAATTCCCTTGTAATTTATGAAAATAGTGAAACCATCCAACCTGCTTGAATTTATATCCAAATTATGGGTATGCATCAAGCACCTCAAAACCCATGGGTTCATATTTGACCAATTTCTTGCTTCGCTTCAATGCCATTTTGATGTTGAGACAAAGAAATAAAAGTATTTGCAGACGACTGATATATTCTTCAATGTGTAGACTAACTAAGGCAAGGGATGACTAACAAAACCCTTGATATACTGCACTATAGAATAAATCATTCCATTTTCAATGTTGGGTCATGCCATGGATTTGGAGGATTCATTGAAAGGAAATCCTAAGTGATTTCATGATTTCCCATGATATCCACATATCTGGTGCTAAAATATGATGTGACTAGAGGTAGAATCAGTAATGAGTGTTATGACAATTCTGCAGTACTGCTTAATTAATATTGCAGTGCAACCACCAAACGATTATGTATCATGGTTTCATAATCGTTTTGTAAAGCAACTACATAACAATTATGCAGTGCAACGTCTTGGAAGAGTTGTAGCCTTAAAGCAAATTCCTTTTATTTCTAAATGCTGAAGAATAAGCAAAAAATAGCACCTGCAAAATTAACAAGGCACCAAAAGGATGCAAACTTTATGCCATCTTTACATGTTTAACAAATAATTATCAAATTGAAAACAAAAAGAATGCAGCAAGAATAGAGATCATACAACATAACTTTAAGAATTAGTGTTTGTCTGAGGAAAATTCCTTGGTGTAGGTTTAGGATAAATTAAAATTTTCATATTCTCATGTTTTGGAAAGTAGCGACCCTAACTGTAGACCTAGGTACTAACACTGGATCCTACTAGGGATATAACTTGTGAGGTGCTAAGAAACCTTGACTTAACTTTACTCTTATTCCTGTAGTTTACAAATATGCTTTATTTACTGAAAAAATATTATTCTCTTTAAATTGAGAATCAAACTGATATGGAACTAATGATTATTTATAGCAGTGCCTTTTCCATTGGGTTATGGAGTCTTACTAGGGAATGTACATCTCACCAATATGTACAATGATATTAGGCTAGCAACAACCTTAGTAAATGTAGAAGTGATTTAGATAATTCCCATTAACTGGGCCTCCAACAACTGTACTACCATCAAGACCTTCTAGGATAAAAGTATTGTTATTTAAGACCTTAGAAATTCAAAATGGCCCAAACCATAATTTATCAAACTTACCATGCTTAGATTTTTCCTCCCTTCGGGTATCCCATCTCAAAACTAAATCGTGAGGGGAAAAAATATATTTTTTTGTTCTTTGATCATAAATGGCTTTAACTCTGTCACGATGTTTCAGATTTTGTTCTAATAATGATTCCCTTAGCTGTTGAGTTTCCACCATATGGTAAATGTTGAAATATTGTAACTTCTAAGAATATTATATTTGTACTTTATTATTCCAGAGATGTTTCATTCCTCCGTGAAGACCTTATTGTATATCCGGAGATGTTTTATTCCTCTGTGGATAATGTGGTAACTTGGGTTATTAGACTTCCCTGGTGGGGGTCGGCCCTGTATGTGTTATGTGGGTTAAAGGGTTATTAGACCACCCTAGAGGGGTCGACCCAGTCATTATTATGTAAAGTGGTTAAGTTGGGGCTGACCTAGTTTGTGTAAAAGACAAGTCGGAGTTGTGTATAAATAGAGGAGGTGTGTTCCTCATTTAACACACATTCACTCACTTGTGATTAGCGCATAAGTGAGAGAGAGATATTGTATGGAGGAGAAGGAGATCATGGTTGATGATTACATCTTTGTATTTTCTGTTCATCTATATTGAGGAAGCTTTGCTGGGTTTTCTACCCCATGAGGGGTTCCCAGGATAAATCTGTGTCTCTTGTGTTTATGCTGTGCTTGTTGTTCTTTCAGTGATCCTGTATATGCTATTGTTATGAAATGGAATGTAATGCTGATATTTTCTATCTTAGCATATTGAATCTTAACATGGTATCAGAGCTAGCCTGAAGGAAGGCAATGTATGGCACTTACGACACTTGCTTCACTTGCGACAATTTGAAGGTTAGGGTTTTATATAGCAAACACCAGTCATCATGGAAATTTCACTATGAATCCATTTTGGAAAAGGTTTAGGATCTGAAACCTTTACAAGTCGTAGATAACATCCCCCTTTACCTTATGTCCAAAGGACATCCTCTACATTGTTTTACTTTGTGATTTAGGATTAGTACAAGTTAGAGTTTCGGCCTCTTCTAGAGCTCAGTCATAAACATGTGACCTAGGAAAAAAGGTCACAACTTGGGCTAGGAAGCCCCAAATGAAATTTAGTAAAACATGATAGGTGGAGCATGGAATTTAGTTTCGAAGGTAATTTTTTTAGAGGCCGAAGTTGAACCAGTGACATGTGGCACGCTGTACAAGTTCGCTCTCCTGTTTTATCCCATAAATAGGTCACGTTGCGACACTTGGCATAACGCTATGTAAGAGAATCCAATTGAGGTCAGACCATATGGGGTTGGAAAGATGACAGGTTAGGCTACCACAATCCGAATTTTGAGACCCTGTGGATTCGTAATTTCATAGATGCACCAGAAACAATCAGGTGCATATTTTTGTCAAAACAGAATTGGATTCTGAGCACCTTCATTCTTGGCTTATCACTGCTACGGGAATTTAGGGCTTCAGAGAAAGTTGGAATTTTTGGAATCGGAGTCCACGGTTGAATGCTCATCATGAAAATCAAAATTTAGATACCAAGATCGAATTTTTTTGGTTGGGAAGAAGTCCGGGCTTGATCAAACCCTAGTTTGGGATTTTGATCGAAAAAGTGGAAAATTAGGGTTTCTACAAAAGTTTGAATTTTTTAAGTCTGTGACCATGGATGGAAGCTCCTAAAAAAAATCAAAGTTTAGAGCTTTGGATCAAACCTTTTGATTGGGCAGAAGGGTGGGATTTATCAAACCCTAGTTCAGGGTCCTGTGCAGTGAATCCGGAAGTTTCAAAGGCAATTTTGAGGGGTCAAATTTTGCAGTTTTCAAAAGTGAAGTATACTGGCTTGATCAGCTCATCAAGCCACATCTTTCCATCCATTCAGAAGCTTGAAATTCAAAATTTGAATTTTTAGGGTTTCTCTAACAAACCCTAATCCAGCTCCAGATCCAGTTTCAACAAATCAAAGTGGATTGGGTTAAAAGTAATCCTAACAGGTATGACTTGAGGAGATACAGGTATGTGTTGAAATATGTTCATGATATGTTTGTCTTCATATTATTGAGGTTAGTACAATTAGGATTGTTTGATAATGAATGCACGTGAATGATAGAAGACATTCATTAATTAGGGTTATGACACTTATGATTGTACTAATGCACTTGTGGTGTTGTTTGAGGATGATGTTGTTTGCTAACAAGATACAAGTACATCAAGAAAGACAAATCAAGTTCTATGACCATGATGACATGGAGACAAAGACTCATCCATAATCTTTGATCACATAGAAGTTCTAGTTATGAGGTATGTATGTCTTTGTTCTACTATGCATAACCTATGAGATATGCAGGTTCTAGCACAAGGTCTCTAAATCATTGAAGAGAACACAGAATATATTGTTTGGGTATGTTAAGGCATAAGCAAGCTTGATAATCTAGGTATGTTTTCCTATATCAAGTTAGAATCCTACTTTGTTAGGATCTTAGGTAAGTATACCTATGTATGAAATAATCATGACCATACATACTTAAGATTATTTAGAATTATAATGTTTTGATAGTATTGAGATTATACTAATGAATGTATGTTTGTGTATGAGATCATGAGGATGACACTAGTGCACACTTGAGCATGCATAGTGGTCCAAGATGGATAAGAAGTTCAAAGACATATAGAGATCAAGCGGGAGGCAACCATAAAAGATAAGTATTTGAATTGTTATTTGAATCTCTGAAATAGTAAATGATATTGCTTGTAATAGTTGTATGCATATTTGTATTCCTAGAATATATCATGCATATCGTAAGCATTCATATAGCATTGAACAATATACTACTAATATGCATATGATGGGTAAGTTGGACAAAGATTCCATTGTTGCTTGTCTAGAATGAAACCTCTTTGGTGACATGCTGAGACATGTGCATGCTCTCGATAGTATGTTCTGGTAGAGATGGAAGGCATCTAGATAAACACTGTATGCATACTATGGAAAAGTGTTGTGCCAAAGTATTGGTCAAGATAGTTGCATAACCATGTGAATCATATTTGTATGCATAATAGGTTATCATGATTTGATGATTATGAAGCATTACTAATCATGTAATTAACTTTGATTTGTAGGAAAGATCATGAAGAATGATGAACACCGAACAAGTGATGTATGTTCATCAAGAAGATTTACAAATCAAACATACTATAGAAGGCTTATGGCTAGAAGATTCTCTTAGAAAGAGGAAGAGGATCATGACGAGATGTTTGCTCCAAGTTGCTAGATAAGACCATTATCTTACTGGTGTAAATAAAGAAGAAGTGCGAATCAAGAAAACTCCTAGGATTCAATTGAAGAAAGCTCTGTACGGGTACCCAGGATTGATAGTCATTTGATGAGATTAATGATCACGATGGGTGATGCGGATTTCAACCTTTGCTACAAGGTTGAAGATGGTTTCTATATACAGATGACATGGATGCAAGAAGGAACTCACCACAGAGTTCGAATGATCTTGAGGCTCATATCAGTAGACCCATCTGACGGGAGATGGAACAG
Source organism: Larix kaempferi (assembly GCA_027924585.1). NCBI lineage: Eukaryota > Viridiplantae > Streptophyta > Pinopsida > Pinales > Pinaceae > Larix > Larix kaempferi. The sequence continues at coordinate 22,262,663 of BSBM01000502.1, forward strand.
ATAGATATGCAGAAGATCACTCAATGAAGAGTGTGAATGATGTTCAGTCACAGAGGGAGAGTTGAGAGTTTCTTGACAAGCTTGGGATTTACAAAAAGTAAAGCTGATCCTAACCTTTACCTTAAGGTTATGGATGATACTATTATTGTACGTGGATGATCTCTTTCTAACAGGGAATGAGAAACAGATCATGGAAAGCAATAAGAAGCTAGCTACAGAATTTGAGATGAAAGATCTCGGATTGATGCATTACTTCCTAGGTCTGGAAGTATGGCAAGGCTTAGAAGGAATCTTTCTCAACCAGGGAAAGTATGCTGTGGAAATCTTGAGAAGATTTGATATGTTGGAATGTACAACCATGGCCACTCTCATGGGTTCCAACTTGAAGCTGTTAGTTGATGACTCATCAAAGTTAGTGGATGTAACTCTAAATAGACAGATTATTGGGTCATTGATGTATTTGACGAATACTAGGCCATATATATGCTTTGTTGTGAACACCTTGAGTCAGTATCTAGTGGAACCTAGGCGTGTTCACTTGATATCTACAAAGCATATGGTGAGGTACCTAAAAGCTATGATAGACCTTGATCTATATTATCTTGGAGATCATGACTTCAGATTGTATGGCTACATAGATGTTGATTGGGCAGGACGTGTATTAGACAGGAAGAGCACATCGGGTGGATATTATTGTTTGGGATCTGCCATGATCTCATGGTTTAGTAAGAAGCAGTCAAGTGTGGCTCTCATCACAACTGAAGCGAAATATATAGTTGCTTGCTCTGCTAATTGTGAAGCGGTATGGCTTCGAAAGTTATTATCAGGATTGTTTGACTTAGAGATGGACTCCATTGTGATCCTGTGTGACAACCAGAGTTGTATCAAGATGACAGAGAATCCAGTGTTCCATGATAAGTCAAAGCACATAGAGATCTGATATTTCTATATACGGGATATGGTGCAGAAAGGAGCTATCAAGCTTGAGTATGTGAGCACTGACAAACAAGTTGCTGATGTGTTGACCAAACCTCTATCTCGAGTAAAGTTTAAGTATTTCAGAGACAAGCTTGGGGTAGTTCAGAAGGACCCTCCTCGAAAGGGGGAGTGATATGCTTGATGAAGATATTTTTTGGATACTGGTATCGATTTGAATACCTGTATCGATGATGAGATTGCTTATATTGACAGTAAGGTCGATGATAAGGATACATGTATTGATGAGGATACTGTATCGTTGATGTGGATACTATATTGATGAGGATACTGTATCGTTGATGTGGATATTATATTGATGAGGATACTGTATCATTGATGTGGATACTGTATTGATGTGGATACTTGTATCGATGATGAGCTACTTGTTTTGATGATGAGGTCATTGTATGGTCCCTAGTGGACGTGATAGGATTGCATCATCCCGGAACCACTAGTTCAAAATGTACTAGATGGGGATTGTATCATCTCGGAACCACTAGTTCAAAATGTATGTGATGGGGATTGCATCATCTCGGAACCACTAGTTCAAAATGTACGTGATGGGGTTTGCATCATCCTGGAACCACTAGTTCAAAATGTACGTGATGGGGATTGCATCATCCCGGAACCACTAGTTCAAAATGTACGTGATGGGGATTGCATCATACTGGAACCACTAGTTCAAAATGTACATGATGGGGATTGCATCATCCCGGAACCACTAGTTTAAAATGTACGTGATGGGGATTGCATCATCCAAGAACCATTAGTTCAAAATGTACGTGATGGGGATTGCATCATCCAAGAACCACTAGTTCAAAATATACGTGATGGGGATTGCATCATCCAAGAACCACTAGTTCAAAATGTACGTGATGGGGATTGCATCATTTGGGAACCACTAGTTCAAAATGTACGTTATGGGGATTGCATAATCCCGGAACCACTAGTTCAAAATGGACAAGAGGGGATTGTATCATCCCCGGACTTCGGTCCTTGAATTGATCCATAGACATATGTTTTCGAGAAGTGATCCCTAGTGGACGAGAGGGGATTGTATCATCCCCGGACTTCGGTCCCTAAATTGATCCGTAGACAGATGTCTCCGAGAAGTGGTCCCTAGTGGACGAGAGGGGATTCTATCATCCTCGGACTTCGATCCCTGAATTGATCCGTAGACATATGTTTTCGAGAAGTGGTACCTAGTGGACAAGAGGGGATTGCATCATCCTTGGACTTCGGTCCCTGAATTGATCCATAGACATATGTCTTTGAAAAAGAGGTCCTTAGACTCTGTCTAAGTTGACGAGTGGACTGCATCGTCCCTAGACATGTTATGGTGTCTTAAATGGATCATGTGTATTGCAGGGTATGCTGCTATGATGCTGTTGATCGTGATGATCTAGATGATGATGCTGTTGATCGCGATGATCTAGATGACGATGCTATTGATCGTGATGATATAGATGATGATGCTATTGACCGTGATGATCTAGATGATGATGCTATTGATCGTGATGATCTAGATGATGATGTTGTTGATCGTGATGATATAGATGACGATGGTGTTGACCATGATGATCTAGATGACGATGATGTTGATCGTGATGATCTAGATGATGATGGTATTGATTGTGATGATCTAGATGACGATGTTGTTGATCGTGAGATGACGATGCTGCTGATCGTGAGGATCCAAATGTTGATGTTGCTATATCTATTCAAGTGTTGTAGAAGATGAAGATTCAGTACTGAAGATGTTGATGTTACAGGATTGAAGATGTTCCAGTAACTGCTTGAGTTACTGATGATGTATAAAGAAAGCTTCCAATGATTTATAGATGTATCATGTATGATGCTGATGACTCCTTGCTCTTGCATATGTTGTTATAATATCCTTCTCGTTAAGGGGGAGTGTTGAAATATTGTAACTTCTAAGAATATTATATTTGTACTTTATTATTCCGGAGATGTTTCATTCCTCCATGAAGACCTTATTGTATATCCGGAGATGTTTTATTCCTCCATGGATAATGTGGTAACTTGGGTTATTAGACTTCCCTAGTGGGGTTCGGCTCTGCATGTGTTATGTGGGTTAAAGGGTTATTAGACCACCCTAGAGGGGTCGGCCCAGTGAGCATTATGTAAAGTGGTTAAGTTGGGGCTAACCTAGTTTATGTAAAAGACAAGTTGGAGTTGTGTATAAATAGAGGAGGTGTGTTCCTCATTTAACACACTTCACTCACTTGTGATTAGCGCATAAGTGAGAGAGAGATCTGCTATGGAGGATAAGGAGATCATGGTTGAGGATTACATCTTTGTATTTTCTGGTCATCTATATTGAGGAAACTTTGCTGGGTTTTCTACCCCATGAGGGTTTCCTAGGATAAATCTGTGTCTGTTGTGTTTATGCTATGCTTGTTGTTCTTTCAGTGATCCTGTATATGCTATTGTTGTGAAATGGAATGTAATCCTGATATTTTCTGTCTTAGCATATTGAATCTTAACAGTAAATTCTCTGCTTAATGGAATTTGGTTCTTCAACTTCATCGTGCAGAAACTTTAGAACTGGAAAGCCTAATTGAACATGAAAGATTGCATCAGCACCATACACAAGTTGGAAAGCAGAAGTACCAATAGATTTTTTAGTACTTACCCTATCAGCCCAAAGTGCATAGTTAAGCCTAGTATCCCACGTCCTTTTCTTTTCAGACAACAATTTCTTAATTTTGTTAACAAGATTTTTGTTGGTAGATTCTGCAAGGGCATTACCTTGAGGGTAATATGGAATAGAATTTTTAAGAATTATGTTATACTTCTCACAGAAATGTACCATATTGGCATACTTAAAGGAAGGTTCATCATTGGTTAGCAATTTCCGTGGGAAAACAAACCGTGCAAAAATATATTCCTCTAAAAAGTTCATGATTATCTAATCTGTTGCTTTCCTTGTCAAAATTGATTCAACCCATTTGGTGAAGAATTATGTAGCTATAAAGATATATTTATGCTTCCTGCTAGATGAAGGATTGATTTCACCAATAAAATCTAATCCCCATTGTTGGAAAGGGGCATCAACAACAATGGGTTTTAATGGAAAAGGAAACAATTTTTGTTTCCCTACGAATTTCTGAAATTCTATACAAGCCCGGATCATGGCAAATACATCATAGAACAACGTGGGCTAGTAGTATCCTTCCCTCAAAATTTTAAAAGTTGTTGTTTTCCAATATCTATGTCCTCCACAAGCTCCACTATGCAAATATAGAGTCTCCATATTGGCTTCATCTCGATCAATGCATCTCAATAACACTCCTCCAGGATCTTTCCAAAATAATGTTTTGTTAATTATGCAATATTTCTAGGCTTTGATCTTTAAAGATCTAAAATTTTTCTTGTCATAGTCGGGTGGACATTGAATATTTAACAAAAAAAATACAACATATTTATACCAACTTGATGTTGAGCACTTTTCTATAACCTGTGAATTTTCATCATCTTTCTGTGTTTCATTCAAAGTGAACCAATCTAAAATTAGATTAATTCCAAGTGATTTACAATTTGAGTTAGCAAGAAGCTTAGTTAGACCTTGACCTTTTATTAGCTTTGTAGGATTTATTTCGACATCATACTCAAGTAATCTATCTATCCATTTACCATGCTTACCTTCCCTATCAGGTTGCACTAGTGTTAATTTTTTGATAATTTCATTCCATTATCATTAGGATCTCTAAGAGAATAACATGTACAACATATCTACAACATATCAATCATAAACACAATCATGCAAGCACACAAGAGACACAGAGTTTCACTGGGGAAAACCAAGAAGGTGAAAAACCCCGCAACTTCCTCAGAGATAGAATAAGACCCAATACAAGATCGCAAGGATCAAAACCAATAAGATGTCTCTAGTAGATGCTTCTCCTCCTCCACATGTGTGCCAATTTCTCTCTTAGCTATGCGAGCTTGAGAAGTGAGTGAATGAATCAAATGAGAGACACAACCTCTCTATTTATACACTGACTTGACCTGCCAATAAATCATTGGGGCCAACTTCTCAATGAAGCCTAATAACCCAACCTCATGACCTAACTAGGGCCGACCCCACATTGGTGGTCTAATAACCTATCAATCCAAATGATGACACTTGTAATAGAACTTGCGACACTTGCAAATAAAAATGATGACACTTCCAATCCAAGGAATATAACATCTCTGTTGGATATACAATAAAGTAAAAATGTAATACACAGAAGAATATCTTCCAAAGTTACAAATACATAAACACTTCCTCTTAACTAGGAAGGTATTCTGAACATAGGTCATCAATACATATTGGCACAAGTCTTCAATTCTGGAGCTGGATCATCATCACTAGATCACGGAGCATCATCATCATCACTGCTGCTGTACTTGACATCTTGATCACTAGTCTATCTCTGAATTCTGCTCGTCATAGGAAGTTCTATAGAGCCATCCCTTTTTCATGCTGGATGTAGGCCCACCACCTGTAGGTCTTCATCAACATTGGCCATACTCTTGAATCCTCAGGAATTATTATGTGTGTCACAATGCCTCGAAAGAGTACCCTAGGATCCTTTATGTGCTGAAGCACGACCGACAATATCTCCCAGGTCCAATTACATGTGACTGTCAGAAAATCTTAAAAGAGTGTCTTGCCTAGAAAGATCTCTAAAGAGCATCCAAGGTCTTTTATGTGACTAGCACAACCTATCCGGATCTCCAGGACGTATTACATGTGACCCCCACCACAAAGCCTCGAAAGAGCATCCCAGGACTGATTACAAGCGTACTGCTCAACCTATTGGATATGCCAAGTCTAGTTACATGTGGTCATGGCAAAGCCTTGAAAGAGCATCCCAGGACTGATTATGAGCGTAATGCTCAACCTATCAGATCTCCTAGGTATAGTTACATGACATAGGACAAACCTCGAAAGAGCATCCCAGGACTAATTACGAGCGTACTGCTCAACCTATCGGATCTCCCAGGTCTAGTTACATGGCCTCCCAGAGCAATTCCTTGAAATAGTATCCTAGGATTGATTACGAGCGTACTGCTCAACCTATCAGATCTCCCAGGTCTAGTTACATGCTCATCTGCACAACCTGTCCATGGCCATAGAGTATAACAGGATACTCACCATACATCATCCTGATGTACATGATCATCCTGATCATCACCATAGCATTGTCCTGATGCATATCATCCAGAGTATCATCCTGACACTCATCACACATGATCATCCTGATCATCATCGCTGCATTGTCTTGATGCACATCATCCAGAGTATCATCTTGATACTAATCACACATGATCATCCTGATCATCGTCTCTGCATCGTCTTGATGCACATCATCCAGAGTATCATCCTGATACTCATCACACATGATCATCCTGATCATCGTCGCTGAATCATCCTGATGCATATCATATACATGATCCAACTGATCATACAAAGCATCCAACTGATGCATATCAATATACATGATCCAACTGATCATACAAAGCATCCAACTGATGCATATCCAAAGCAGTAATTGGAACATCGTCCTGATGCTCATCACATAGCGCTTACATCCACAACCATGGGAAGGATCCTCCTCTCACCATGCTTGGAATGGATCCTGTAAATGTGTCCCATCACTTCTTCCTCGAAGTGTCTTCAATCTCAAGAACACCAAGCCTCTCTCTGAAGTACTCAAACTTCACTCTGGCTAGTGGTTTCGTCAACATATTTGTAGGCTACTCATCTGTCGCAACATACAGGAGCTTCACTGCTCCTCTCTGCACCATATCCCTGATATAGTGATATTTGATCTCAATGTGCTTCGACTTGTCATGGAACATCGGGTTCTTAGACAACTTCACACAACCTTGGTTGTCACAGAATATACAGGTAGCATCCAACGGGAGATCAAATAACTTAGACAGTAGCTTCCTAAGCCATACTGCCTCACAACTAGCCAAACAAGCTGTGACATACTCTGCTTCGGCTGTACTCAGTGCTACGTAGGACTGCTTCCTGCTAAACCAAGAGATCACACCTGATCCCATACTGAAGCAACACCCATAAGTGCTCTTCCTATCTACAGCACTACCTGCCCAATCTGAATCAACATAACCCTCTAGGTTAAACTTTTGATTTGCATCATACTTGAGCCCATGATCAATTGTACCCTTCAGGTACCTCAGAATATGCTTTACAGCAACCAAGTGAACACCTCTCGGATCCATAAGGAACTGGCTCAATGTGTTCACTGTAAAGCAAATATCTGGTCTCGTGTTCATCAGGTAAATCAAGGACCTAATCATCTGACGATACACCGTGACATCAACTGGATCAGATGAAGCATCACACAAAAGATTCAGGTTTGATGCCATAGGTGTGTCCATAGCCTTGCAGTCCATCATCCCGAACCACTTCAGGATCTCTACTGCATACTTCCCTTGTCCAAGAAAGATCCCATCTACACTCTACCACACCTCCATGCCTAGAAAGTAGTGCATCATCCCCAAGTCCTTCATCTCAAACTCGACAGCAAGCTTCCTCTTCATGTCGGCAATCAATTTATCCTCACCTGTAACAAACAGGTCATCCACATACAAAAGTAGTATCACAGGATTTCCTTCCTCAACCTTGTAGTAAAGGTTGGAATACGATTTACTCTTGGTAAATCCCAAATTGGATAGAAAGCTGTCTATCCTACCATACCAAGTTCTGGGTGCTTGCTTCAACCCATACAAGGCTTTCTTCAACCTGCACACATATGACTCCCTGTCATGTGTCTCAAAAACAAGTGGCTACTCCACATAAACTTCCTCTTCGACTACACCATTCAAGAAAGTTGTCTTGGCATCCATATGGTGTATCTTACATTTCATCACTGCAGCCAGAGCAAGTACTGTTCTGATGTAATTGTATTTGGATACAGGAGCGGAAGTTTCTTCATAGTCTATTCCCTCTTTCTAGGAGAAGCCATGAGCTATGAACCTCGCCTTGTATTTCTATATGTTGCCATCTACAACATGCTTGATATTATAGATCCACTTGGAAGTCACAATAGACTTCACTTCAGGTCTTGGGACTACATCCCAAACATCATTCTTCATGATCGACTGGTACTCCTTCATGATCGACTGGTACTCCTCGACCATGGCATCCTTCCATTCTTTCTTTTCCGCTACTTCTTCATAACTAGAAGGTTCTTTGTTCATACTATCACAGAGTAAGGCAACATAACTGGTATGTGATCTAGTCCTCTTACTTTATCTGTGTTCTTCTTCTGGAATGCCATTCCTTTCTGCATCTCGAATGAGCTCTCTAGCCCATGCAGGTTTCCTCTTGTGAGAGTTCTTCTCATGAGGTGGATCTATAGGTTCTTGTGGATGTTCAATTTCACGATCTTCTTCTGGAATTGCTTCATTCATAGTGGTGTCTTGAAATATGGTTACCTTTGGTTCTTCATTTTCTTCAATAGGTGTCTTCCTTGATTCGATGTATGCTGAGTCTTCATCAAATGTTACATCCCTGCTGATGTCAATCTTCTTGAACCTTGGAAAGTATATTCTATAAGCCTTTGAGCTTTCACTATAACCCACCAAGATGCCCTTCTTTCCTAAAGGATCTAGATTTGTCCTTTTTTCCTTTAGAATGTGTGTATATACAGGACAACCAAATATCCTGAGATGGCTAACTTCAGGTTTCTTACCAAAGAAGACTTGTTCTGGTGTCTTGTTGTCAAGTATCTTATGAGGTGTTCCGTTCTGCACATATAGAACTGTCCTAACTGCTTCTGCCCATAGATGCATAGGAAGATCTTGGTCATGAAGCATTTCCCATGCTGCTTCCATGATAGTCCTATTCTTCCTTTCTGCAACTCCATTTTGTTGTGGATTGTAGGGAGCAGTCAACTCCCTGTTAATCCCTAAATCACTGCATAGTTTCTTGAAATCACTTGAAGTGAATTCTCCACCATTGTTGGATCTGAAGGTCTTGATCTTCTTATCAGTTTGATTTTCTATCAAGGCTTTGAATTCCTTGAACTTATCAAACACTTCATCTTTATTCTTCAAGAAATAAACCCAAGTCTTCCTAGAGAAATAATCAATGAAAGAAACATAGTATACATACCCACTTAGAGAACTGGAAGACATCGAACGCATACATCAGAGTGGATAGTCTCCAAGATTCATTTTTCTTTGCTTTCATTGTTTGGAAATGTCTTCTTTGTGTTCTTTCCTTTTGCACATCCTTTCAAAGACCTTCATACTTTGACTGGATTTCAGGAAGACCTTCTACAACTTTTCTTGCAATTGGTAGTGCTCTATAGTGCACATGTGCAAGCCTTCTATGCCAAAGTTCACTTGGCTCCATGGATTCATGTACCATGGCATGTTTAGGTTGTCCCTTCAATTTGTACAATCATCCCTCTTGCTCTCTAATCACTACTGCATCATCTATGGTCTTACCATTTGTTCACATGAGTACTTAGCCATCCACAAATTCAACTCTAATCCCTTTTACATCCAAAGATGATATGGATAGGAGATTCTTCTTGAGCCTAGGTACATATAGAATATCTTTCATCTTCAAAGACTTCCCAGAGTCTAGTTTGTAGGAGGCTTCACCACTTCCTTTGATAGGATATTGATAGTCATCCCCAAGTTTCACTTTATGAGGTGACTCACGTTCAGATAGATCTACAAAGGATTCTTTAAACCTAGTCACGTGTTTGGAAGCCCCACTATCAATAAGACAATCATCACATCCATGAGAGATAGTACCTGTGAGAGCAGAGATTAGAACATATTCAACTTCACTTGACAAGTCATCACTTTCTGCTCTAGTCTTCTTCTTGGGAGGTTCATCATCCTCAGTAGCATGAGCATGATATCTCTTCTTGCTGCCCTTCTTCTTCTTGTTGAGGTTGTTGTTGTTGTTCTTTTTGTTCTTAGGACAATCTGAGGCAAAGTGTCCCTTATCATTGCATGTAAAACATCTTAGATCTTTCTTATCTCTATGATGATAGTGTGAAGTTTTCTTGTGATGAGAATGCTCCCTCTTGGACTTTCCTTTCTTGGTGTGTGTTGTGAGAGCTTGATCTTCATTTCCCATCTTTTCTTCTCAGGCCACAAGCCTAGCTTCTTCTTTAGAACATTCCTCCCATAGTCTACTGAAGGATGTTAGTTTCCTTCTTGCAAAGATTCCTTGGATGAAGGAGTCCCATGACCTAGGTAGGCCATTCAATGTGGTCATTAAAATTTCACCATTCTCCACTACTTCATCCACAACTTCAAGTTGTTCCTTGATCTGAGAGACCTTAGAAAAGTAGGATTTAATGGTCTCTCCATTCTGAAGCTTTACCCCCTTCAATTGGTTCCGCAGAGTCATCTTCCGATTTATGTTCTTTCCTTCTTTGTTAGAGAAACCTTAAAAATTCAAAATTTGAATTTCAAATTTCTGAAAGGATAGAAAGATGTGCCTTGTTGAGCTGGTCAAGCTGGTATATTCAGATTCTGAATTCTGCAAAGTTTCACCCCTCAAAATTACTTTTGAAACTTCCGGATTCACTGTACAAGACCCTGAATTAGGGTTTGATTTTCCTGGAGCTTCACCCAACCAAAAATTTCAATCCAAAGCTCTAAACTTTTATTTTTTAGAGGAGCTTCAAGCCATGGTCTCGGATTTCAGAAATTCCAATTTTTGCAGAAAGCCTAATGTTTAGGTCAAAAACTGAAAATGCTCAGAATTGAATTCTGTCTCGACAGAAAGTTTCGCCCTTGCTAGGAGAGTCAATATATCCTCCTTCCTTTGATGATCTGTGGAGAGAAACACAAATATTAAGAATCCCTAGCTTCCGCAGCTGCACAATGCCTTCTTCTTAGGTCAGCTCTTATACCATATTAATTTTTCGATAATTTCATTCCATTATCATTAGGATCTCTAACAGAATAACATGTATAACATATCTACAACATATCAATCATAAAAACAATCATGCAAGCACACAAGAGACACAGAGTTTCACCAGGGAAAACCAAGAAGGCGAAAAAACCCGCAACTTCCTCAGAGATAGAATAAGCCCCAATACAAGATCACAAGGATCAAACCTAATAAGATGTCTCTAGGAAATGCTCCTCCTCCCCCACACGTGCGCCACTTTCTCTCTTAGCTATGCGAGCTTGAGAAGTGAGTGAATGAATCAAATGAGAGACACAACCTCTCTATTTATACACTGACCTGACTTGCCAATAAATCACTGGGGCTAACTTCTCAATGAAGCCTAATAACCCAACCACATGACCTGACTAGGGCCGTGTTGAGGCCTCGGGGGTGCAGGGTATTTGCAAGGTGATGGAATGGGTCCAAGGCTCCCAACAAAGGGTGAAAACCCAAACTAAAAGGCTTCGAAAGACCCTACGCAAGGGCAGTTCTATCCCTAGCCTGTTTGGTCTGGAATTCTCCCATGGATATTTGGCCTCCGCTGGCACTCTATGAGTAGATGGGTTTGATCGATAGATCAAAATTCAATACGGAAAACAAAAGCTTAAAACTAAGTCTACTCTAAACTAACCTATTAAAAAAAGGGTATATTCTAAGTTAGACCTATTCTAAGGGAAAGCTTGTTGTTGTGCAGATCAATCTTGATGTGAGAGGAACAAGTGTGTGTGCCAACTTCAACAGAAATGTAAAAGATGCATGTACTTGTCTACTTAGATCATAATCAGTTTAATGAAAATTAAATGATGATAACGTAAGCATGTAAACCTGTTCAAGATAAATATGTAATCACTATGTTAGTTAAAAAATTAACAATGATTATTTGGCAATTGATCATTTGCAGAAATCGATAAAGAAAGTAACTTAACTGACAAAAATTCAATTAAACATTTTCTCACATAAATCAGCTATAAAGAGAAATCGGTATAATATATATTTATATGAGTTGATTGCTTGCAAAGATCAAATACTGTAGATGACAATTTTAAGAAATTAGGCATCGTCAAAGAAACTCGAACAATAAAAAAGAGATGATTGGAAAGATTACTTCACTGTATAAACGAAATCTGTAAACAAAATTACAAAGCCCTGTAAAAACAGAGTATCTCCAATTCGTCTCCTGTTGATTCCTTAACCAAAAATTCCCAACCCCCCTATTTTCCTGAGAGGTATTCTTCCTTAAATAAGGATTACAATGGAGTACAAAAAGGGAATCCCAAAAGATAGGGATTATAGAGTTTAAATCCGGCTATTAATCCAGGGAATTCAGTCATAATAATCTAAACAATTTTAACTCAGCAGATTCCCTCCGTTTCGAGGTAATGTTTGAACAAAAGTCATCTTGGAATTTCAAGAAAATCCCGTAGCAAAATTGTAGAATTTGTGAACAGCTTAAAAGCTATCGACAACAAGGAAGAGTTGGTCCTCCAAGGCTTCCTGTTGAATCGCCCCAGAATCTCCTGGATGATCCATAACGCTCTCAAAAACAGAAAAATCGGACAACGGATCTTGTTTGATGGGAGTTGATGATGTATCGGGTTCTTCATTAATTATGAAATCTTGGATAATAGAGTCATCTTGATCATGCAGCTAGTTCACTGCTTTCCTCTTCGTCCCTTTGAGGAGGCGATAAACAAACTGGCATAATTTTAGAAACTTCTTCTCCGCTACCACAGTTGATATCAGGAACCCCTGCATCAAAAAGTGGTGACGTAAGTTCAGGAAACAACAAAGAATGAAGCTCTTCGTGCATAGAAGATTCATCGAAAGTTTCATAACCCGTCTGCATGTTTATTCACCAAATTGTTAGAAAGCAAATTTTCCCAAACAAGAAACCTTTCTAACAAATTCAAACGAAGAACTAAGTGCTCCATACTTGCGGTCATATTTAAGATAAGTTAAAGAGGATCAAAATGATTGAATATGATGAGCTGCTATGATTAAGATCATGTGAATTTGGGGATTACAATCATTTGAACTGGAATGAAATGATGTTGTAGCATTTCAATCCGAAATAGATCATAACAAGTACAATTTCACTAGAATGAAGCATAATCTAATGTCGCATCTGAAAACTATCATTTGCAGGTTAATCTTATCAGGAAATCATATCTTGAAGGATGATCATGCAATGCGAAGTGAAGTGAGAATCCTGGCCGTGAGAATAGTGAAAACAAGACATTGCAACGTAAATTCGAATGATTGAATTTCATCCATTGGATCAACTAAACGGATGGTGAGGATTTAGGAATGTAGGATGCCGGATAAGACTTTGGGGAATTATTCCTCAGTTTATTCATGATTCCCGAAATCCGCAACCTAAAAATTATGGGTTTTAGGATCACACACCTAAATCAAAATACAAAATGCATTTCCGAAAGCCGCAACCCGAAAATTGTGAGTTGCGGGTTTCGGAAACATACTATGCAACTTAAAAGAAAAAACGGGAATCCAAAATCCGAAAGCTGCAACTGCGGGTTTCGGGTTTCGGGGTGACGATTCCCAAACTTATTAACAAGAAGTTCCCGCATCCCACACCTTTTGGGTTGCGGGTTTCGGGATCACCAAACTCAGCCAACTGAAAATTGCTTTCCCACAACCCGCAACTGTCAGGTTCGGGATTTCGGGTTTCCGAGTGTCGGGTTTCGGGTAGGTAGAAAGGAAAGAGACTTAAAATTTGAATCTTTCTGCAACCAAAACATTTGAATTTTTTTTTAAAGGAAAACAATATGATCAAGCTAAAGAAAGGCATAAGTATAAGATTGTAGAAACCAAGCTCAAAATTCATATTCATAAGGAGACTTGCGCGAATATCTTTGCGCTAATTTAAAATTGGGGCTCTCATGCTTGACTGAAGCATGGGATCTGTTGTGGCTACAGCAAATGGCGACTGGCTATGAAGAACCAGTTATCTCTGCAAACAAACTTCAGTTAGAACAGTGTACTGGTCAAATTCCCTTTTCAACCTGAATTTTTTAGAAAATATTGGTAAAGAGGCAACCAATAAGAAAAAAACATAAGATTGATATGTTCCTAACAATGATCATGTTAAAAGTAATGCAAATATGATAAGGAGGATTAGGAGACAGTAATACTTCTTTATCATTATGCATTCATTGAATCAACAGCTTGTGATAAACCTGGGACAAACTTAAAACTACTGGTGGATATCCAATTTACACATCACCTTGGTTTATTAATTGGTTTTATATAGAACGATCCTTCTTACTATATACATAGTTTTTTTTATTATTATTATTTTATTATAAGACCTTGCTCATACAAGACCACTTCCCTGACCTGGTAAGTAGATATTGACAGCACCATTCATAGACCTAATCCAGAAACTGATCAAGCTAGCTTGGTAAGGAGACCTCTTGTCCTTCAGCTGTGACACTAAATGAAACTATCATGGCTTGGTGACCACATGCTGATAGCTTTAGTCCAGATTAAACCCATGATCATGGTAGGGATGGCTTGTGATAAGACCCCCCTATCCTTGTACACAACAGGGATCTTATAAAAGGAAAATACAGGCATTATTCAAAGGATAAACTACAAGGCACTGTCGGGGCTTGGTAACCTCATGATGACAACATTACTCACCAGTGTTCTGTAGATCATGAATGGACCGAACTGTGATAGGATCTTCCACCTCTCAAGAGAACTGAGAGTCATCTTCCAAGTGTGGTGGCTTGACGTGATGATGTCATTCCACCCTATGAACCTAAAGGGATGGATTGTGATAAGACCCCCCTCCTTGCAGCCTATCATTATTTAAGAATATTATTAACATGGTGACTGTAACAGGATCTAGAGAAGATAAAGCTGACCAGTTTATTGTGATATGATGTGACAATGAGACATAAGATAAAAACATCCCAACTACTTCCCGCATCTCAATTAAACAGATAAAACATTTAAAAGGTAATGACCACAATGAAAAGATATCAATATCGAGGTCCTGCATCATTTGGCTGTGCATTTTTTACAAAACATATTCTGATATCAGCCAAAAGAGGTTGAGACCATCATACCATCCTGCACGTTCAGCTAGAGATCAAATTAGAACTGGCTTCAAATTACTGCCAAATGTGTGGATCTTGTTATTCAAAAGAAAACAATGCAATCAATACAAAGAAAACACAAATCAAACCTATGTACAAAAGTATCATATTTTTCAAATGAAGTACTTTTTGAGCAGTGCAACATTCACTGGATAAGTGTCTATGACTCCCTCTAGTGTTTGTAATTGAATAGTGTTGGGACGCATCTTTTCTGTAATAATGAAAGGTCCTAGCCAAAAGTGTTGGAATTTGGTATACTGGTTTTTATCCTTATGTTGTTTATCCCACCTTAATACCAAATCCCCAACTGAGAATTCTCTGTCAGATGAAGATTTCTCTTCAAACCATCTCTTCACCATTTGTTGATGATGATACAACTTATTCTTAGCCACTTCTCTGTCTTCCTCTAGCTTGAGCAGTGTGTCAATTCTATGCTAAAGGGAAGAAGAGTCATCTTCTTGGATAGATTGGGCTAATTTCAATGAAGGGATGGTGAGGTTAGCAGGAAGAACAACTTCCTTTCCATACACCAGATAGTAGGGTGAGTTCTCGATTGCTGCCTTTGGGGTGATTCGGTTTGCCCAAAGAGCATTATAGAGCTGTGTGTGCCAATCTTTATGATGAGAAGATACAATCTTTTTGAGAATATTTATTAGATTTTTATTTGAAGACTCAGCCAACCCATTAGCCTAGGGATCATAATTGGAACCAAACTTTAGCTTAATCTCTTTTTCAAGGGCATAATGTGTCAGATCGATCGAGGAAAAATAGGATGCATTATCGAAAACAAGATATTTTGGTACGCCAAACCTGGTAACTATCTGACTGTCAAGAAAAGCAATTACCTGGTTTGCATTACATTGTCTAAGTGGGATAGCTTCTTTCCACCTGGTGAAGTAATCGGTGGCTATAAGAATATACCTATGTTGCAGGGAAGAAGTGGGGTTTATTGGTCCAATGAAATCTAGTCCCCACTGCTGAAATGGGAACTTAATTGTGACTGGCTGCAAAGGAAAAGAAGATTTCTTAAACTTCCCTGTACATTTCTAGCATGGTTCACACTTTCTTGCATAAGCATATGCATCTTTAAACAATGTAGGCCAGTAATATCCTGCTCTGAGAATTTTATGAGCTGTAGTTTCTCCTGAGAAATGGCCTCCAGCTGGTCCTATATGAAATTGAAAGAGAATATCATTAGTCTCATGCTTTTCTAAACACCTGAGAAAAACCCCATCATAGTTCTTTCTAAACAAGACTTCATTAATGAATTGATAAGGAGCATCTTTCAACCTTAATGCTCTACGTTTATTAAAGTCAAGGGTTTCAGGAGCAAACCCATGGTTCAGAAAAAATTTGATATGTTCATACCATTTGGATGTAGAAGTATCAATAGTATTGACAAAACCTGTTAGGACGTCTTCCTCCTACTCCCATTCACTCTACTGCTGTGTAGGATCGTTCAACTGAGTGGTGAGAAGACAGAGACCTTGTCCTTTTACAATTTTGGCCGGTCTGATTTCTAGATCATACTCTTGCAAGGCTGTCATCCAATGAGCCCTTTTCTCACCCAATTCCATTTGGACTAACACATTACTAATGGCAGAGTATGGGACAATAACCTTTGTTCGATATTTTAACAAGTAAGCCCTATAGTGTTTAACAAATTTGTAAACTACATAGGCTTGTTTGTCGATTTGGGAATAATTAAGCTCTGCACCTTTGAATGTTGAGCTCATGAAGGATATTGGGATCTCAGCATCATTGTCGTGCCTCTGTGTCAAGACAGCTGCATAAGAGAAATCAATGGCAAAAGTATAGAGAATAAAATCTTTATCAAAGTCAGGGGACATAAGAGCAGGAGCTTCAACAATAGCTCTTCCGATTTCAATGAAATCATCTTTCTGTTCCTGCGACCAAGTGAACTGTACATCTTTTTTGACTAATTGCTATAAAGGTTTCACTATCTATTCAAAATTAGGTACAAATGTACAGACAAAATTGATCTTACCTAAGAAAGACTGCATGGCCTTGCGCGAGCCAGGCAAGCCAATTTTTGAGATAGCATCAGTACGTTTCGGGTCAATAATCATACCTTCTTTGGACATGATAAAATCGAGAAGTTTTCCTTCTGTGAATGCAAAGATGGATTTCTTTGGATTAAGCAAAATCCGGTACTTCCTACAACATTTGAAAACATGTTTCAAGGCAAAAGGATGTTCATGTCGCTTCTTAGAATATATAGTGATATCATCAAGATAAACTACGACAGAGTTATGCATTAAACCTATGAAAGCTATATCCATAGCTCTCTGAAACATGGCCTCGACATTTATCAATCCGAAGGGCATTCCTCTGTAGGAAAAAGTGCCCCAGGGGGTTCTAAACCCAGTTTTCAATTGGTCATTGGGAGCAACCATAACTTGATTATATCCCGAAAAACCATCCAGGAGTGAGAACATTTCAGAACCTTCCATCTTTTGCAGAATCTGTTCCATGGGTGGAACAGGATAATTGTCCTTTTCGGAAACCCGATTTAGATTTCGGAAATCGACACATAGTCTGATTTAACCGCTTTTTTTACACACGGGCAGCAAATTGGCAATCCATTGGGTGTGTCTGACAGTGAAAATGATTCAGGATGCCAACAATTTTTCTAATTCTTTTTTCATAGAAGGTTCCAAGCTAGGGTGCATTTTGCGCAATTTCTGTTGATGGGGTTTCACCTCCGACTTCATAGGTATGTTGTGGTGCATGATGCTTGTATCAAAAGTTTTTAATTTGTCATAAGTCCAGGAAAAAACATCCTTGTACTCTTTACATAACTTAATGATAGCTCTTCTTTCCTCGGGAGAACAATTAACTCCAATATTGATAAAGCGAGGTTCTTTCTCAGTACCTAAGTTGACTGGCTCATAGCTTAGGGAGGAACTCTGGGTTTTGCAATTGGTCTTGTGTCTGAATTTATCCTGTAAATCGTAACATATTTCGGGATAACGTTTGAAGGATTAGAGAGTGATTTTTCATGCTCTTCCTCATCTATGGCCATGTTTTGAAACATATCCTGTGTAGTGAGGAAGTCAAGTATCTGTTGATCGTCGTCAAACACTTTCCAATTGGTCACATTGTCAGGTAAGGAAGGCCTATACATGAGTTCTATAGAAAAATTCTGGGGAGACAGGCCTTCTGATGGTATCAGTCTAGATGTCGTGTTTGCTAACAGGTTGGCATCGAAATTCTGTGACATAGGGACTAAATTAATGTTAAATGCAGAAAAGGAGTTGGTGAGATACCTTACCAGTTTCTGATAATTCATCAGGTGAGGAGATAAGCAATCTATCTTTTTCCTTACCTGTCTAACAATGATCTCGGAATCACCAAAGCAATGAATCACTTGTACCCCCATATCAATAGCCTTTTTAAGTCCTTGAACAAGGGCTTCATATTCAGCCATGTTGTTGGTACAATCAAATTTCAATCTGCATGCTATCATAGTTTTAATCCCTTTTGGGTTGATAAGGACACAACCCACACCAGCTCCTTCCTTAGACCCGGAGCCATAAAAAAATAAATTCCAAGCAGTGGGATCTATTCTAAAATTTGTATTTACAGTAAAAACATTATGTACAACATCTCCAGTGGAAGGTATAGTAGTAAGCTGAGTGATCTAAGATTGTTTCTGTAAATTTTCATCTGGAGAACAATCAGTAGGAAAATCTCCAAAGAAAGTGTCAAACGTAAAATGTTCAATCTGTGAATTGAGATAACCAGCAAGTTCATTAGAGTCATTCAGGTCTATGACCATTTGTTTCACGAATGGTTCCCTACTAATTTTGATTTTTTTGGGTTGTCCATTATAGGGTAACCATAGATGAGACCAGTCAGTGGCAACGTAGCCTTTAAGCTTTTCTGACCATTCCCTACTTAACCACATCTCATAAGATTCAAGAATGTCAACCAAAACTATGTCTATAGTTTGGTGAATGCGTGGATCTGCAGATAATGTAAGCAAGACATTCCTTAACCTTCCTACTACTCTGACTTTTGATCTGTCGAGTTGGAGCATCTGAGTAGGGCAGGGTTCCCATGTGGCGTTAAGTTTTTTACAGAAAGACGATGTCATTACATTCGATAAAGCACCGGATTCTATCATGCAGTTATGCACGTTCCTATTGAAGATCTCGAAAGTCAGAAGAAAAGGGGGTGTCCTTTTGCTTCCAGGTTTTTGATCATCAGATTTGGTAAGGGAGTCAAAGTTATTATTCTGAGAGTCCCTGGGTTGTTTGCCTACCATGCTTTTGGGTAAGGTATCTCTCATAGAAGGAATCTTCAATAGTTCAAACAGAGAGATATTAGCATTAACTCTTTTCAGATCATCAACTAAGTTATACTCGATCTCCGGAATAACTGTATCCTTTTGAGGAACAATTTTTTCTTTATTGGGAACTGTTGTTGAGGATGAAGGTTCCTGAGGGTGTTGTGGTCTTGACCTTGTGTTGTAAGGGTGTTGAAAATTAAACACAATATCAGGTTCTTCTTCCTTTTCATTCATGGGGAGTTCAACGAAATAGCTAACAATGTTTACCTACAGGTCCTCTTGTTCTTTGTTCTCTTCAGGTGATTGTGAATTGTGGTTGGTACGATTGTTGGAGGTTTCAGGAATAGTTTGGGTTTCTGTTTCCAAGGCTCTAAAAATGGAATAGATTTCTTCATTTGAAAGTCCTTCAGTAGGGTTAGGAGGTGGTGGATTCTGAGGAGGCTGATAAGGTCTCCTAAAAGGGGGCCTTACAAAACCTCTATTTTGGTTTTGATTCCCGTTGTTATTTCTTTTGAGATCAACCATCTCATTTGAAATTTTCTGAAGAAATTTATTTACATCAGTCATGTCAAATGGATCCTTGTTTTGGGTAGAAGTCTTGGGCACAATGTCAATTTTCTTCCTAGATGCGGAGGTAGAGGGTTGTTCTTCTACTGCATCAAGGCCATCCTTAAGACAATAAATATCCTTTTCAACTTGGATAGCTTCAGCGTAGGCTTCGTATAATTTTTTTTTTTGTGCCCTTTTTACCCACATTGCAATGGGGGCAGAAAGACCTTTTTCATAAAAGGCAACTAGGAGCTCTTCAGCTGGAAGAATAGGGGTATGGATTCTATTCTTTAGGTAAGAAAACCTTTGATTAAAATATTTAATTCTTTCTTTACCTTTCATCTTAATGGAAGATAACTCCAAAACTAAGTCCTGTGGTGTTTTGTCATCTCCAAACTTTTGGATAAACAGCTTTTCAAAATCATCCCAAGATGTAATAGATCTGGCTTCCAAGGAAAAATACCATGTAGATGCCTTGCCCTCAAACGTGTAAGGGAAGAGTCTACAAACTACATCCTCGTGAATAACATTCATAAGCCTGATGGCTTGCATGAAAGTTTTAATATGATCAAGCGTAGGTGATTTGTCATCCGGGTTATATTTAGGAAGCCATTTTTCTGGGTTCTTAGGTAACCTGTGTTGATCACCAAGTATCTACACAGCATCTTGGTCAAGCCAAGGTCTGTTCTGGCCTTCCCAAGCCATAGGTGGATCTTCTTCTTCTTCAGACGAAGAGTCCGGAGAATGTTCACTTTCAGATGAGGAGGGTGAAGATGAAGGAGGAGACGGTTGTGGTCCACCTAAAGGAATTACTTGTGAAGATGGTGGGGTTTCAGTGAATAACAAATCAAGATTTAATTTAGGGGGTTGTTTATGATTTAATGAACTATTTTGCTATGTATTTTGTTCAGTGTTTTGTTCACCTGAATCTTGACTAACTTGATCTGTTGCTTGTGGATTGGTCTTTTCTTGGTGAATTGCCACTAATCCTTGACTTCTATGTAAAGAGAGTCTTTGCTGCAATCTAGCAGCACTATCACTGGACCTCTTGAGCATCTCTTCAAGCAGTATAGGTCCTCTAGTGGGTGATGTGATAATGATATCTCCTGTTGTTGGATCTCGGTGAGCTATTGGGGTAATAGGGATAGTAGTAGGTTGTTGTACCGGTTGCTCAACAGAAGTAGATGCTTGAGTGTGACTACGAGTGACAATCGATATTCTTGTTGGAGGAGGTTTATGAGTATTCTTCTTAGGCATATTTAACTACTGGACCTCCTTCTAGCTCCATTTGTTGAGGCCTCGGGGGTGCAGGGTATTTGCAAGGTGCTGGAATGGGTCCAAGGCTCCCAACAGAGGGTGAAAACCCAAACTGAAAGGCTTCGGAAGACCCTACGCAAGGGAATTTCTATCCCCATCCTGTTTGGTGTGGAATTCTCTTACGGATATTTGGCCTCCGCTGGAACTCTATGAGTAGATGGGTTTGATCGATAGATGAAAATTCAATACGGAAAACAAAAGCTTAAAACTAAGTCTACTCTAAACTAACCTATTAAAACAAAAGGGTCTATTCTAAGTTAGACTTAGTCTAAGGGAAAGCTTGTTGTTGTACAGATCAATCTTGATGTGAGAGGAACAAGTGTGTGTGCCAACTTCAGTAGAAATGTAAAAGATGCATGTACTTGTCTACTTAGATCATAATCAGTTTAATGAAAATTAAATGATGATAACATAAGCATGTAAACCTGTTCAAGATAAATCTGAAATCACTATGTTAATTACAAAATTAACAATGATTATTTGGACGCTGATCATTTGCAGAAATTGATAAAGAACTTAACTGACAGAAATTCAATTAAACATTTTCTCACATAAATCAGCTATAAAGAGAAATCGGTATAACAAATATTTATATGAATTGATTGCTTGCAAAGATCAAATATTGTAGATGACAATTTTAAGTAAGAAATCAAGCATCGTGAAAGAAACTTGAACAATAAACAAGAGATGACTGGAAAGATTACTTCACTATATAAACGAAGTCTGTAAACAAAATTACAAAGCCTTGTAAAAACAAAGTATCTCCAGCTCATCTCCTGCTGATTCCTTAACCAAAAATTCCCAACCCCCCATTTTCTTGAGAGGTATTCTTCCTTAAATAAGGATTACAATGGAGTACAAAAAGGGAATCCCAAAATATAAGGATTACAGAGTTTAAATCCGGCTATTAATCCAGGGAATTCGGCCATAATAATCTAAACAATTTTAACTCAACAGATTCCCTCCGTTTCGAGGTAAAGTTTGAACAAAAGTCATCTTGGAATTTCAGGAAAATCCCGTAGAAAAATTATAGAATTTTTCAATAGCTTAATAGCTATCGACAACAGGGAAGAGTCAGTCCTCCAAATCTTCCTGTTGAATCACCATAGAATCTCCTGGATGATCCATAACGCTCTCAAAAACAGAAAAATCGGACAACGAATCTTGTTTGACGGGAGCTGATGATGTATCGGATTCTTCACTAATTATGAAATCTTGGATAATAGAGTCATCTTGATCATGCAGTTGTTCATTGCTTTCCTCTTGATCCCTTTGAGGAGGCGGTAAACAAACTGGCAGAATTTCAGAAACTTCTTCTCCGCTACCACAGTTGATATTAGGAACCCCTGCATCAAAAGGTGGCAACGTAAGTTCAGGAAACAACAAAGAATGAAGCTCTTCATGCATAGAAGATTCATCGAAAGTTTCATAACCCGTCTGCATGTTTATTCACCAAATCATCAGAAAGAAAATTTGCCCAAAAAGGAAACCTTTCTAACAAATTCAAATGATGAACTAAGTGCTCCATACCTGTGGTCATATTTAAGATAAGTTAAAGAGGATCAAAATGATTGAATATGATGATCTTCAATGATTAAGATCATGCAAATTTGGGGATTAAAATAATTTGAACTGGAATAAAATGACGTCGCAACATGTCAATCCGAAATAGATCATAACAAGTACGATTTCAACATAATGAAGCATATTCTAACGTTGCATCTGAAAACTGTCATTTGCAGGTCAATCTTATCAGGCAATCATATCTTGAAGGATGATCATGCAGTGTGAAGTGAAGTGAGAATCCTGGCTGTGAGAATAGTGAAAACAAGAAATTGCAACGTAAATTCGAATGATTGAATTTCATCCATTAGATCAACTAAATGGACGGTGAGGATTTAGTAATGCAGGATGAGGGATAAGACTTTCGGGAATTATTCATAAATTTATTCATGATTCCTGAAAGTTGCAACCTGAAAATTGTAGGTTTCGGGATCGCACACCTAAATCAAAATACAAAATTCATTTCCGAAATCCGCAACCCAAAAATTGTGGGTTGCGGGTTTCAAAAACATACTATGCAACTTAAAAGAAAAAGCGGGAATTCAAAATCCGAAAGCCGCAACTGCGGGTTTTGGGGTGACGATTCCCAAACTTATTAACAAGAAGTTCCTGCATCCCGCACCTTCCGAGTTGCGGGTTTCGGGATCACCAAACTCAACCAACTGAAAATTGCTTTTCCACAACCCGCAACTATCGGGTTCAGTATTTCGGGTTTCAGGGTGTCGGGTTTCGGGTAGGCAGAAAGGAAAGAGACTTAAAATTTGAATCTTTCTGTGACCAAAACACTTGAATTTTTTTAAAGGAAAATAGTACGATCAAGCTAAAGAAAGGCATAAGTACAAGATTGCAGAAACCAAGCTCAAAATTCATATTCATAAGGACACTTGTGCAAATATCTTTGCGCTAATTTAAAATCGGGGCTCTCATGCTTGACTGAAGCATGGGATCTATTGTGGCTACAATAGGCCAACCCCACACTGGTTGTCTAATAACCCATCAATACAAATGACGACACTTGTAATATAACTTGCGACACTTGCAAATACAAATGATGACACTTCCAATCCGAGGAATATAAGATCTCTATTGGATATACAATAAAGTACAAATGTAATACATAGAAGAATATCTTCTGAAGTTAGAAATACATCAACAACTAGAACATATTTAACATCACTACTGAGAACATATGCAATCACCTTTGACTGAAGAACATACATTTTGAAAGAATTCAAATCTTTGATTAAGGCATTTTTTTTTTCAATAATATTATACCTTAATTCAACATCCCTTAACACCTTACTGAAAAATGCCACTGGTTGTTCATATCTATTTTCATTTTTCTGCAATAAAACAACAACACCCATGTCTTCAGAAGCAAAATGAAATGTGAATAATTCCTTGGAATAATCTGGGCTGATAAGCATAGGTGCCTCCATTAAGGCTTGCTTGATCTTCTCAAAAGATTCTCTAGCTTCTTTAGTCCATCTTACCTCTGCATCTTTTTTCAACATGATTGTAATATGCTTTTTTATTTCAGCGAAGATAGAGACAAATCTTGGAAGGAAATTAGTATTACCCAGAAAGGATTGAGCTCCCTTTTTGTTTCTAGGGAGATTAATCTTCAGGATTGTAACCACTCCATCTGGATCAATATTGACCCCTTGTTCAGAAACAATATGTCCTAAAAGTATGCTTCGTGCATTGTAAAATTGGATTTTTTAGGATTGAGGGAAAGACCAAATTTCCCGCACTTCAAAAAAGTTTGTTTGAGATGTTTGAAGTGTTCTTCATCTGATTTGGAGAAGACTGTAATGTCCTCCAAATAAATGACTATGAATTTATCTTTCTGTCCAATAAAAGTTATAACAATTTCCCGCTGGAAAGTGGCCCCTGAATTCATCAGGCCAAAAGGAATCCTGTCATACATAAATATTCCCCAGGGTGTTACAAAAGCAGTTTCCTATTTATCTTCCTTGTGGACAACAATCTGATTATAGCCCGAATATCCAACTATCATTTAAATCCGCTGTGCACCCACTATTCTCTGTAGAATTTGATCCATTTTTGGTAAAGGGTAGTTTTCCTTTAAAGAACTCATGTTCAAATTTTGGAATTCAATACATAATCTTATTTCATAATTCTTCTTCCTGACAGTTACAAGATTAGCAAACTAAGAGGAAAACCTGAGAGGAATGATAATCTTTGCATCAGGAAACATTTTCAGTTCTTTTTCGATAGCTAGTAGTAGCATTGTGTTAACTTGCCTCAATTTCTTCCTAAAGGGTTTAGCATCAGGTTTGAGAGGTATTTTATGCTGAAAAATTATTGTGTCAAAGGTTTTTAAGTCCTCATAAGACCATGCAAACACATCTACAAATTCCTTCATTAATTCTACATATCTTTTCCGTTGTTCAATAGACAAAGCTTTAGATATTTTTACTAAATTTGGATCAGCCTTTGTACCAATATTACAATCTACAATATTGTCTTGCATAGGTTGAGCCAAAGGATTTTGCAGCATGTCATGTTTACTAAATAGGATTTCAAGAGGAACCCAACCTTTAGGAAATAAATTACCTTTAAGTTCAATTATATCATGACTAGCTATTGTATTTGATTGGTCTAAAAACTAAAACTATTCAATTTCTTCTTCCTCATCAATTAAGACCCAGAAAACTCACCAATTGATTGCAAAAATTTGTCAATTTCTGCATCATCTTCAAATACTTGCCAGTTTTTTACATTGTCAGGGACAAAAGGCTTGTTCCTTAATTCCAAAACATACCTAAGGTGAGGCTGAATTGGGAACCTGAAATAACTTGCATCCAAAGCTAAAGAATCAACAGTTTCATTGCAATTCCTAGGAACAAAAGAAATATTAAAATCTAGAAAATAATTGTCAATCAAATCCCATACTTCATTTCGATAAACCTTGAACTTCTTCTGATTATATTTATAAAGATTTTTGACATGCTTTACTATCAGTTTGGAGTCCCCAAATATTGTCAATTCATGTATTTTCATATCTTTAGCTTCCCTTAAACCTAAAACTAACGCTTCATATTCTGCAATATTATTTTTAGCTTCGAATTCAAGTTTATACATGAGAGTAATTACCTCATCTATAAGGGAAATTAGTAATATACCTGCTCCTGAACCCTCTCTAGAAGATGCACCATCAAAAGACATCCTCCAAACTTTATCTTCATTTCCTATAGGAAAATGTATTTGAACTGTTTCCTCGACTTGTACTGAAGTCGAAATCTGGTCATCAAATTACAAAATATAGGAATCAATACTTTCTTGAACAACATACAAAGGGTGATTGGAGTGATTTTGATGATCACTTGCCAAATATTCCAACTGTACCTCCCTATACAATTGTCTTGTCTCACCTACAAATACTAGTACTGTAGCATATGAATGATCCATTTGCAATGTTCCTCCAATTTTAGTGGTACAAGATCTGGACAATAACATTCTGTATTTCGAAGGAATATCGGATACCACCACAACCATTAGAATTCTCTTCATTGAGAGTTGGGCTAGGATGACTACCAAATCCTTTATGAATCCTATACACTTGATTTCTCGAGAGTCGAAGGAATACAGGTCATGGAAAGGTTTAGTAAGGATTAATTGGAGAGCTTCCATTACCGCTTTTGGCATTAGATTATGTGATGCACCGGAATCAAGAAGGCAATTATGCAACATCTTGTCATGAACAAGCATAGTATAATGTAAAAGGGAGGGGGTAAACATACTTTCTCATCTAACTGTGGACCAAAGACAATTGTTGGATTCTCATCTTGAAGATTCACTATGTCAGTAGAAAAAAATATCATCAGAAGGATGTAGGATTTTCATAATGAATTCTTTAAAAGGAGGATTCTTTACTAATTCGGTTAAAGGGATGGGAATCTTGATTTTTCCTATCTCTTGTTCAATATTGAAAACATTATTTTTGTTTCAAAATCCTTAATTTCTACATTTTTACCTTTCATGCCTAGCTGATGTTGTTTTATGTCTACTTCCTTTTTGGGTGTTTTCTTATCCATAGCTATAAGTTTCTGCTGAGGTATCTAAGAAACTGTTTTCTGACTTGACCTGAGATCATATTTTTTGTGCTGATTTCCTTGAGTCACATTCTCACAACTGTCCTGAAGATTCCCTGCCAACAAAGACTGCTCATATTCATTCTGTGGTAAATTTTTTTACAATTGATTCTCATAAAGGAGATTAACTTCTGGACCTAACTCTTCAAACTCTTCATAATTCAATTAATCAATTTCATCATCTACCACATTTTGCAATGGAGGCTGAATTTTCTGGTCCTCATTCTCTCTCCTTTCTCTCCAGAATAATTGAGTATTGAAAGGTCTACGGAATTGATTTGGATTCATGTTGGACATTTCTAGGAGAGGTCTATTTTGACTTTTATTATCAACTTCTAGTTTGGTCAATCTAGCATTCAGGTCTCTGATCATATTTTCCATTTCATCAATCTTATGATATTTATATTTAGTACCAGAAGTTGAAGGTTCAACTTCTTTTTTCTATTTTATTTTGTCAGTTTCATGGTATTGAGGTCTGACCCTAATTCTATCAGTAACCATGAGATTTGATTCTACTTCTAAAGCAATTTCCTACATATTTACAATGGTAATAGCTCTGATTTATCTAAGTAATAGGGAGAAATCCATGTCAAATGCATTGGCATATGTGAGTTTGGAAGAGTTCTCTATAGGTTTAATTTCAAAGTGAATCTTACTGTACATTTTACTAAAAATTTTACTGAAATCAATGACAGACTCATTAGTTTTCATTTTGAGTGCACCGGTAAACTCTGTAATATAATATAAATAATCATTTTTTTCTCCCCATTGTTTCATAAAAGCTTCTTCTAGTGCATCAATTGCATTGATTGAATTGGCGGACAATTCTAGAAACCATTTCCTAACTTCCCCATCCAGACTTTGTATGAAAACTCGCATCCAGACATCTTCATGCTCAATATTCTGGTTATCTGCATAACTATAATATGCATTTAGATGTTCTTTTGTAGTTACTTCTCCCTTCCCATTGAATCTTGGGAGGTATTTCAAATAATCCCCACCAAGTAAGGCATTCAAAGGTTGTGACAACACTAACGAGGCATATTTGGCAAGAACAATAACATCCATTCTATTAGGATGTTGGTGAGCCATCTTTTGGAAAAATTGGACTTTGACTCGCCTGGTGAGCGGTGTGTAAAGGGGTGATACAGGTGTTATAGGTCAAATCTGCACTTCTCCGTTCGTGATCACATTTCCCTGTCAACCACAAAAAAGGACACTATGTATGGAAGAGTTGGATTGACCTTGGATGATTTACTGCTGAGATCACACCTCTTCAGTTGAAAACTATATTTTTTCTGCATATTTCATTAAAGATGCGCTACTCTTACAATTTCCGTCTAGCACACCGTGCATTGGTTCTACTAAAGCAGACCCGTGCACTTATCTCAAACGTGGTATGCGCTAGTCTTTGTGCATACTAGTTGTGCCCTAGATGTAAGTTGTCTAGTGTGATACCTGCGCACATATTAAGATGAAATGGAAAAATATATTAAGATTACGAATTGGGATTAGTTGAGATTGGTATTGTAACTCCCCCAACCTCCCAATTCAACTACCTCGTGAATCTAACTTCCTGCCTTGGCCATAAATACAAGGGGAAGCCATGGGAAAGGAGGAATGAAGAAGAAGCTATTTAGTTACACTGAAGGAAGCTTCTGCAACCGAGTAACTGAATACGTTGAAGCATATTCAGTTACTCGGTTGCAGAAGTGCTCGGAACAGATCAGGTATAAACTGTATTTGGTTGCATTTCTTTGACAATAAAGATTGACATACCCTTCACATCCCAATGGAATGTTGTTTCTATTGAATATCTGATTGTAATTAATGTCATATTGTCTTCAATATCATTATATATTTGTAGTCAAGATACGATGAGGAAGGTCTGTATATTTTGCAGGTGTATTGTTGTGGAGATTGGGTGAAATCTAGGACCAGACGGCATAAACAAGGTAATGATTTCTGAAACCTAATCTCATTTTGTATATAGTAATTAATGCAAAGTATAATGTATCTATTTGTCACCCCATGTACGTTGATAGCATCCTTTCCCCTGCTATAGGTTATAATCCTTAACAACAGAACTGACAACTGCACTGGGGAGCACCTGTTTGTTTATGCTCTGGGGACCTTATTTAGGTTTTCTTTCAGTTTTTATAGTCTTTTGGCTTTCTGTGAGGTTTGTATAGGTTCCTTTGTTGCTTCCCCTTTCCTCGATTCATTTCCAGTTTGAGTGTGCAAAGATCTTTATTTACCTTTTAGTCCCTACGTGTGAGTCTTCTGTGCATACAGAGGCACACTTTTTGATCTGGGCGTGTGTTGCTTTTATACCTACCTGTGCACTTTTAGTTGCAGGTGTTGGCTGTTAGGCTAGATAGTAGCGTACTTTCTTGTAGATTAAACCTTTCACCATAAGGTTTGGTTTTTGGTTGGTTAGGTCTATTTTTGGCACTTGCTTTACCTTTCTGATTGTTGATAAGACATCCTTGTCTTTTTGAGTATTGGTTTAGCCTCTTGAAAGTCCCTGTTGATTGCTTCACTTACTTCAAGTCTTTTTTTAGGTGTCTTTTTTTTATGTCTTTTTGAAAACTGTGCGTGCCTCCCTGCTAGTCACAGCTATGCATCTTTTTCCCTAGATGCATGTTGTATTCCTACAGACTTGCGCACTCTACACTTGTTTCCTGATATAGTGCCTGTGCACTTTTACTGAGTTTTTCCTTTGTAATGTCCCCCATTTTGACCCTTGTAATATTTTGGGCTATAATGTAAATAATGTATGCATATTATGTATGATTCCTAGCGTGGAGCTCAAGGCCAAGGCCCTGCTAGTGAATGCTCGATCTAGAAGAGACAAGTATTTGATATTATGCTACCCATGTGCTAGTGAACCATGGGAATTGTAAATATGCATTTTAATATAAAAGCCCACAACTAGCTATGCAATGCAACAAGAGATGGGGGCATGATGTTACAAGAAAATTGGGAGGGAAATATTCAAACCCTTGAGCCAATGAAGTCAAGCCAAGTGTCAATAAGAAAACCCATCAACCATCAACCATCAACTACCCATGTTGACTTTGGTGCCCAATCATTCATTTCTCCCAAGAGTTGGGTGAGATAGTTAATGCCTTGGGGATTGGGGAGGTATGGCTGTCCAAATTCGAGTACGGACAAGCCACCCTCATGGAAAATCGTTTTTCTCCTTCTTGGGCAAGAAATCACCCATGAATTGCCTTCCCAAGCAATTATTCATGATCAGAATTCACTCTCTCACGTTTTGGAAGCTTGTTGGGCGTTTTTCTCAAGAAGTATGCTGTAAATTCACTGGTTTTCAAGCTGGGAATCCCATTTTTGTGATGGTTGGACTGTGGGGAAAGAAGAGAATCCATTGGGAAGCTCAACAGATAAGTTTGATAGCTAGTTGTTTCCATTATTGTTGTAAAAACGTTTTTGAATTTCCAGATTTGGTTTCATTTGTGGAAAAGTCATTTTTGTGAACCTAGTAGTTATCTCCTACCTCAGAAATCATTTTTCTTAAATGTTTACATCGAATTGTATGACTGTGTGAAGGCCGTTTTGGCCCTAGAATGCCCAAAATCGTTTTTTTGAATGCCCATAATCGTTTTTCTGAAAACAATTTGCTCTCCCAGGGTTGTTTTTCCCTTCCCCCATTTCATTTTGGCTGCCCACATTTTCCTAAACTGTTAGAAACCCTATTTTTGGGCATCCCACTGTAAAAACGTTTTTCTACATGCCCAGCACTTGTGATTTTGCTGTTATGAGTATCCATGATCAGTTTTGAGTTGCCGTGTGTTAAGAAATGTTGGGGTTGAGATGGGTATCCATTGCTTTGGGCTGTGATGAGCTTGAGAGTCCCCTTTTCCTTGTAGATATCATGCCCAGCTCGAGGGTGGTCTCTGAGTGCTGAAATAATACAGGCTGGGCAGAGACCTATGGTTGGGAGGAACGTTGCAGCGACATAGCTAGTTGTGTGGGACAATTGCACGATAAAGATAAGTGTTTTCTATTTATGCGTTTTGCCTCTGCAGTATTTAAATTAAATGAATGATATTGATATATTGAATGCATATGAAATTATGTGTGTGGATGATTTTATCTCCACTGTGCATGTTTGTTGAATTTACATCTGCACACATGAGTTTTTAATTGTATGAATCCAATGAATGGGTTGAGTTTGTTTAAAAAGCCCCATAGATTGGAATCATGTTCCCTTCCAGAAATTGGATAGATGGGTGGGGATGTTATAGCCTTATTTTTTAGGGTTTGACCTTAGTTGGAGTCTTTTGGGTGTTTTTAGAAGACTTGATTGTCTGTATACCTTCTGAACTTCTGTTCAGGTTAGTCTAAGTTTGCTTGAAGTCTTCTTGATAGCTTTCCCTTTTGAGTTTGTGTGGAAAAAGAGTTACTTTGGTTTGCTTGCATACCTTACTTGTTTGGCAGATGCTTTTCTTTGGTTTTTGATGCTTAGGAGCAGCCTCTGGGTTTGTTTTTCCGTTGCATGCATCAAATCTTCCTTTTCTTTTGCATCGTGTTCCAAATCTAGAATTGTTTCACCGAAACAACTCTGTAGGTCAAGTCTTTTTCAGTCTTTGGATTCGATTACTATAAGCCATTAGGTTTTTTATCTTTACCCACACTCTTGATAAATCTTGCTTGTTCCTTTTTCAGATTCATTTTCTTTTACAAATAGAAGAAAAGATCAAAATTGAAAATTGGTAACCTAGTTGTAAGATTTGCCATTATTTTTCCAGGTAGGATAGATTGTTTTTGTATTTGCTTTGAAAATTAAAAAGAAAAATTGAAAAAGAAAATGTTTATGCGTAGGATTGCCTATCTTTTGTTTTGAAAGACATAAATGAAAAAAGAAAGAGTCTTTGTGAAGTTTTATGCATCATTTGTACACTCTTTACTTTATATCATAACCATACCACACACATCACTACCCTTTTTGAGTAAGAAGTAGCCTCTAAAAAGAACATTTAATAAAATCAATTAGCAAATTTTTCTTTTTAGGTTTGACACTACATCAACTATCTTAGGCTAGGATTTCGGGGTAGATCACTTTAAACTGCCCAAAATTGGTTTTCATTGCTCAATAATTGTAGTAAGACAATATTTTAGGCAAATCCCCTTATATCAAAGTATCTTGGGAACGCTCCACTCAAACCGGAGTTAAGCATGAGTTCGTGTGAGACTGGAACTATTGAGGATACCCCCTCACTTTCCTTTCGAGCATAAACCAGAGCTGATTCCCGTATGGGGGTCCACTAGTACTTTAAGTGCTTTTGAATTTCGGGCTTTGTTACCCTGCCCATGCGTCTTGGCTAGACTGGCGACTGTTCCTCTAGGTATTTTCGTATTTGTGGTATCCTTATTATCTTAACCTTAGGGCTCTTCATAGGTATAGTGGAAGGATATTTCCATTGCACCTAAGACATACACAGAAGGTAACCCTTTGCAGTAATCCTGGGAGGGCAGTTTGGTGATTCAAACGCTTGCACCCAGAGGACCTCCATTGGATGCTGTGTAACTGACCTTCTATACTCTATTGGTTTATTCTGGGACCTCATCATCCCAGATTAACTTCTGAGAGTATTAGCTTTTTTTTCCTAGTTTTGATCACTTTAGGACATTTTTTAGTGGTATGTTGTTTGCTTCCTAGTCGATTAGTGGCCACTAGGTTTTCATAATTAGTTTTCTTTTGATATAGTTGTGGAGGATCAACCTCTCTGTAGGTCACAAAGGTTGAAAAACCTTCCACCACTCACTGTGGAGCCTCCACCGCCACCGCGACGCTGGAGGACTGATTCCCATGGTTCATACGAACTTACGGGTGAAACTGAACCACCTAGAGAACTACAAATCATAATTCAGGATCAACAGGTCTTTGATACTGTTGAGGTTGAGGACTTAACTTATCAAGAATTTAGCACTCCTTTCAACCCTCCCCTAACTGGACCAAACGATCCTTTACTTGTAACTATAGACTCTCTAGGCCAACCCGAGTTTAGTGTGTACAGGTTTATCATTGGTTATTCCATGGCTAGTTCTAGAGATGAAACCAGAGTTCCCCAAACTCCTACCACATCTATGGTTTCAAGAGTTCTCTCTCATTCCTTTGCAACCCCGTCGGTATCTACCTCGTTGCAGGCTACATCTTCTTCAAGTCCTTCTGTTAGTTTCAGCACTAGTTCCATAGGTATGTCTAGTTCTCAACCCTCGACAACAGCTACCCCTTTTGGTGCCACTGCTGGACCTTCAAATATCCCTGTCACATGGATATATTTGGTACCGTTTACTTCATCTCCTTTCATGCAACAATCCTAGGGTATTCCACAAACTGCTCCTTTCGGTCAAGGTTTTCCTTGGTTTGTAGGGCACATAGCTCCCTCCATTCCCTTTATAGGCTCGATTCCCAATCCATCCACAACTGTAGTAGGCTCGATGATTGTGTTGTCCGTTCCATCCATGCCTGGGTTTAACCCCTACATAGGTCCCAATGTACATACATCCCATATACCTATAGGGAGTATCCCCTTTTCACTGTTTGGTGGAGGGGGCGGTAACATGTTTAACCCACATTATGGAGGGTCTAACACCCAACCGCAATGGACAAACACTCAAGGAAACAACCCTCTCTCTTTTGATTGGAGAAATTTTAGCAATGCGTTTACTTCACAACCGGTGGCTGGAGGCAACCCCAACTAGCAGTAAATGAGTAAGGCTTTAAGTGGTTCCCCCTACCGAAACCATGCTAACCAAATGCCATTGGAAAGAGCTTGCTTACCTTTTCTGGCATCTTTGAATTTGCCAAACCTTTCAAAACTAACAAATGATCTGGTGCAGCATCACCCCACATGGACACCTGTCCCAACCAAGTTGCCTTCATACATTCCAAAGTTTGAAGGCAAGACTGGGGAAGATTCGGGTGACCACATCACTACGTTTCATCTTTGGTGCTCTTCTAATTCATTGAATGATGATTCCATCAGATTAAGGCTCTTTTAGAGAACCTTGACAAGTGTTGAAGCTAAATGGTATATTGAACTGTCTACAGCTGCTTATGATAACTTTTGGAATTTGGCTACAGTTTTTCTTAATCACTTTCAACTCCCTGTCCGGTACGATGCCAGTATAGACCTTCTGTCAAATTTTAGACAGAACAAAGCTACTCATTTATCTGACCACATTTAGGAGTGGCGAAGGATAAAGAGGCTCATTAAAGCTTAGATTCCTACATAATTTATTTTAGGGTGGTATTTGAAATCACTCCTTCCTTACATTTCTAAGGAAGTAGCAACTTTTGGAGTGTCTTCGGAGGAAGAGGCCATTCTCAGGACCCAACAACTTGATCTTGTTTATTCTCAATATGGGATCCTGTATGAGATCATTCCAGATGCGTCGAGACCTAATATAGATCTAGGTAAACCGAAGCCTGGACCACATGCTGATGGCATCGTGGGTTCAGTAGATTCTACAACGTTTGAAGCTTTAACTAAGCAGGTTCACGCCTTGTTTGTCAAACAGTCTGCTACATAAGCAACTTCAATTGTATCCTCCCCTTCGCAAATGGAATTTGTACAACAAGTGCAGACAAATCAAAAGTTCCCTCAGCAGCCCAAAAAAAACAAAAAGAAGGGCAAGAGAGGGGAGGGGAACCACCAAAATCCCCAAAACACAGAGAATGCCGAGGAGGGAAAAAATGATAAAAAGAAAGTGAAGTTCCCTTGCAAGTTATGCAAGGAGGACCACCTCACCCATCAATGCCCTCTGATGGAAGAAGCCCAAAAGCTAATCCATGATAAGAAACTAGCTATCCTAATAGACCCATTCCCTCACGGATAAGGTTTAGCTTCTGGCAACTCCAGTGCTAGGGGCACCCCTCATGCCTCATCAACTGATCAATCATTTATAGGTTAATTCGGACATGCTTTTACAAACTCGAGCTAGAAACTATAATCCGGACTCACAACAAAGAGATAAGGATGTTCCCGAATCATCTACCTGTCTCCACATCGAGAGACCAGTAGATTCACTGCCGAAGATTCTGAAAGGTGTCTTCAAACGGGCCATGCACAACCCTAATGCGTGGGATGCTCCTAACTACAATGTTGTGGAGGATTTATCCCAAACCCCCTATGCCATGTCCACTTTGGAAGTACTGCAGAGTTTTCCATTACAATGCAGTGCACTTCTTGCAGCAAGCGAGAGTGTTGACTCATCCAATATGCTTGCTCGTTTTGATATGACCAATATCAAACCTCGGTTGCCATACCACGTCGCTCTCCAAATAGAAGTAGTCCATGGTCCCAAAACCATTGGACGAGTTGTTGTAGATGAGGGCACATCTATGTGCGTAATGTCCATTTATTGCTGGAAGGCTTTGGTCTGACCCGAATTCGCCCCCTCGAACACACTACTTACCGCCTTTGATGGAAGATCATTTCGTCCACACAGAGTCTTACCATCATTTGACGTTGAATTGCGTGTAAGCTAATATTTGTAGAGGTTGAAGTACTGGATGCTCCACTTGACTACAATTTGTTGTTAGGTAGGAGCTACACATATGCAATGCAAGAAGTTCCATCGTCCGTTTTCTGAGTTATAATGTTCCCTCACGAAGGCAAGATCATCATAGTGGATCGAGTTTCATTTGCTCGGAAGAACAACCAGGCTTCGTCGGATTCAACAATTTCCTTGGTTGATCAATCTCACCTTGCTAGTGAGAGTTTAGGAGTAGGGCTATATGGGTCATTAATGGGCACTTTTGACCTACCTATTCCTGTTCATTTTATTGCTTCTAAAGATTGTTCATCATCCGAGATTTTCACAGTCTGTCCAATGACGGATCCATGGATTCTCCCCACCGAATCAAAACCAGTAGTGCCCCTATATGTTGTGGAAGTGGCATACTTAGATTCACAACATGCTGCAATAGAACATATCGTGACTCCGTTGGTCTACGTCGAGTCAGAAATGGACTATGCACCGTCATGGTCAGTGGAATCCATCCACTCTTTTGATTGTATAGATATTTTTTTCCCTCTAATGAGGTTAATTTGGAAGCAATGATAGGCCTGGATCATCCTTGGGAACACATGGACCATAGGTCTTATTTTCTTTCTGATCTGGACAGGATAGAGAGAAGAGAGTTTTCAATGAGTCCCGGTGGTAATGTTGATTTGTTTGCTATCCCTTCTACTTCAAAAGCAGTTTATGCCAAAGGGAACATGGAAAACATATCGAGAACTATTCCGATCAACATTTCCATCAAACCTGGAGTTGTTGACAACCTTTTCATTGGGGCAGATTGTTCTCCTGAGGAGATCACTTTGTGCACCAATCTATTTAAGGAATTTCGTGACGTTTTTTCTTGGTATTAGGAGGAGATGCCAGGCATCGACCCTGCCATTGTAGAGTATGTCATCACAACTTATCCAAATGCTAAGCCTGTGAGACAGAAACTCCGTCTGGTTAATCCTAGAAAAGCAGCTGCCATCAAGGCGAACATTGAGAAACTTCTTAGAGCCAAATTCATCTATCCAATTGCTATGACAGAATTGGTTTTAGATCTTGTTACAATATATAAGAAGTAAGGAACCATTCGAGTCTGCACAGACTTCTGGAATTTAAATAAAGCTTGTCCTAAGGACAACTGTTGGGCCTGGCCCAAGTGGGGCAATTTTGAACAAGGATTTTTGGAACTTCGAAGCTGAGCGCAGCTCAACCTAAATACTTCTTTATTTTGTATAAGTTTTGGGGATGCTGCGAAGTTGCGCGCAACATAGTGTCAGATAGCTTCGAAGATCGGTGCTAGGAGGATGCAATACCGTGAAGTGTCCAGTCTACAAGGATCCAACAGGGCAGAGTGTTGGACAAGAAAGATGGCACGTGTTCCGGATAGACCAACACCGGTCTAATTTTGGTAAATATGCTCCAGGAATGCCAAGTGGTGGGAAGGAGCGGATCGGGAAGAAAGTGACTAGTTGCACATGCAAAAGATACCACTACCTGTACTAGTCGCACGAAGTTGTTAGAGGAAGAACGGCTTGGCGAAATGACCTATTGGAACGCATGCGACAAGAAGGCTGATAGTGACATTGGCATGTGCAAAGGGCAGGCCATGATGGAAGATTCACTACCAGGAACTAGCTATCTCTATGAGCTAGAAACTGTAACCGTTTTTCTAAACCTAAGGGTTTTTGGCCTGCAGATTGTAAAGACATGACTTATAGGCATGATCTATAAATAAGACACGATTTTGTAAGGGAAGGGTTACTCTTCATTTTGGTCGGTATTGATTATTGTAAAATCTTAAGCTTGAAAACCATTGTAAAGGCTCTATAGATGAGTGCGCAGAGACCTATCCGAGAGAGAAGAGAGTCTGCAGCTGAGTGCGCAGACTAAGAGTGGTTGTACCCTTCCCATAAAGAGCAATATTAACAATCGTTCTTGTGGATGTAGCTTCCATCCGGGGGGTGAACCATGTTAAATTCCATTTTATGTGATTATTGTGTGTTTATGATTGTTCATTTGCTTGGTATGAATGTTAATACTGCAATTATCTGTTATGCGATTGCTTTTATATGTATTTGCCGCAAGAGAATGGGAATAATATGTTAAGTGATACATGCAAGGGTGAATGTTAGGTATTCAACACTTATAAGTCTGTGAATGTATGAATATGTCAACTAATCACACAATTGAACACTGAACTTAAGCGCAGCATCGGAGCGCGTAGTATTGTATATTTATCCAATTGCATGCAACGTAACGATAAGAACTTGAATGAGTTTGATGGATAAAGAATGCTAAGTAATATTGGTTAGAGTTAGACGGCCTCGAATAGGTGCATGGTCTAGTTGACGCGCTGGCCCAAGTACATGCTGTGAGGTAAGCTAGCAATAGCTTATCTATGCTAGGAAGGAAACATTCCATACCGCACAGTCCCTGGACATGCTAGTCGTGCAAGCCCCTAGGCTTGCCGAAGCATCCGACATGGAACAGAGGTTCTGCGCAGTTGTCTGTCCACCGCAGTCCATAAGATATCGCACTGCTTATCCATCTTTCCACTCTCTCATCACTAGGTTGCGGAAACTTGATTCCGCAACCACCCCCTCAGCTTCACCTCGGGTGAGACCTCAGGCTGCGCACAGTCTGTTGCCGAAAGGGCTGATGAATAGGCATTTTGTTGGTTCCCTGAACCGTAAAGTACCTGGGTCTACACTGGAAACCTCTAGCTCAGTTATATACAACCAACAAATGGTTCCGTTGCTAGGCTAAGACCAGTGATGCGATAGTGCGTTGAAAAGTAATGTGTGACAAAGAATACCAGTTCTTGTTGGGTTCATACAATTGGCATCCCGAAAAGAAAGAGATCTGGGATTGGTGTGATAAGATTGAAAGAGATTTTGCAAGAAAAGAGCAAAAACACCCGCGTCTATCTGATGTAGAGTGGTTGAACAGATATTTATGGAGAGAGATTCATGAAATATTCTGGGCTTTGTTTGGAAACAAGATGCACAAGTGGATCTCGCGACTCGCAGAAAGGAAAACCTATTTCAAGGAGGAGTGCCTACAGAGTGGACTCCAGAGCTCACAGCGTAGCTCAAAGCAATAGAAATCCCACTGACGTGAGCAATCGACTTCTGGTTTGATAGCATCCTTGAAGGATTTGTGACCGAGTGTGTTGTAGACACACTGAAGTCCTACAGTCAAGCTGAAGCATATTTTTTTGAAGGATTTAGAGGTAAGTTCCTAAACAATCTTAGTCTATACATTAAAATTCTTTTAGCTGAGAAAGGCGTCTTAAGAATGCAGTAATATTTTTGATTCTGTCATGGTCAATAGAATTTTTAGTGATTCTGACGAAGAAACACATAATTTGAGAAGTGGAAAGAGATATAAGTTTAATAAAGAAAAGAATCCCGGAGGCCCTAGACTCCATGTCGATATCGAAATCCCATGTGACCTTAATAATCAGACCGTACTATCATCAACCACCATCCACCCTATCACACCTAAGAATCTGCCAGTTGCAGAAACCGCGCCACCCCTAGATCAAAACCCACCTGCTACAAGTGTAGTGTATCCCACCCCAAAAAATGTTGCTACTGCTAGTAGCTCAGGAGAAGGTACTCAAACAATCCTAACTCAGGCTAGTCCAGCTGAGAACACCCAGTCTCTGAATATTCCCTTTATTTTTTTTTCTTAGAACCCTCCGTAGATTGACAACACTCCTTAGGGTGGTGCACAACCAACACGGAGAATGACAGATAACGATATAAAGCTGTCGATATTCAAAGGAACGGATCTAGAAGACCCTGATCAACACTGGTTTCTATGTGAAGCCGTATGGAGTCTAAAGCAAATTCAGGATGATGTCATGAAGAGAGCGCATCTCATCACTACCTTCCGCAATAGAGCATTACATTGGTTTATGAAATATTCTCAGGCATAGACGAGAACCCTAATAGAAATCAAGGCTGCACTCATAGCAGAATTTAAGAAACCAAAATCTGAATCGCAGTGCAAAACCGAGCTAAAATAAATTAAGCAGAATCCTACCGAATTGGTCTGGGAATTTGATAAAAAATTTAAGGCATTATTAGACCAAGTGAGCTTTGTTATAGCCCTGCAAGAGCACCAAGAATGGTTCATCGCTGTGCTATTGCCACACATCAGACAACCACTGATGTAGCAGAAGGTTGCGTCACAGGCAGAGGACTTAGAGATCGCAATGAAGCTGGAGGATTCACCAATTGGAGAAAGTAGTTCTAGGATGTCACAAATCCAGAACCAGTTGACCACCTTGACATTAGAACCACAAGGTATGAAGAACAGAAAAGAACAAAGATATGAACATAGACGCGAGGTTTGGTGCACCGGATGCAAAGGGGAGGGCCATACCAGAGAACATTTCCCTCTATTTCAAGATTATCTTGATAGTGGTGCACTAAACCCAATAAATATGAATCATAATCAGGCTCCGTGGTGTGAAATCTATAGAAGCAGAGGTCACCGTCCCGAAGACTGTTACCTAATACAGAAATATGTAAGAACACCTAAGAGCCTATTTTGCAATTTCTGTAAATTAGTTGGACATGACGAATTCAACTGTCACACATATGAGCTCATTAATGAAAGAAAGCACGATATGGAAGCAATGCGGGGTGCTGGAATGTACCGCGTCCAAGAGGAAAATCAACCAAAGCAAGATAACACCTACTATGATCAGGGAGGATATAGAGGTCGTGGTGGTGGATACCGTGGGACAGGAAGAAGTGTCGGCCCGACGCAAGGAAGAGGCCGCGGCCAGGTAATCTGTTATAACTATGGCCAGCCAGGTCATGTTTCTAGAGATTGTACCAACCCATGCACTACGTGCAATTACTTTAAATAATTTGAGCATGTTATTGAAGACTGTCCTGTGCTTGAGGTAGAAATGCAGAAAAGAAGAAGGACAAAACCACCGAATCCAAATATTCAGTTGGTCGCAGCAGAGAGCAGAACTGCAGATCCAAGTGTAAACATGGTAAAGCACAGTGGCGCTGATACAGGAAGGGACGGAGGCACAAAAGCTTCGACCTCTAGAACGCGCGATCCTAGGAAAAATCCTGGAGAGCCGGTATGGATTAGAAAATCTCCTGGGAAAGCATCGGGTCTAGACTTACAGAAAAATAAGGGAGCATTCGAGGAAGCGCGGGAGATGTTCAGAGCACCGCCACCTAGCTCCCCGAGAACACAATTGCGCAGTGAAGTACCACAAAGAGAGAATATTCCAACGGCATACGATTAGACAAGTGCCACAATAGATACAGGGACCTCTGTTACGCAGTTCTTATGGAGCTGCATGAAATTAATAAAGAGCGCAGATGCTTACACGGAATTTCAAAAGATACTGAGGCAATATCAGCCAAACAGTGAGAAGGGGGCTACCAACAACGCAGTCCATAATATTAAGAGCCCTAAACGAACAGGATGGGAAATGAGACTCACTGCACAGATTGGGGACTATGAGATGGATGAGATCATCCTTGACCTGGCATCCGAAGTAAATGTCTTGACCAAGAAGACATGGCATCAGATGGCTAAACCCAAGTTATAGTGGCCACCTCTACAGTTGAGAATGGCTAATCAAGGGATAGTTATATGTTTGGGGAGGTTACCCAACACTATTGTTGACATTGACGGACTGCGCATCTATGCAAACTTCGAAGTGATTGAAATCGTGGACGACAGCCATCCCTATCCAGCACTATT
Source organism: Larix kaempferi (assembly GCA_027924585.1). Classification (NCBI taxonomy): domain Eukaryota; kingdom Viridiplantae; phylum Streptophyta; class Pinopsida; order Pinales; family Pinaceae; genus Larix; species Larix kaempferi. The sequence continues at coordinate 22,303,883 of BSBM01000502.1, forward strand.
GGGTATCGATTGGAAAATGACTAACTCAGCCATTATTGATTTAAAGACTATGAAAATCATATTTGAAGGCAATGATATTAGGGTCATCACGCCATTGGACCCTTCGCAAGGTGAACGATATGTTGAACCGATTCATGAGGAATCCAGAACCCAAGACTTGGATCGTATTTACAAGATGACGACCAATACTGTTGATTACATTAATCCAACTGCGGATGGTACACTTAGTTGGCGCTGTGATATCTCTTGCATCTCAGACTCCGATGCAGGACTGGAAAAATGGAAAAACAGATTACATGAAGTATCTGCCAGGAAATGCATGCGGATCACGAAGTCACTTCGTTGGATTGGAAAAGAGGTAACTGCAATCCCTACCTTTGATGGTTTATCTAATGTTTATTGTTTCATCAAAGAATATACTGCAGCAGTTGTGGATGAATACCGCGTCTCAGCATTAGACATGGCATTGCGCGGCATACCTGCCAGATGGTGGGCTGCGCATAAGAAGACACTGACCACATGGGATCAATGTAGAATTAAGATGCAAATCAGGTTTGCTAAGAAGGTTATACTATCTTTCGAGAAATATAATGGCTAGATGGATCCACGGGATCACATTGAAGCATGTGTACAAGCTTGGATAGAATGGCCACCGACAAAATGGGTACATCTGTTCGTGCATACGCTAGAAGAACCGATTCCAAAGAAGTGGTACCTAGACTTGGAATTGCGCAGAGGCATAGCGGATTGGTCTGCTCTAACCATGATTTTCCAGACATATTTCAGCTTCGAGGATGAACACCCCAGCATCAATGACGGGCTGCAGGTCATTAAGAAAAAAATATTCAGTCCAGATTGTACACAAGGAAACATGACACTGGAAGAATTCTTTGGAGTAGAAAGTATACCTACACGCCTACAGCCTGAATGGGAGGAGCAGTTAGAGCACGCTCTTGATTGTTATCACATCGCTGAGGAAGCTGAGATTCAAGTAGAGAGTGATGAGGAGGACCCGCGTAATATACAGATACCTGAGTCAGAGGGATCATGCGAGGTAGAAGGACCTCCACTGGAAATTATAGATATGAGTGGACTCGTGAAAACAAGGAAAGTGAACATTGGCACCAGCAAAGAGCCAAGGTTCGCAGCTATTGGATATTATTTGGATGAAGATATAGTTGAGGAGGTCACAAGTATATTACAGGAATATCGAGAATTATTCCCGACCAAGTTCACAAAGATGAAAGGTATATTGGGGGACTTAGGAGTGATGAAAATTCCTCTTAAGCCTGGCGCGAAGTCTGTGAAACAAAGACCATATAGACTAAACTTGTGCTACAAAGAACGAGTTAAGGAAGAACTCGATAAGATGCTCGATGCAGGGATCATTGAGCCAGTTGAAGAATCCAAGTGGATAAGCTCGATGGTTATCCAGGATAAGAAAACAAAGGGTGAAATCAGGATCTGTGTGGATCTCAGAAAGTTGAATGACACTTCGATGCATGACCCATTTCCTACACCTTTTACAGATGAAGTGCTAGACAATGTGGGGGAGAATGAAGCGTATTCTTTTACTGATGGATTCTCTAGCTATCACCACATCAGGATTGATCCAGCAGATAGGCACAAGACTACTTTTGTTATAGAATGGGGGTCATTCTAGTACACAGTGACGCCTTTTGGTCTGAAGAACGCACTTGCCATATTTTCTAGAGTGGTCGTCGCAACATTTAAATATTTTATACATAAGTTTTTAGAGGTTTACTTTGATGACTGGACCATTTTCGGTTTACTGAAGAATTATGCTGCGAATGTCAGGATGATGCTGGAAAAATACAGACAGCATCAAATCTCATTGAATCTGAATAAATGTGTTTTATGTGTTCCCTATGGAATTCTGTTGGGACACATTGTGTGCAAACAGGGATTGATGGTTGATCCTGCCAAGATCGCAGTCATTGTAAATTTACCGACACCAAACTCAGTTAAGCAGTTGCGCACTACATTGGGACATACCGAATATTACAGGAAATTCATAAAAGGGTATGCGCAGATAACCGCAGCTATGGAGAAGCTGCTAAAGAAATATGTACCATTCATTTGGAATGAGGACTGTGAGAAAGGCTTTGGCACATTGAAAGAGAAGATGGTCACTGCGTCGATCCTAATTTTTCTGGATTGGGAGAAGCCAGTTCATGTCCATGTTGATGCTTCATCTATTGCATTGGGCGTTGTTCTGGCTCAGCTGGGAGAAGGAGGTATTGATCATCCTATTTCCTTTTCTAATAGAAAGTTATCATCTGCTAAGAAGAACTACACCACTACTGAAAGAGAAGGACTCGCCATGGTATATGCGCTGCAGAAGTTCAGGTACTATCTGCTTGGTGCGCACTTCTCCATGTTCACTGACCATTCTGCTTTGAAATACCTGGTCAATAAGACAGTGTTAGGGGGACGCATATGCAGATGGTTACTATTATTTCAGGAGTATGACTTTGAAATTGTGGTTAATCTAGGAAGGTTGAATTTGGGACCTGATCATCTGTCAAGAATTGAGTCAGGAGAAGAACCTACGAACCTGGAGGACAATCTGCCTGATGCGCAGTTGTTCGCCATACAAGTTGTTGACGATTATTATCAGGACATCATTGATTTTTTTACCACTGGGTTGGCACCCAATGAGTTCACTATGCAACAGAAGAAGCAGTTGGTAGTGCGCGCAGTAGAATTCACTATAATCATAGGTCAGCTATATAAATTAGGACCAGATGAAGTATTGCACAGATGTGTACTAGAGCACAAGAAACCATTCATATTGGCTGATGCACACTCAGGAGTCGCAGGAGGCCATTACGTAGGAAGAGCTACCACGCAGAAGATATTGCGCGCAAGGCTATGGTGGCCTACAATTCATAAAGATTCGAAGGAACACTGCCAGAGTTGCGATGTCTGTTAGAGGACAGGGAAGCCATCACACAGGGATGAAATGCCCTTAAATCCACAGCTGACATTGTAGGCCTTTGAGAAGTGGGCTATTGATTTTGTGGGTCCTATTAACCCACCAGGGAAAAGAACCGGTGCGAGGTATATCATTACTACTACCGATTACCTCACTATATGGGAAGAAGAAAAGCCAGTAAAAGACTATAGCGTATCTATAGCCACAGAGTTTATATATGAAAATATCCTTACAAGGTTTGGATGCCCGAAGATATTGATGAGTGATCAAGGCACTCATTTTCTGAATAAGACCATTACAGCTTTGACTGAAGAGTTCCACGTTCATCATCAACGCAACACACCTTATCATCCACAGGTGAATGGAACTATTGAAGCATTTAACAAAGTGTTGTAGAATGCGCTAACCAAGATATGCAACACCAATCGGGACAATTGGGACCTGCGCATTCCATCTGTACTATGGGCATATAGGACTACCTGCAAGAAACTAACTGGCCATACACCCTTCAAGTTGGCCTATGGGAAAGAAGCAATAATGTCGATGGAGTACATTGTTCCCAGTTTGAGAATAGTAGCATTTATAGGCATGGCAGACCGCGACGCGCTGGAAGAGCGACTCTTACACTTGGTTGGTCTAGAGGAGGATTGCTTCGTTGCAGGCTTTCACCAACAAGTGCAGAAGGAAAGGGAAAAAGCATGGCATGATCGTCACATCAAGAACAAGTCTTTCCAGGTAGGTGATCTAGTCCTCCTGTATGATAGTAAGTTCATGAAATTTCCTGGGAAGTTTAAAATGCATTGGCTTGGTCCATATACTGTATTGCACGTTACTAATGGGGGCACAGTTTAGTTAGCCACATTAGCCAGGGATACCTTGCCTACTTTGATCAATGGAAGCAGACTAAAACCTTATTGGGATAGTCCTGCTTCGCAGAACCCGTGATGATAAAAAACCGAAGAGTTCTAAGTGCCAAGTGTAGTTGAAATTGGGCACTGGAAAGTTGAGTGAGTTTGTATGCAATGTATACTATGGAGTATGTATATACTGCAAAGCACAGTCAAAATGTGTTGCTGTGAAAAAATAAAAATAAATAAATATATATATATATAAGAAAAAGGAAAGAAGAACAGCATAGTTGAAAAGATAAAAAATGCATCTGCGAGGATCAAGTCACATGAGACTTAATTCAGAAGGCCAAGTTCCGACACCGCGAAGTCACTGCACAAGATCGAGAATGACCTACTGCGCAGTTTGACGTGACGTTCGCAAAAATAGCTGTTACAATGTCGGTCAAAAAAATAGCCATTATATAGCCATTGCCAACAATCGCTTGGGCAATTAATGCAAAAATAGTCGTTTTGCACCAAATTTTGAAGGATGAGACCAAAGGATCCACCGTATTTGGCCAATGGATACAGCCATTAATGCTCACCTAGCCATTGAGGGGCAGGGAGGAGGTCTGCTGTGCCTATAAATAATGCTACATATCGTTTTGCGGGCGTTACCAAACAGTTAGAAATTTCAGCAAATATTTCTATGTGAGCTTTAACCAGTGGATGCCTAAGAGCTATTCAAACAGAGACGAATTCACAGTTGAGGAGACTGTGAGGATTTTCAAGCATAGAGGGATCGAAGCCTTAATGAGAACCCTAGCTAAGAACATTGCTTTTGAACAAGGTCAAGCATCACAAAGGTTTCCAAGGCATGGTCCAGCTATGGAAGATAGAGGGAAAAATCTTGTGCAACCAAGAACGAAGGTCCAACAGAAGGGCTCCACGGTGCAAAAGCCGCCAGTAGCAGATAAAGAGATACAACTGACCATGACTCTGAGTTACATCTCACTGCGTGCACTGGACACACTGGTCTTTAAGTTGCTAAATAATGCAAAATATGACATTCCGCTATCATCGATCTCCAAGCACCTTGAGGTAGATAAGAATCTATTGGGAAAAATCCCAGACTGTAAATGGGAGGAATATGATTTGTTGGCAATTCATAAGGAGGAACCTGATAAGCCGAAGTTCCCACAGTTCCAACCTAACCAATACATGTGCTGGAAGAAGGACGCGAAGGGTGAGCTTAACTTGGTTGCCGAAAGTTGGTTGTCTAGAGTAGTCCAATCTGGGCTGCTCAACCTACTCAGGCTGCCGCATTTTGATAGAACACTAGAACTAAACGTGGTAGTAAGTACATTGATGGAAAGAATACATCAAGGGTACTTGTGGTTGGACTGGAATGTGGACCTAAACATTGATTTAGTCCACTGTGTTACGGGCCTGAGTAAGAGGGGTAAAAACCCAAAGATATTTTTCCAAGGGAAGAGCAAAGATAAAGAATCTATGGCCATGATGAAGAAAACCTAGTTTGTTATCAAAGGGAAGAGGGGTTTTCAAATAGATGACATTGAGGATTGGGCGATGAAGTTCGTCACGCAGCTATTAGCAGGAAAAATCCTGAGGAAATGCAGGCCTCTAGAAGTAAACGCGGGTGCAGTGCTACTTGGAACCACGACAACAGAAGGAGAAGAGTTCAACTGGTCGCGGTACCTCCTGAACGAGTTCATAGAGGAACTCAACGATACACAGCTCAGCAGGGGATATTTTCACTATACTTGGCTTATAGTACTGATCGCTCTTGTCGGATGGAAATAGCCAAAGGATTATGTTGGCGTGATAACGGATTCCAACAACTACAGTGTTAGATTTTGAGCATTAATTCAACATACTCTAGGATCTTTATTGAGAGAATAACATGTACAACATATCAATCATATCAAGCATGTGTCAAGCATATCAAGCAATCACATAAGACAATGGACACAAAGAGTTTCACTGGGGAAAACCATAAAGGTGAAAAACCCCACAACTTCCTCAGAGATAGAAAGAGCAATGATACAACCAAAGTACAAGAGATAGATCTTCTACTAGTAGGTACTCCTCCTCCTCAACTAGTGCGCCACTTTCCGAGTAGTGTAGAAGTCAATAATGAGATGATCAAATAGAGAGATTCCGATCTCTATTTATACTTGTCCTAAGCTATTTAATAAACCTATGGTGCCGAATTGTCTAACTCAGCCTAATAACCCCTGGTTACATTAATCCAAGCCGACCCCTCAATAGGTGGTCTAATAACCCATCAACAAGTTACGACACTTGCGACACTTGTCAATACAAATGACGACACTTCCATATAGAGGAATAATACATCTCTATAGGAGTACAATAATACATAGATGAAATACATTCCAAAGTTACATATACATCAACATGCAAGGGGCCCCTCTTTGCAAACCTCTGGGCCAACCTCAACTCACAGAGGCAGCATGCGACAGTAGAAGTGTTCTACCAGTACTACCTCCAGCTACGCGATGCGATTGTAGAAACCCCCAGGATCACAAAGCAGGTAACTAGAAAATACATTCGCATTGTGGATTTTTATGCTGACATGCACAGCATCCATATGTCACCTAAAGCACAGTAGAAGAAGCCGGAGTGGTAAGTAGGAAGCTACCACATGTATGAAGAGGACATTGACAATATAATGAAGGAATGGCCTACTGAGTTCCGCGTAGAGGTTGTCGATGTTCCCAGTGACTCTGAGGAGGATGAGTCGATTCCAAGTCCATGCCCGATAGTTGAAGAAAAAGAGTTGACGAAAAGAAAGGAGCCGACGGAGAGCACCATGAAACAAAAGGGATCACGCAAGAAGCAAAAGGCTGATAAAGGCAAGTTGGACACCATCCTCAAGATCGATGATTATGAAATGATCGGTGTAGTATTCAATGAACAAATAGAATATCTGATGATGGATAAGGAGAAAAAAGATAAATCCATATAGGATACTCTATAGAAGAATCTGATCGCATTGGAGGGCATCACGCTGAAGATCGATGAAGTACACAAGAGATTACCCCACCCCCGCGCGACTTAGAGGCCGAAGGGAAATCAAGAGGGACTTCGCAGTAGTCGCAGCTGACTATGATCATTCCTGTGAAATCACGCATCGTCCATCTGGACACAAGTACTGTAAATTTACCATTGCCAGAGAAACTAGTACTGGATACAAAGGATGTAGAGCACTTGGAGCTGGATCTAGCAAAGATACCATTACTCAGCTTGCATTATTTACACTTGCAGTGTGTAGAAGAGATGCATGAAAGAACTATTGATGCAATCAAAGGATAGGATGAATTGTAAGTAGCTAATAGGAAGTTGGAGGAAGATAGCTCGTGGAGAGCTATGCAGATGCAGGATGAACAAGATCATCGGTTAAGACTCAAATCCACGATCGCCGCAATCACTGATGGCATCAACGAATTTGAAGTACAAGCAGAACCAGCGGATACTATTGTCAAGATTGGTGAGCTGGTGACCCATCTGAAGACAGAAATGCAAGACATAGAGGTTCTCCATGACGCTAACATGGCTGCTTTGAAGGTGTAGCTAAACCCACAAACCCCACCAAATTAGCAGCAACTAAGAGCAGGAGTAGTAAAGATCGCAGTAGAGAACATTGCTGCTGAAATGGCTAAGTGGAAAAATCTGTTGGAAGCAGCGTCGAAGGCATTCACTACCCTCGAAGAAGACCCACAACTGCTAGCAGTCAAGAACGTGGTGAAGGAAAAACAAGCTGCATTAGAGCAGTTGGACACAGAAGTGAAGGCACTTCCACCGAGGGATAGGTTGCACTGTCACGTCCCCCATTTTGACCCTTATAATATTTTGGGCTATAATGTAAATATTGTATGTATATTATGTATGATTCCTAGCGTGGAGCTCAAGGCCAAGGCCCCACTAGCGAACGCTCGACCTAGAAGAGGCAAGTATTTGAAATTATGCTACCCAAGTTCTAGTGAACCATGGGAATTGTAAATATGCATTTTAATATAAATGCCCACAACTAGCTATGCAATGCAACAAGAGCTGGGGGCATGATATTACAAGGAATTGGGAGGAGGATATTCAAACCCTTGAGCCAATTGAGTCAAGCCAAGTGTCAATGAGAGAACCCATGAACCCTCAACTACCCATATTGACTTTTGTACCCAATCATTGATTTCTCCCAAGAGGTGGTTGAGGTAGTTAATGCCTTGGGAAATGGAGAGGTATGGCTGTCCAAATTTGAGTATGGGAAAGCCACCCTTCCTAGATTTTCGTGTTTGGATTCTTGGGCAAGAAAAAGGACACAAAATTTCTCCCCAAGCTATTATTCAACCATCAGTTTGCTCTCTCACAAGTTTAGAGCTTCCTGGGCATTTCCCTCCATGAATTTCTTGTGTTTACCTTCGTTTTCCTAGCTGGGAACGGCGTTTTTCTTGTGGCTAACAGTGGGGATCATAGGGGAAACGATTTGGGGTTTAATTGAGGCCTTTTTGGCCCACTGAATGCTCATACATCTGTGGTAGAAATTGATTTTCTTCACTGGGGTTGATTCCCTCTTTCTACAATCCATTTTTGGTGTGCCCACGTTTTGGGGAAACCCTTAGACTCTATTCTGTGAATCCATGGTTGAAATATGTATCCAGGCCAATTTTGAGCTACTATGTGTAAAAGAATGTTGGGGCTGATATGGGTATCCATTGCTTTAGCCATGTAGGGTTTGAGAGTCTCAAGTTCCTTCTAGATATCATGCCCAGCTCAGGGGTGGTATCTGAGTGCTGAAATAATACAGACTGGGTAGAGACCTACGGTTGGGAGGAATGTTGAAACGACATAGCTAGTTGTTTGGGACAACATTGCATCAAGATGAGTATTTTATTGTGTATTTACTTCTGCAAATGTGTTAATTTGTTGACTGTATTAAAAAGAATAACAATCATGTAATATGTGTGTGGATGAGTTCATTTTCGCTGTAAATGTTTGTTTGATTTCCATCTGCACACATCTCATTTATGGTTGTGAATCTAATGAATATGGTTGAGTTTATGAAAATCCCCATAGAATGGCATCAGGTTTCCCTCCTTGCACTGGGTCCAAGGGTGGGTACGTGACATGCAGAGGTACAGAGAAATCAGCGTGCTGAAAAAGGAAGTGTAGGCATTGAGGGAAAAAGAAATGGAAATAGGGGACAAATCACAACCATTACTAGAAGATGCCAGTATGATCTCGTAAGAGATCGAGGAAAAATTAAAGGAGCTGTGTGAAAATCATGAGCAGGTGGAAGGACAGATAGGTGAGGAGATCACATCTGAAATGTTGGAGGCAGTTAGCCAGAATGAGTAAGACATGAAGTAGGCAGTCCAGAAGTTGACTGCTACATACAATGAATTAGTTGCGAAGCTAATTCCGTAGCAGGTAGCACAGCTCAGGGAAGCTGAAGTTGCAAGTGGCTCGGCGGAGAGCCACATGTGAGTGTTAGGGGATTGTTGGGCCTGGCCCAAGTGGGGCAATTTTGAACAAGGATTTTTGGAACTTCGAAGTTGAGTGCAGCTCAGCCTAAATACTTCCTTCTTTTGTATAAGTTTTGGGGATGCTGCGCAGTTGACGTGCCTTGAATAGGCATGCGGTCTAGCTGACATGCTGGCCCAAGTACGTGTTGCGAGGTAAGATGTCAATAGCTTATCTGCGCTAGGCAGGAAACATTCCATACCGTGTAGTCCCTGGACGCGTTGGTTGTGCAAGCCCCTAGGCTTGCCGAAGCATCTGACGTGGAACAGAGGTTCCGCACAGTTGTCTATCTTTCGCAGTCCACAAGATATCACGCTGCTTATCCATCTTTCCACTCTCGCATCACCAGGCTGTGGAAAATTGATTCTTTAACCACCCCCTTAGCTTCACCTCGGGTGAGACCTCAGGCTGCGTGCAGTGTGTTGCCGAAAGGGCCGGTGAATAGGGGTTTTGTTGGTTCCCTGAACCGCAAAGTACCTGGGTCTACACTAGAAACCTCTAGCTCAGTTATATACAGCCAAAAAAAACTAGCACACACATTCATAAATCATATTGTTGATGTGTGTGAGGGCCATGAATTGTTTTCTTTCATGGATGGGTTTTCCGGCTATAACTGGATTCAGATAAAACCTGAAGACCAACACAAAACATATTTTATTTGTCCTTGGGGGACCTTCACTTATCGGAAGATGCCATTTGGCCTAAAGAACATTAGGTATACATTGCAGCATGCAATGAACTTTTCTTTTCACGATATAAAACATGTCATTGAACCTTTTCTTGATGATCTCCCAGTGCGATCTCATAAGAGACGGGATCATCCTGATCACTTGAGACTCATGTTTGAAAGATGCAAATATTATAAGATTCGATTGAATCCCAATAAGTGTGTATTCTGTGTCAAGTCCGGGCGTTTACTAGGTTTTATTGTATCTAGTCGTGGCATCATGGTCGATCCACTTAAAGTTGCGGCTATTGTAAATCTGCCTCCTCCTTGAACCCTAAGACAAATTTAGAGTCTGCAGGGTATGTCCAACTTCTTACGACATTTTATCATTAACTATGCCAAAATCACAAAAGGTTTCATGAGACTACTCAAACAAGACACCTATTTTATTTGGGATGAGGATGCTCAGACTTCATTTGAGGGCTTGAAAAAGGCATTATTATCAGCCCCCTTATTGAGCCTGGCAGACTATTCGAAGGATTTCCTGCTATATCTGGCTGCATCCGTATACACGATCGGCATAGTACTTGTTCAGGAGGATGACAAGCTCCAAGAGAATGTCATTTACTATTTGTCGCGCACCTTAATAGCTCCTAAGATTAAGTATTCTTATGTGGACAAGTTGGCATTAGTTGCCGTCCATGTTGTTTAGAGGCTACGTCACTACATCTTATTGCGAACTACCATAATGATTGCTGAGGTCAACCTGTTTCAATATGTTCTCACTTGACACATCATTAGGGAGGAATTCAATAAATGGATTGTAATCTTGCAGGAATTTGACCTAGTCTTTCAATCGACTAAGTCAAATAATCTTTTAATTTCCTAGTGACATAGTACACAATGAAGAAGAGTCATCATTCCCGGATGAACACATCTTCCTTATTGTGTCTTCTGACACATGGTATGGGGATATTTTAGTATATCTACAAATTTTGAGGTGTCCTCCTACTTTCTCTAGGGATGAACGACAGAAACTAAAGAACCATGTAAAGAACCATCTCATCATTTCTGATACTCTTTACAGACGTGGGATAGATTCCATTTTACGCTGTTGTTTAACCTTAGAGGAAGCCAAAATAGTATTGAATGATGCTCATAGTGGAGCCTGTGGGGGTCATCTTTCTGGGTTGGCAACAGGACCAGAAGATACTGCGTGCTAGTTATTTTTGGCTCACGGTCTTCAAAGATTGTGTGGAAGCTGTGAAACGCTGTTAGCCATGCCATTTTTTCACCAAAAAGATGAGAGCACACCCATCTCCTCTCCATTCTTTGATTACAGCAGGCCCCTTCACCAAGTGGGGGATTGATTTCATGAATTGTAATCCAGTTTCTGCTGGAGGTCATCATCACATCATTGTTTCCGTCGACTACTTCACCAAGTGGGTCGAGGCAATGCCTACTGTCAAAGTAGATGGGGAAACGACTACTTATTTTGTTTTTAACCAGATCATTGCTAGGTTTGTTGTGCCCAAAGAGATTGTTACAGACCACGGTCGACACTTTCAAAACTACATGATGACTGACTTATACACCATGTTAGGTTTTCGGCAGGAACATTTGTCTTCGTTTTAACCACAAGCGAATGGTCAGGTCGAAGCTGTCAACAAAACTTTGAAAACCATTTTGAAAAGCACCATTAACGCCAGTCGATCCAACTGGCACATCATGTTGTATCCAACTCTTTGGGCATACCGAGCTAATGTTAAGACTTCCACCGGGTTCTCTCCCTTTCAACTTGTTCATGGGATAGAAGCAGTTGTTTTGGTCGAATGCGAGATTCCTTTGTTGAAGTTGGCTCTCCAACTACTCCCCGACACTTCAGTTTTAGAAGAATGTTTGTTGCACCTATAACATCTTGACAAGCAGCGCCATGATGTGCTCATAGCAAACGAAGCACATAAGAATCAAGTTAAAGGTCAATATGATAAGTCTTTCAAACCTAGGATTTTTCTCGAAGGAGACCTTGTTTTGTTTTACGACCAAGATAAGGAACCCTTAGGAGCTGGCAAGTTCAAGTCAATGTGGCTCGGTCCTTACATAGTCTCTAAGGTTCTAAACAATAGTGCTTACGAGTTAAAATATTACGAGGGTAATAAGTTGCCAGAGCTTAGAAATGGGCTCTACTTGAAAAAGTATTACGCTTAGCCCTCGATGCTCTTTCATGTATCATAGCTATACATTTTTGTAGAGTTAGCTTTGCTTGTAGTTGTCATTACATCTTATGTGTCTATTGGTTTGTGTTTCAGATGTCGACTTAATACTTCATAGGATTTGCTGATGGCACTAGTTGCCACACTCGCCAGTTGGCTGCAGCAGATTGGGTTATATACTCACCCTCTGGCCAAATGGTCTCTTCGAGAGGGGCTTTCTTGGGTCCCACAATGAATAATGTAGTTGAATATAGCGCGGTCATAGAGTCACTCCAAGATGCTCTTCATCATGGCATTTCACATCTAGAGGTAAGACTCGACTCGCAGTTGGTTTTGTTTCAGTTAATGGGTGATTATCAAGTTAGAGATCCTGTTTTGCTACATCAGTTCTTACGAGTTAGGTTGCTTGAGAGACATTTTGATTACATTACATATCAACACATTCCAAGGAACTTAAATGCTTTAGCTGATTCATATGCAAATTATGTTTTATATTGGCATCTACATCATACACATCCATAATAAACAATTCACACATAAAGATAAAGACACACATGTAGATAATAAAGCCGATACTGTATATAAGTTGTATCAAAAAATATATGAGTTTGGATCTACAAGTATGGCATAATGTCATAATATACAAAAATGGGCTCAACGGCCTCAAAAATATACATATATAGGTCCTCCCCTATGGAGAAGGAGGGGCCTCTTCTGCCTCTGTCATCTTTGCCACAACCCCTCTATAGCAGATGACTAGCCTAGCTACTTTCTTCAGTAACCGAATCCATGCTGGGAGCAACGCCCACAACATTCTCCTACATATCGAGTGGCATCCGCTCGATCTTGTACGTGGGGATGTCATGAGTCAATCGAATCATCTTTCCCTCTAGGTTCACCAACATGGCATCAGTTTCCCTACAATGACTGGTCGCGCAAAGGTATGATGGTGCCCATTAGGACGCACAGGCCCCACATCTGCAAAAGACAATTTATTCAGTATCTCAAACTCATAAAAAAATTACATATATAAAATGAAAAAATACACTTACCCAACTCTCCCCAGGTTGATCCTGGAGGGAGAGCCAGCTCAGGGTCATAACGGAAGTCCATACCCACATACGGGAACTTCTCTAAAGCCAGCACTTGCTGATCCCACAATGCCCAGTAATCCTCATCACTGTAAGAGAGATTGCTCTCGCCACCACCTTGGTGCTTGAAGATATCTCCCCAATGAGTAATAAGGGGCTCACAAGGATTGAGCAAGGGAAAGGCCATCCCTGGACTCCATGCAGGTACCCTCTCAAAAAAGAAGGTATAGAGGATACTTCCATACCCAAAGTTCTTCATCCTACCGGTTTTGCACCTGGTAAGCTGAATTTTCATGTTTCTCAGCAAGCTAGAACACCAGTCATAAATAACCCCATGCAAGCATTCTTTTCCTGCATGCATATAGTTCCGTGAAGCAAGTTGTTGTGTTTGCTTCCTCCCATCCAGTTCAGAGTACTCAAGATCACTTTCAGTGGAAAGCTCGCAATGCTTGCTATGGAAACTTGACTACCGGCCTTTTCAGTACCCGCCACGCAGTTGGTATTAACATAATCTTGCACAGAGAGAGCACCCATACTTCGAGAGGTACCTTTGAGTTTCACCACCTCTCCTCTTTGAGAGATACCAATTATAAATTAGATGTCATCAACAGTAAGTTCGAGAATCTCCCCTTGGAGATTGAACACTCCAGCATTTGCATCCCAATACTATACCATCCTTTCGAGCAATTGTGTTTGCACTCGCATATTGACGGTTCGATAGAATTTTAATATCCCACATCTTCTTAGTGCATGAAGAGGTAATGGATTTCCCATAGCTTGCCAATGCATCTCCTCATGCTCTCTTTCATGCCACATAAGAACCATCCTGCCAAAATCATGCATTTCATTGGTCAACCGTTATTTTTTTCCCTACTTATTGCGGTGTGTGCTACTGTCATAGATGGACAGTAGCGTCTTGGACATAGCTTCTTTTCAAACAGACCAATGCAATTTTATCGAGTGCGCTAGTCTTTTTCAAAGAGACCCGCGCACCTGCAGAAACAAAACTAAAACTTCAATAAAAAATTAATTTGACCACTAAAAAACTCTAAATTTACATGTAAATGAATGAGAAGGATGATATTACTTACTTGGAAGAAGTAGAAGATGTTTTAATAGCCCGATTTGATCGCAACAAGCAAAGGAAGTTGAGGTTTGCTCTCCACACTTTTCCCTAAAAACTTGAAATGGTGAATTTTGTTTTCTATTTTGAAACTATTTATAAAATTGTTCTTTTAAATTTTTACCCACTTTGCTAAATGTGGTATAGTTTCAATTTGTTTTTAAAATGTTTTATTTAATTCACTAATGTCTTTTGAGTTTTGGTGGATTAGGTGAAGTATACATTATAGAATTTCACTTATTTTTAAAAAACAATTGGTTGAGGTTTGTTTTCTTCATTGACATGTCAATTTAGGTCTGGTACTGTATAGTATCTTATGTCATTCAGAAAATTTGTCTCGATTATGTGATATATCACTAACTTGGTTGTCTAGAATTCTATCATCTGGCAGGTCATGATAAATTATGTCCCTAAATCTGATTAAGTCTTTTTAAGCCCTTGTTAGACTTTTTCAAAACAAACAAGATCGTTGAGTATAGTTGTCTTTTTAGACTCATTAAAGGATTTGAAGTGACACCCGCTTAAGTATAAGTTTACCCCTTTTCCGGACTTTTGCGGATTATTTACGAAAAAGGAATACTCTAGTCATATGTGGCTGAAGAGTTCTTCTCTCATTGTTTTACACTTTTTCAGGTGAGGAGACTAACTGTACGAAAAAGGACCTTTTGGAGTCTTCTTTAGGGTTTTCAGACTCTCGAAACATGAAAACACCAACGAGCATTCACCTACTTGGGCTCGATTTTAAATCCATGAGAAGGTATATAGAGAATTGCTTAAGTTTTTCAGACTCTTTAAACAGGTAAACACCGGCGAGCACATACCAACTCGGGCTCGATACTAAAATACACGAGTAGGTGTATGGAGTTATTGTTTAGGTTTTTCAGACTTCTTAAAATTGAAAACACCGGCGAGCAAGAACAAATCTCGGCTCGATATTAAAATCCAGATATCAATGTTATAGAGTATTTGTCTATATTTTCTTCAAACTTTGTAAAAAATGAAGAGAGATTATTGAGTTTGATTTCTTGGACTCATTAAAACAACAAGAAGGATATTCTTTTATAAAAAGAATAAGGGAAGAGAGGTATCAGGCATCTTTTCAATTTCAAAGGTAACTAGTCAGTCATGTCCTTGAACATAGCACCTATTTTGAGTCCATCATTCATTTGGGTTTCAGTTTTTGACCTTAGGGTGAACCTGATCTCAGAGTTTTACTCCTCCGATTGGTTATTCTTCCAATCATATGGAGAAGCTGCTAATGTCTCCTACATTGCAGGTTTATATCACATTCCCATAATGTTAAAAGTTGCCTAAGTCATTCTTGTGTCGTGCTCATTGTTCAAGGATACATCTTGTGTCGGCCATTCTGCAATAACCTTGACTTCATGTGTCGGCCATCCTGGTGTCAGTGTGTTTCATCTTGTATTTGTCCTACTCCAAATCTGTTCAATCTTCTGAGTGTTCCTCGTGTTGGATGATGGAGGATTCCCTAAAGCCTCCCTTCCAACGTACTTCTTCCCATCGAATTCAACTCATTGTACTCTGGGAATGAAGTTTAGAGTTTTGGATAGTACCTTGGGGAATGCAGTCATCAGTGGAAGTTTCCCTCGCTATTGAACAGTGGGAATACATCAATGTATCCTATTTTGTTAGATTCTTCAAGTGTTCGACTTCAGTCCCTTTTATTCACACTTGCTAGAATGTACTAGGTACCTTGGGCCCCACTAACATTATCAATGGAAGCCCTCGCATTTGTTAATAGTATTCATCAATGACCGGTAATCAAATGGTACCCCCCATGTTTGACTCCAGCTCATTTATTCACATGGACAAGGTTCGTACTTTGGGATGTTTTGAATGAATACCTTGGGACTATGATAGCATCATCATTCATGTTATTACCCAAGTTGCGCAAGACTGAGCCACACTCATTTTTGGCTCTTCATGAGACATAGATCCAGCTTGTTGTTATGGATATGATCTCTTATCTTTGACATGGATGCACACTTGTATTTCAGTGGCCATGCTATATATACATCTCCCAGTTATGTATTGGAGATCATGTTGTATCATATCGAACATCGATATGATGGCAAAATTGTAATTGCTCGCTGACCTTGATCGTTGTTTTAAGGTACTTTTGTGACTTTGTCCTGTGATTTCTTGCTACTCCTCTGACTTGGAATTATAATATATTTCGGCTATCATTTCCCTCTGACCTCACACATTAGGGGGCATCTATTATAGGTCAAATCTGCACTTCTCCATCTGTGATCACATTGCCCTGTTGATCACACAAAAGGACACTATGGATGGAAGAGATGGATTGACCTTGGATGATTTATTGCTGAGATAAAACCTCTTCAGCTGAAAACTATATTTTTTTTGCATATTTCATTAAAGATGTGCTACTCTTACAATTTCCATCTAGCGCACTGTGCGTTGGTTCTACTAAAGCAGACCCGCGCACTTATCTCAAAAGTGGTATGCACTAGTCTTTGTGAATACTAGTTGTGCCCTAGGCTCAAGTTGTCTAGTGTGATACCTGCGCACATATTAAGATGAAATGGAAAAATATATTAAGATTACGGATTGGGATTAGTTGAGGTTGGTATTGTAACTCCCCCAACCTCCCAATTCAACTACCTCACGAATCTAACTTCCTTCCTTGGCCATAAATACAAGGGGAAGCCATGGGAAAGGAGGAATGAAGAAGAATCTATTGTTACACTGAAGGAATTTCTAAGTCATTGTGAGGAACAGGAGCCCAGAACTCGGTTGCAGAAGTGCTCGGAACAGATCAGGTATAAACTATATTTGGTTGCATTTCTTTGACAATAAATATTGAGATACCCTTCTCGTCCCAATGGAATGTTTTTCTATTGAATATCTCATTGTAATTAATGTCATATTGTCTTCAATATCATTATATATGTGTAGTCAATATACGTTGAGGAAGGTCTGTATATTTTGCAGGTGTATTGTTGTGGAGATTGGGTGAAAGCTAGGACCAGACACCATAAACAAGGTACTGATTTACGAAACCTAATCTCATTTTGTTTACAGTAATTAATGCAAAGTATAATGTATCTATCTATCACCCCATGTACGTTGATAGCATTCTTTCCCCTACTATAGGGTATAATCCTTAACAACAACAAGTATAACAGGCTTAAAATGTTCAGACCTCAACAGTTCTTCTTTTATCTCTTTGGATGAAAAAGGATTTGTATAGAATCAAAAGTCAGCAGTTTCACACTCAGGCTCTAATACTTGAAATTTATGAATGAGGATAGAAGGAGTAAGTTTTTTATCTCTTTCTTCTGTAGGTACTAATCTTTAGTAAGACAATCAAAACTAATTTCCTGATCCAAAATCCCTTTCACCAAGGGATCTGAGGTATTCTTAGGTACGGGGGAATAAGAAGATCCATATCTCTGACGAGCTTTTTCTTCTCTCAAAATTTGTTTTGGATCAAAACGAGTTGAAATAAGAGGAGAGGATGGGTTCTCTCGATCCTAATCTTTCTAAAATCCACAATTAATCAATGGATTTGCTCGGTGAAAATGCAATCAAAATCAATATCTGACTTTGTTCACCTCAAAATCAGATTTAATCAATAAATTTTTTCCCAAGGAAGATATATTCACAACTTGGCTCCCCGGAAACGGTGCTAGAAAATGTTATCGCTAAGTTCTGCACTAGACTGCTATAGGGAAAAGAAAGGGAACTTAGGAAAGATAGTTGAATACATTCGGTTTTTTTTAGATGGTTGTTTTAAAGGTAGGGCAAGGAAGGTCTATGTATAATATGGGAGCAACACATATAACAAGAAAAACATCGAACTTACAGGTTTTGAATTATGAACCATATGTGTATCAGAGTGTAATAATAGAACTAAATATAAATACAAAAAAGAAATAAGCTACAACTTTCATGCATTCATATCTCATCCACCATATAACATAGTTATATCTAGGAAACTAAAAGAAGAAAAAAAACATAACTGGGAGGCAATAAACACATACAATGTACATGATATTAGTTATGCAATCATGGTTACGCATTGCATATAAATTCTATAATCAATTAGGCAATCAGCTACTAACAGATAAGATGGCACAAAAAAATTCACAACTCATATATTATCAGAGTTTCATAGAAGACTGTAAATTATGCTTGTACAAAATAACCAAACCATCCAGTGGCACCCAAAAATCGAACGCCCGCCTCTTCTTGAGTTCCACAATATATATAATTTACATTATAACAATCTAGACTCTTCCATTGGGATTCAATAATAATCCCTATTACTAAATATAGTCTTTGAATTCAAAGGATGATTCGAATTAACAAATTGATTCTAAGATCCTATTTTAAAGGGAAACATCATATAATTCAAAGTCAAATTTTACAAGTCTTATCCATCACTTAACTTGTCAAAACAAAATATCTAAAATATTTAATACAAATTTAGTAAAATCAAAATCTAGAGATGATAAGCTCACGACTGCTTCTTCGATACTGACTCTTTCAGATGCAAAATATTGGACAAATGGAACTAATACTTGGAACCTCAATCTTACCTTCATTTATCTTTTGGAGGCTGATTTTGCATAGTGTCCTATAGAATATGTGTTCCTAGATCAGTCAGAATGCCCAATGTCTCACTGGTTTCCTCATTTTTCTTCTTGAGATGTAGGCATTCTTGTTTCCAATATATTTTCTTTCTAATAAGTTTACAATTTTTTTCTTTAAATTCTGAGTAAAACTGCATACCCGAGTAAACTTGATCATCAGTCTAGCTCTCTTATCACCAACTTCGAGTGCCTTATCTCATAACAGTTTATTTTATTTCCTAACTCCCTTAATTAAACCCTTATACTTATTCACTTTCTTCTTTAGTTTCTGATTAACCTCATATGCTCTATTTTTAGGTTTAGGGGAGGCAATTTCCTCCAGAGTTGGAGTGGGTGCAACTAAATTCTCTTCTTTAACCTTTTCAGGATATATAGAATCTAGATCCAGTTTCTTACCTGTAACAGGTTTCACATATGGTTTTTCTTTCTCTTCCTCGAAAGGAATGGGATTAATAGGTTCTATTTCTGGTGAACATTGAATAGCATTGATGGTCTCTTCCATACTAGCCAGAAACTGCGTGACCCTCCTCTCTTTCTCTAGAAATGACCCCGATTCATCCTTAGAAAGTTATTCAAGACAAACTATTTCTTTTCCTCTACCTACTAAAAAATAATTTCCCCCTTGGACTGGTCTCTGTATCTCAGCCTTCACCTTTTGTTTTTAGGCTTCTTTACACTTTTACTTGGAGAAGCCTCCAGGTCAATAATCTTGTTCTCCTTCAATGAAGGATCCAATTGAGCCTTAAAATTCAATCGTAGCTTATTAGTTACTCTAGTATGGCGTGTGTGAAGTGGAAATGGATTGGGATCACTTTTCTGTCTCTGTTTATTAATTTGGGCTTTACTGTCTGCGACCTTCTATAGGATGATATTTTTTCAAGAGGTTGTTTTAATGCCCCTCTCATCCTACAAGTCATTGCCCCACCTTCCCATTTTTCCATATATTCCTTGACTAGTTCATGGCTAGGGTTTTCTATTTTCCTCTGTGAATAAAATTGAAACTTTTTACTTACAGGGTTTCGGGTTCTATTTCAACTTTGCATTTTCCATTGGTTCAACTTCTAATTTTCACCTTTACAATAGGTTCTATGGAATAACTTCCAATTTCAATCAACTGTGTAGATTCTATTTTGGACGAAGTAGCTTCGACAACTTGAGATGAGAATGGAAGGTCATATGGGGTTACAAATTCAGAAGTCAATATAAAATTTCCTAGCCATGATTGAATTTACTCAATTCTTTCAGAATTATAAATTTAATTAGGGATTGATGGTAGATTCCATGATGGTTGCTTGGTGATTTTCTTTCCCTAGTGTCCATCTTCGTTAAGCTTTTTAGGAAGTAAAATGGTAAATTAATAGGGTAAATTCCATCTAAATGCAAAAGGAAACAAATGTGGTATAAGTGCACTGTAGCATACCTCCCTTCCACGATTATGTACCTCTGCACGAGCTTGAGCAAATGCCTATACTCTATCTTGATCCAGGTTCTTGGTATGCCCCTACGCTAGTTTGGATTTTGATGAGTTTCCAACAAGAACCGGTTACATTCTAGTGTGCTAACCCCTTGCAATTTGAACCAATGTTCTCCTTCTTGCGGCAGTTCATAGGCGATTGCAATAGAATTTTCTGAAATTGGAAAAGTGAGATATCCAATTGTTACATTTTTTCCATCAAATCTCTGTGCAAAAGATTGAGTGACAGGGGTGAAATGCCCTTGTAATTTATGACAATAGAGAAACCATCCAACCTACTTGAATTTCTATCCAAATTCTGGGTATGCCTCAAGCACGTTAGAACCCATGGGTTCGTATTTGACCAATTTCTCACCCCACTTCGATTCCATTTTGATGTTGAGACAAAGAAAGAAAATTATTCACATACGGTTGAGATATTCTTCAAGGTGTAGACTAACTGAGGCAAGGGATGACTAATCATTCCAAGGGTGTAGACTAATCATTCCATCTGCAATGGTGGGTCATGTTATGGTTGTGGAGGATTCATTGAAAGGAAGTCCTGTCAAGCACTCTAATTGCAGATAATTAAATATCAACACACAGAGCGTATGAAATTTATTGTCAACCCGAGAAAGTCTTTTTATTTCAAAGGACAAGTGCACAATATATGCTTAAACACAAACCATTAGAAGTGAATACTTTTATCTTCTATCATCTATGTTCATCCCAAGAATCTACGCAACCCCAATTGCCTTCTAACTGCTGTACTACAATCCTTTTCTATTATGCATCAAGCAGAACGAATATCAGATCTAATCAACGATTGCAGGAAGGAAATCTCAATTGCATTCTAAAATAATCAACTGTCTAATGAAATCAAGCTGGGAATCATGAAGCATGACCTGAACATTACTCTAGAATTTAATAAGGGAGATTGAAGCAACTGTTCTAAGATGCTGAATTGCAAAATATAAATCAATCAACACATAACAGGAAAGCTAATTCGTAGGAACTTCTGGGATTACGTTTCAGCTGCAGGATGAGCACAACAGTGTGAACAGAAATTGAATTACATAAAACAAACCTGACTCAGTCGACTGTTATTGATACCATTTACCAATCTCACAAATAAATCATTTACTGAGAAATCCACACAATGAATATTGCTGCTGCGTACAAAAGAAAGATCAAATCATCACACAACAGAAAGATGAAATCCTAAATTAACACAGCAATCTCTGTGGAAGACGGGCCCAGTCTTCACACAGAGACGCTGGTTGAACAACACTCTCTTTAACTCAGAAGCAACTCCTTATATTAACAGAAGGATGAGTACACAGTTTCGGCTTCACTGCTAATACAAGATGAATTAATTCATTGCTGTCCAACCCCTCGATCGAGATAATACCACATATTTATACATACAGTTGCAACATCAAAAACCTATAATTGGGCAGCCATGAAGATCTATGATCTTCAGGCGCCCTAAATAATCTAGCTGTTACAATGCGTGGCAGAACTGAAATATCCAAATATGAGAGGAGTTATCAACTGTCCCAAGAGTGGCGGTCCTTCCAGCTCACAGCTGGATTCGAGCAGCGACATACTTAAGATAGAACTTTATGTTACAGCTGCCCTGCCACGACTATGCCTTGATTGACGATTTGAGCCCCAAGGAACCTTCCTTAAGCAATGGACGTCCCTTCCTCCGTGACTTGTTCAGCTCCGATCTTCCTGCGGTCTATTTATCTTACTACCTTCATAATTTGCATCATGTTAGCACGAATTAAGAGATGCACAGCTTAAATCATCACAATCATAAGTATTAATACAATACAACAATAATCGGCCATACCTTGGTAATTTGGGGAATATATAAGGACAATAAGTTGAATTGCCAAGGTAATTGGTGTAAGACAAGGTAAGGGACAGTGATAAATGATGGTCAAAAAGGGCCAATTCTGGGCTCAACATCTCCCCCCAACTATCCTGTTGCATGTCCTCATGCAACAACCTGCATCTGAATATTGTACTGAACCTTGTCCAGGCAAGAGGAAAGAATGTAGATAAATCAGGCATCCCCTCTATCTCTTTGAAAAATTTCTGTGAGCAACCCAGCAGCTCCCAACTTTACTGTTCCCCTTCTCCCACTACTTGCTAATATCTGCAGTTCTCTTATGCTATGCCTGGGGAAGTTGAAAAGACACACTCAATCTGAATCCAATTCAATGATACCTGTAGGAGGTGGAAGCACTGGTTCTTGTGGGACAGTGTCTTCCAGCGCATCTAATCTTATCAAGGGAGTTGCTGGTTCTTGTGTAACAGCAACATCCCTTAAACCTTCTTCAGCAGCTGCCTTTATTGCTTTTGGAGACACTGGTTCTTGTGTAACAGTGTCTTCTTTGTCAATTGGCTGCTGAGATTGGATATCCTTTTCAATTTGCAGCTCCTCCTCCAAGATTTCAGTGTCACCTGAGCAGGGTGTCTGTACCTGTTCATCATCGCTCCATTGTGTATCAGGAATGATCCCTACTCCCGGGTTATCCTCCAACTGCAGTTCAGGGGTTCTTGCTGCAGCATCCAAGGATGTTGGTTCTTGTGTGACAACATCCTGGCTTACATCTTCATCTTTATTTTGCTGCAGCTCCTCTTCTACGAGTTCTGTATCATGAGAGCTTTCTGGGGTCACCACCCAGAGTTCATCGTTGAATGCCAGAATATCCTCTGTCCCGGCTTCTTCTTCTGTCTGCTCAGTCGGTTGGACGGTCAAGTTCAGGATTGCTGGTTCTTGTGTTGCAGCATCCTGTTTCAACTTGTCACTGTCCTGCATTTCCATTTCTCCTTCTAAAATTATTGTGTCCTGGGAACGTTCTGGGGTTACAGCACAAACTTCTTCACTATCCTCCAGAGTATCCCTTGGCTCCATGATTTCTGTGTCATGAGAACACTCTGGGGTCTCACTATACTCTTTTATAAGCTCCAGAGCATTCTTCATCTCCCGTTCTTCTCCCAATTGTTCTATGATTTCTATGTCGTGGGAGCATTTTGGAATTGCCATACATTCCTTATAAATTTCCAGGGCATCCTCCACTCCCTGTTCTTCTCCCATCTGTTCTATGACTTCTGCATCATGGGAAGTAGCAGCTGCAGCAAGGATGTTTAAAGGTGCTGGTTCTTGTGTTGCAGCATCCTCTTTCTCCACTGCTTTCCCTTCTGTGGCTGCAGGCTGTTGTGCTGAATAGGTGCTAAGTAAAATTTTATGGCCTGCTTCCTCAAAGATCTCCCCACAGGTGGGGCAGAGTATTCGCTCATCCTTTTCTCCAGCTTCAGCAGAAGCTGTTTCCTCCACTTGGTCTGCAGCCTCTATTAATGTATACATCTTTCTTCCACCCTGCTTTTGGCAGATTTCCTTCCATGTTTCCAGCTCCTTTCTAAGTGCTTGGAGGTCCTCTTTCAGCATTGCATTCTCATATAAGAGTCCCTCAACCCCCGGCTCTTCCTCCACTGGCCTTTGTGGAGCATCCCTCGGTTTCGGCGTAAGGATTGGGGGTTCAACCTGTGTCTCTAAGGTTGCCCATTTTGTTCTGGCTGCCTCTGCTGCTGTGATTGACCGAGTTCGTTTCCTTCTGATTGGTGCCACTAAATCAAACTCATTGGTGGCCCTCTTCCTTTTCTGTGGGGGTTTCTTTTGTGACTTTCCTTTTTGTAGTGTTTCTTCTCGTGGAGCTGGAATATAGGGAGGCAAAGCTGAAGTTAAAGGAATATTTACCTGCCCTCCATGCTGTTCTTCTTCAATCACAGCTGCTCCTCCTGCCCATTCCGGTGAAGACTCGATTGTGACCAGCTCAATGTCGTCCTCCATTGCTCTAGCTCCGTCATCTTCAGGTTCCATTGTCGCAGCTTTTGATGCTGCTCCAATTTCACCTTCTGCTGTCGGAGCTGCCCTGTTGTCTAGGTTTTCCACGAGGGTTTCATCTATATTGTCGCCTGACAGCTCTGTTTGCGCTTCCCCTCGCTCTCCTTCAGATGCAGTGTCATCCCCCACTGGTTCTGCTTGTGCTGGGGATTCATATACTTCAAACGGCTCTGCCTGTGCCTCGGGTTGTTCTTCTTCTGTAGTTTTGTCAACCCCTGATGTTCCTGCCTGTGCCCCCTGTTGCTCTTCTTCAGTTTCATTCCTCCCGGATGGTCCTGCCTGTGCCCTCTGTGGTTCTTCTTCCGTTTCATCCCTCCCCCCAACTTCACTGGAGGAACTCCGGTCCTCCTGTTGTGGCGGAACCAGTAATTGCTGTAATGGAATAACCCTCAAGGGAACAGGTTGCTGTGGCCGGGTGATGAATTGCTCCCATGTTATATTATGTTGGGCCAGGGTTCTTTTAATAATTAACTTAATGAGGCCATGGTGGGTGAGGGAGGATAATGGGTGCTTTGCAGATTGGACGAATGTTGCCATATGGCGCAAATCATGCAATAGGTAAAATGGAATATTTAACAAAATGCCATGACGGAGATGAGAAAGCAAAGGAAGTTCAGAGTTGTACACAGTTTGGTATCTACCTTCGCAAGTTATGTATTTCTTGAGGAAGATAGCGACCTGGTCCCATGGCTGCGGCAGTGACTTCAATGCAATCCCTCTCCTGGATGCTTCAACTTGCTCCCCTGGAAGTAAAAATTGTTCCCGTGCAACCGTTGCAGGGACTCGACGATTAAACCAAGGTTTTCCCACCAATGGGATAGCTGTAACCTCGGATATAATGACCTCCGAAACATCTATACACAGCCCCCACACCGTGGAGTGTGTTTTAGTAAGATTCAATGCGAATTGCAGGGCTGCGTCCCGGTCGAATCCATCCAATCGTTCAAAGAACTCGACCCAGCCAGCGGCTTGAAAAATGGCCAGAACCTGCAAGTTCCGTCTAAGTTCCCGGGTATTGAAAGGTTCATGGCGAACTGGAATGCCCATGGTCCTGGCTGCAAGATAGAACTGCTGTTTCGACAGAGTACAGGATTCAGAATAGAAGTTGCAGCGCGGAGAATGCACGAATCGTTGAGCGGAGACGTTGAGCGAATGAACTAATTTGGAAAGTTAAGCGCAGAGAGGAGTTTAAAGTTTTCATGCCGAATTGGGGAAGGTGGCAGTTATTAGTATGACGTCGTACGAGGGAAAGGTTCAATCAGATATAAATGGTGGTACGAGTGAAGGTACGGCCAATCTCGTTTACATGATATCAATACTTAGTCACGTGATAAATGAAAGCCATACCTCATAAAACTGTGCGTCGGAAGGCTGCGGAAACTGGTGGAGCATGGAGTTGGTGACGTCATGGAGCCGAACGCGTGCACAATCAGACGTGGAATCATGATGACTCGGATAAGGCACTGATTTCCTTCGCTGGTAAAACACAAGGCGTCGCATCCTCCGGGTTGAAATGATGAGTTCGCCGGCAGGACTGGGCTGAATCAGCGTCATAATTAGCAAGTTGAACAATCCTTCTGTTAACACGGGAGTTACCACTGCAAATTGCCAAAGAAATGATCACACGGCCGATGAAAAAGCTTGTTGCAGCTGACAAGAAAGAAGTTACAGCCATCGGGAAAGAATTCGTGGCAGCCGGAAAAAGATTCACAATATCCGGGAAAAATTACGGCTGTCACGGGAAAATTTTACAGCGGCGGAAGAAACTTACGGCTGGCGGGAAAAGATTTTTCGAATATGGGAAATATGTCGTAGCCGCTGGAAAGAAATGACAGCTGTGGTGTGGAAGTGACTTGGTCAATGAGGTGGCGGCCGGGAAGTGATGTGGCGACTGCGAGAAAAAGATGTTGCAGCCGCCGAAGTTACAGCCGCCGGGATTGCAGCTGCCGGAGTTGCAGCTATCGGAAAAGATTTTGACAGCGGACGGGAAAAATTTACGGCTACCGGGAAATGGAGAATACGGTTGTGGCTGGTAAATGGAATGGCAGCTGCGGAAAAATGAGATGGCAGCCGTGGAAGATGAGGTGGCCATAGCTGGTGAATGAAATGGCAGTTGCGGAAAAATGAGATGGCAGCCGTGGAAGATGAGGTGGCCATAGCTGGTGAATGAAATGGCAGTTGCGGAAAAATGAGATGGCAGCCGTGGAAGATGAGGTGGCAGCCGCGGAAACTGGAGTTGCAGCTGCCGATGTTGCAGCCGCCGATGTTGCAGCCGCTGATGTTGCAGCCGCTGATGTTGCAGCTGTCGAAAAAGATTGACGGCTGTCGGAAAGGGCATTACGGCTCCCGGGAAATGGAGAATACGGTTGCCGGAAAAATATGTTGCAGCTGCCGAAAAATATGTTGCAGCTGCCGGAAAATATGTTGCAGCTGCCGAAATTTTTTTTTTTTTTTTTTTTTTTTTTTAACACAAGGACGGCACGGAGAGATTTTCATTATGGGCCCCAAACTGATCGTTCTCCTGGCGCTTCCCTGAAAAATTTTTCTTAAAAGACAACAGCAAGCAAAGAGATCAAATGCAAAAAGAAAGAAAACGACAATTATACGCTACAGCAAGGAATTATTTATGTACAGCAAATATGATTTTCATTTTAAGATTTGGTTAAGGTAGAAAAATGTTCCTGCTCTGGTGCCAATTGGTAGTTTGGATCAGCAGCAATCTGTGAAATGAATGCATCTTTCGAAATGGGCTTCCGATACAGTCGCAGCCTGTGGCCATTAACAAGTAATGGCATACGGTTTTCAT
The DNA here is from genome assembly GCA_027924585.1 of Larix kaempferi. Taxonomy (NCBI): domain Eukaryota; kingdom Viridiplantae; phylum Streptophyta; class Pinopsida; order Pinales; family Pinaceae; genus Larix; species Larix kaempferi. The sequence goes on from BSBM01000502.1 coordinate 22,331,143, forward strand.
CAATGGTGACCAGGCGAACAGTGCCGTTGTCAAATACCCTGTCAACCAAATATGGACCCAGCCATCTTGTGCGTAATTTCCCTTTGAAATCTTTCTTGAATCTAGAGTCGTACAGTAGTGCCCAGTCTCCTTCATGGAAGATTTTCTTTTTAATGAATCGGTCATGCCAGTTAGATCTCTGTTGCTGAAGCAGCACAGTCTGGTCCACCGCAGCTAATCGTTTCTCATCCAGTTCATTCAATTGATTCAATCTTCTTTTCTGGGCTTCTGTTACATCCAGGTTCATTTCAATGGCTGTTTTCAGGGTCTTGATCTCAAATTCAATTGGAAAGATGGCACTCTTACCATACACCAGATCATAGGGAGAAAAGCCCGTGGTGTTGCGCCAAGTCGTGCGATATGCCCACAGTGCTTCTGGAAGTCTGTCAGCCCAATCCCTTCGATGGCTTTTAACTGTTTTAGTAAGGATTGCTTCGATAACTTTATTAGTGCTTTCCACCTGACCATTGGCCTGGGGATGATAAGGTGAAGCTATCTTGTGCTGCACATGATACTTCCGGAGCAAAGATTCAAATTGATGTGAAATAAATTGTGGTCCGCCATCGGTAACTACTTCCTTTGGTACTCCAAAACGGGTAAAAACTTCACTGTACAGGAAATCAATCACCGCCTGGTCGTTTGCCTTAGCCAAAGCTACAGCTTCTACCCACTTAGTCATGTAGTCTGTACACACCAAGATGTAAATCTTTTGTTTGGAAGGAGGGTTGATAGGACCAACAAAGTCCAATGCCCATCTATCAAACGGTTCTAGTACCACTTGGGGCTGTAAAGGCATCTGGTCTGTCTTATTAGATTGGCCCATCCTTTGGCAGCTGTCGCAGGACTGAACATATTTTTTAGCATCTCTGAACAGTGTCGGCCAATAATAGCCCATCCGCAACGCCTTATGTCCTGTTCTTTTATCTGCAAAGTGTCCTCCGCAAGGTTCATCGTGACAGGCCTTCAGTATATGAAAGATCTCATCTTCCCTTACACATCTTCTAATTTCAAGATCAGGTCCTGTGTAAAAGAGATGGCCTTTGAGCCAACAATACCTGGCACTTTGCTGAATAATTTTTCTTTTCTCTCGTTTAGACATATGTGGCGGAAGTTTCCCTGCAGCCAAATAATTAGCAACATCTGCATACCAGGGTGAATGAGCTGAGAGTGCAAATAAATGTTCATCCGGGAAAGCATCCTCAACAGGTGAACTGTCATCACTGTTAGTAAATCGTGATAAAAAATCAGCAACAACATTTTCTTTTCCAGGTTTATCTATAATAGTAATATCAAATTCCTGTAATAATAAAAGCCACCTGGTTACTCTGGCATTAGTGACAGGTTTATTCATTAAATACTTAATGGCAGAGTGATCAGTATGCACAAATGTAGGATACCCAGTAATGTAATGCCGAAACTTATTAATAGAATAAACAATAGCAAGAAATTCTTTTTCAGTAACCGTATAATTTAGTTCAGCAGGGGCTAAGTTTTTACTCACATAATAAATAGCATAAGGTACTTGACCATCCTGCTGTCCTAGTACTGCTCCAATGGCGGTATCAGAAGCATCTGAAGAAATGTGGAAAGGTATGGTCCAATTAGGTCCCCTTAAAATAGGGGCTGTGGACAGTTTCTCTTTAAGCTTATCAAATGCTGTCTGGCATGCTATACTCCATGCAAACTGCACATCCTTCATTAACAATGAAAACAAAGGAGAAGCAAGTTTGGAGAAGTTTTCTATGAATCTCCTGTAATACCCAGCATGTCCCAGAAAACTTCGCACCTCTTTCTGAGTTGAAGGGGTTGGTATATTCTTTATCACCTTAATTTTTGAAGGATCCACTTGAATACCGTTAGTAGAGATGAAATGTCCTAATACCACCCCCTCACTCATCATCATGTGGCATTTTTCAGTGCTCAGTGAGAGGCGAGCCTGTTCACAGCGAATTAAAACCTTCTTCAAATTTTCCAACGCTTCATCAAAATCCCTGCCATAAGGAGTGAAATCATCCATAAAAACTTCCATGCTATCATTTACCAATTCAGAAAATATGCCAATCACAGCTCTTTGGAACGTTGCAGGTGCATTGCACAACCCAAAGGGAAGCACCCTGTAGGCGAACGTTCCCCAAGGGCAGGTGAAGGTGGTCTTATCCTGATCCTCTGGAGCAATCTGGATTTGATTGTACCCACTGAATCCGTCCAGGAAGGAGAAGAACTTCTTCCCAGATAAGTTATCAAGTACCTGGTCAATAAAGGGCAGAGGAAAGTGATCCTTTTGTGTAGCCTTGTTCAGCTCCCTATAATCGACACAGACTCTCCATTTACCGTTTTTCTTGGGTACAATTACAAGTGGGGAAACCCACTCACTGTCTGAAATAGGATAGATGAATCCTGCTTCCAAGAGTTTCTGGATTTCTTCCTTCACTATATCCCTCAGATTGGGGTTCATGCGTCGTTGGGGTTGACATACAGGCCGGGAGTCGTTTTTAATATAAATATGATGAGTGCACAGACTAGAAGGAATACCCTTCATGTCTGTATACTCCCAGGCGAATGCCCCCTTACGTTCCTTCAAGAGATTGGTTAGGCGCTTTTGTTCTTCTGAGGAGAGAGCAGGATTGATGTTCAAAGTTCTTCCAGGCTCTACCTCAATAGGAATACTTCTCGAGCTTTTCAATACTGGGATTATAATTGCGTCATTGGCTAGTGCTTCCTCCGTAAGCTGTTCTTGTTCTTCTTTGCCGAGGGTACTGTTCAGAAGTTGATAAACTTCCTTGTCTACAGAAGCAGGTTCGCTAATGAAATTATTAATGGCATCGTCTTCTGTTTCGTTTTTGAAAGTTAGTGCCTTCCCTATTGTTAGTAATGGCTGAACATCTTCTTCTTCTTCTTCTTGTTCTATCCAAAGGGAGGTTTCAGTTTCTAGACTCGGCCTTGCTGGAGGGTACAGGGTAAGATTTTTGGTTTCCATGCCATCAGATATAGTCATAGATCCTGATCGACAGCTGATGCAAGCATCAGCTGTAGCCAACCAAGGTCTCCCTAAAATCAATGGATGTCCCCCCAGCTGTGATTTTGGCTGTAATACCAGAAAATCGGCAGGGTATTCCCACGAGTCTACTGAAATAACGAGGTCGTCCAAAATCCCTTCAGGTCTGATGGTGGATCTGTCTGCCAGTTCTAAGATAGTAGGGGTCGGTCTAATATTGGTGAATCCGAGTTTTTTTACAGTCTCCATTGTTATAACATTGATCGCAGCTCCTAAATCTACTAGTACGTTGGGTATCTGCGTTTGTCCTATGTGTACAGTGACAGTAGGATTGCCGGGATCCTCATACTTAGTTACAGGGGTTTTTCCAGTCATTAAAGCGGATAAATTCCCTATAACATGAACAGTAGGAGGATCTCTGGGTTTCCTTCCCGGTCTTTTAGTGCACAGGTCCCGAACAGTTCTAGCGTAGATAGGTACATCTTGAAGAGCTTGTAAAAGGGGAATCTTAACATAAAGGTTCTTCAATTCTCCTAAGAGATTGAACTGAGGTTGCCCCCCTCTTTGTGGCAGCATCAATCTCTCAGGGTAAGGTGGTTGCCTTACCAACTGGGTGGGCTGCGTGTTATCCACTTCATCGTTCAATGTTTCAGCCCTCCCATCTGAGGGATGCTCAGCATCTTCAATGATAGGAACCGGATCAACAGGATGCTGGGAACTCTCTCCTTTGTCATACACAGTTGGTGGAATATTTCCTGAAGTTACACGTTCTACTACCTTCCCAGACCGTAAGCGAATGTCATTACAAGGTACAGGGGAGAGAGAGTAGGCTGGCATATTGAGAGTTTCCAGTTGCTGGACTGTTTTATTATTTGGGTTAGGGTTAGGTTGGGCAGGCAGCTGAGGCCGTATTGGTATGTTAGGCACAGGATTATTTTGCAGCTGCAGCTGCGACTGCTGAGGTAGGTATTGAGGATATTGCTGAAATTGAGGATATGGAGGATACGGTAACTGTTGAGGTGAAGGTGGTTGAGGAAACTGATTCCCAGGATGGAAGTTCCTCCATCCAGGAGACCATGAAGTAGGTTGATGAGGTGGCTGTGTCCAAGGACTCCATGAATTATAACCTTGCATCGTAGGTTGAGGAGAATTCCACTGAGCATAATTTGAAGGGAATTGTGTATTTACGTTTTGCATATTAGTATTCCAATTATTCAAATTATTCAAAAATGGAAATGAATCGGGAGACATACCTTGATTCCGGGGCTGCCAGGGTTTCTTCTGTGCAATGAAGTAGGCTGAATCCACCTCTGGAGTTGATGCCTGCAGAACAGCTTTCACTTGGGGCAGCGTGGGGCATTCTTTCATATCATGATTCAGCTCGCACAATTGACATACTTGAACTTTGTTAAGGGGGCATTCTTTCAGTGGATGAGTCTTTCTACATCGGGGACAAAACACCCCTAGTGTGAGATCCTCCACTGCCTGTCTTTGCTTGGCCTTCAAGACGTCAATCTCTGAAGAGATAGAGCTCATCATTTCTGTTTTAAAATTTTCAAGAAGATTGCCTATCTCTGCACGTGTAGCTCCCCCATTGGATGACTTCTGAGTTCTGTCGAAGACATCACGTTCCAGGTTATTTCGTTTATGCTGCTTATTATGCCTAGAAGATCCCCTGGAATATCTCTTACATAATTCCACAATTGTCTCAAAAGATTCTTTAGAGATATCCCCCTTTCCTAATAAATTTAGCATGTCTAAACAATCGTCCCTGATTCCTCGAAGCAGGATTATCTTAAGCACATCTAGTCCCATGTTCGTCTGTCCAGCTCTCTGCACATTGTACAGCAACCTCTCTACAAAATCCTCCAAGCTTTCGTCCTCCTTCTGTACCATTTTGAATAACTCCTCCCTCTTGTCCCTGGTGTTGCAATATTCTTGATATTTTTCCAGGAACACTTGCTTCATTTTGTTCCAATTAGCAACAGTTCCTCCCCCAAGGCTCATGAACCAACGTAATGCATTGTCCTTCAGGGTGGCAGGAAAAAGCTTCAACTTTTGAGCATCTGTGACATAATCATAGCTGCGACAGAGGATATCGAATTCAAACAGGAATTCGTCTGGATCTTCTGCCGCCCTGCCATGGAAGCGGGGGTAACACCGACGGTGAGATGTTTTTCATAGGAGCTGTCCCCTCGAGCTACTGTATTGGGAATTGCAATGTAGCCATAGTTTCTGGCGGGGAATTATCTTCATGATGGTATTGTACCACTGCTTCTTCCTCTTCATTCTCATGTCTGTTATTCATCTTTTCTTCTGTATCTTCTCCTTCGTTTGTTCCTTTATCCCTTACCTCAGTTGTAACAGCTGCGTATTGTTCGGATGTAACAGCTGCGTATTCTTCGGTTGCAGCAGCTGCGTATTCTTCGGTTGTAGCAGCTGCGTATTCTTCAGTTGCAACAGCCGAATCAGCTGTTCCTTCTTTAGCAGGAGTATATGCAGAAATCACCGCTGCTCCTGTATCTTCCACTGTAGATCCTGATGCTAACGCTCCAGGATCAGTAGGGCCTCTTTTGATAGGAGTCCCCTGTTGACGAGATCTGACAGCTGAATCAGTTTTGTCAACAAGGTCGTCAATGAATGTTCTTCTGCCCAGCGGTGGACCTCGACCACGACCCGAAACACCTGTACTGTTAGTAATTTGTGGGGTTTTGGGGGTCGGGAGGTGATCGCGTTTTACCCCCCTCGTATTCATGCGAAGCAGATCATTTCAAAAACAACCAAAAGACTGACTGAAAGCAATTATCAGATACAACTAATGACTAGTGTTTAATTTTTATCCTTCCCCGGCAACGGCGCCAAAATGTCAAGCACTCTAATTGCAGATAATTAAATATCAACACACAGAGCGTATGAAATTTATTGTCAACCCGAGAAAGTCTTTTTATTTCAAAGGACAAGTGCACAATATATGCTTAAACACAAACCATTAGAAGTGAATACTTTTATCTTCTATCATCTATGTTCATCCCAAGAATCTACGCAACCCCAATTGCCTTCTAACTGCTGTACTACAATCCTTTTCTATTATGCATCAAGCAGAACGAATATCAGATCTAATCAACGATTGCAGGAAGGAAATCTCAATTGCATTCTAAAATAATCAACTGTCTAATGAAATCAAGCTGGGAATCATGAAGCATGACCTGAACATTACTCTAGAATTTAATAAGGGAGATTGAAGCAACTGTTCTAAGATGCTGAATTGCAAAATATAAATCAATCAACACATAACAGGAAAGCTAATTCGTAGGAACTTCTGGGATTACGTTTCAGCTGCAGGATGAGCACAACAGTGTGAACAGAAATTGAATTACATAAAACAAACCTGACTCAGTCGACTGTTATTGATACCATTTACCAATCTCACAAATAAATCATTTACTGAGAAATCCACACAATGAATATTGCTGCTGCGTACAAAAGAAAGATCAAATCATCACACAACAGAAAGATGAAATCCTAAATTAACACAGCAATCTCTGTGGAAGACGGGCCCAGTCTTCACACAGAGACGCTGGTTGAACAACACTCTCTTTAACTCAGAAGCAACTCCTTATATTAACAGAAGGATGAGTACACAGTTTCGGCTTCACTGCTAATACAAGATGAATTAATTCATTGCTGTCCAACCCCTCGATCGAGATAATACCACATATTTATACATACAGTTGCAACATCAAAAACCTATAATTGGGCAGCCATGAAGATCTATGATCTTCAGGCACCCTAAATAATCTAGCTGTTACAATGCGTGGCAGAACTGAAATATCCAAATATGAGAGGAGTTATCAACTGTCCCAAGAGTGGCGGTCCTTCCAGCTCACAGCTGGATTCGAGCAGCGACATACTTAAGATAGAACTTTATGTTACAGCTGCCCTGCCACGACTATGCCTTGATTGACGATTTGAGCCCCAAGGAACCTTCCTTAAGCAATGGACGTCCCTTCCTCCGTGACTTGTTCAGCTCCGATCTTCCTGCGGTCTATTTATCTTACTACCTTCATAATTTGCATCATGTTAGCACGAATTAAGAGATGCACAGCTTAAATCATCACAATCATAAGTATTAATACAATAAAACAATAATCGGCCATACCTTGGTAATTTGGGGAATATATAAGGACAATAAGTTGAATTGCCAAGGTAATTGGTGTAAGACAAGGTAAGGGACAGTGATAAATGATGGTCAAAAAGGGCCAATTCTGGGCTCAACAAGTCCCAAGTGATTTCATGATTTCCCATGATCTCCATGTATCTGGTGATAAAATTGGGTGCGACTGGAGGCAGATGCAGTAATGAGTGTTATGAAAATTCTTCAGTACTGCTTAATTAATATTGCATCACAACCACCAAACGGTTATGTAGTGTAGTTGCATAATCGTTCCGTGGTGTAGCTACATAACAGTTCTACAACGCAACATCTTAGAAGAGTTCTAGCCTTAAATATAGTTCCTTTTATTTCTAAATGTTGAAGTATAAGCACAAAATAGCACCTGCAAAACTAACAATACAACAAAAGAGTGCAAACTTTGTGCCATCTTAACATATTTAACAACTAATTATGAAACTGAAAACAAAAAGAATGCAACAAGCATAGAAATCATACAATAGAACTTTAAGAATCAATCTTTGTCTTAGGAAAATTACTTGGGGTAGGTTTAGGATAAATTAAAAATTTCTGATTCTCAAGTTTTGGAAAGTAGTGACCCTAAGTGGAGACCTATGTACTAACACTTTCCATAACAATTGTTTTCTAATATATTGGATGACTAGAATATAATGTTGTATGGATTTCATCCATAATAATTCTCCTAAAATATGCAACATCAGGAACATACATTCTATTTTTATAGTTAAGAAGTACATCTTCCTCCAAATGATAACCTTCATACCTCTTTTCCAAATTCTTTTGTTGTAATTTATCTTTTATTTGCACATAATGTTCATCTTCAGCAAGGGAATTAACAATCATTTCCTTAAATCTATTTGGTAATTACTAATGGATTCCACATGTATTGCATGCATTTTTCTGTTAAGTGCATCAACCACTTCATTTTATTTCCTCTTTATGTGTTTGATTTCAAAATCAAATTCACATAAAAATTCCATCTATCTACATTTCCTTTCATTTAATGTTAGTTTCTTAGACAAATATTTTAGATGACAATGGTAAGTTTTAAGCTCAAATCTCCTACCCATCAATTAGTGTGTCCACATTTTTAAACCATGCACTATGGCATCAAGCTCTAAATCATGGGAAACATAATTATTTTCATGTTTTTTTTAAATGTTCTTAACTCAAAACATACCACATGATTGTCTTACATAAGAATACCTCTAATTCCTTGTTTATATGTATCAATACACACCACAAAATCCTTTTCTAGATTTTCAATTTTCAAACATGGAGCACTAGTAAGAAGAAAACACTAATCATGAGACACATTAATGTAGTTGGTGCATTGGTGAGACCAAATGACACCACCACAAACTGATAGTTCCCATAACTTGTTCTAAAGTTTGTTTTTATGGATGTCTTATTCTTTAATTCTAACTTGATTGTCATTAGACCTCAAATCAATATTTGAAAATACCTTTTCCCTTCTCATTTAATTAAAGAGATCATCAATTTGAGGTAAAGGGTACTTTATTTTCACTATATAACTTTATTCAACTGCTTGTAATCAATGTACAACCTTATATTTCCATCCTTCTTTTTCTAAAATAGCACTAGTTCTCCCCATAGAGACACACTTGGATGAATGCATTTCTTTTCTAACAAATCTTGCAATTACATTTTCAGCTCTAGCAATTATGGGGTAATCATTTCATAAGGTGTCTTGGACACTATCGCAACTCTTGGCACAATATCAATTGTGAAATGAATACCCCTATTTGGAGGGAGTCCTGACACTTTAGGTAACACATCACTATATTTTTGATAGACTTAATAGTCCTCCAACTTGGGAACTTCATTTTTTGCATTGTCTAATACATGGGCTACATACAACTGAAAACCTTTTCTAAAGCACCTATTTAGGTGCAAGGCTGAATTTTTCCTAATAGAAACCATCTTTAGAATTCCTTTTACTATTCTTGGGTTTCATTCCTCATCAATGCATTCAAAGGTCCTATTGTATAATTCAAGTTTAAGTTTATGTGCTTCCAACCAATTGATTCCAATGAGAACATCATAGGAACCAAGTGAAAAAACATGTAGATTTCCCCATATGAAGAGTGCATCCATCTCTAATGGACATTTATCCACCACTTCATTAAATTTTCTCTTGGTTCTAGTGGCTAGTTGGACCAACCATGATTTATTATGTTTTCTTTTCTCAAAAGCACAAATCTCAACAATCCTAGAAGTAACATAATTGTGAGTAGATCTAGGGTTAGTTAAAATAGAAATAAATTGCTTAGTAATCTCACCTTGAACCTCAACTACAACTAATTGATGCTCTTCTTGGTAGTCCTCTAATGCAACATAGATTCTAGGGATTGTCCTTGCTACATCACCCACAGTTTTAGGCTCTTGGATGTTGTGAGCATGTTTGACACTCCCATTCCAATGTGGAAACTTTATTAGCAAGTGGTCCTCTCCACACCCCCAACATTGAAGGGGATCCCATGTCTTATCCCCACAAAATATGTTGGTTTATCCTCTCCATGTGACATCTTCCTTTGGTTATTTATAAAATAAGGAGGATTGAATCATTTCATTCTTTATTCAAATTTCTCATTCTTCTTGGCATACCATTTATTTTGGGATTCTTGTTTTCTTTTGTTTGGATCATAATCGTACTTGGCCTTCCTTATAGTCTCATCTAGATTTCAAGGTTCATCAAACTCAATTTTATCCTCATATGATTGAGGTAGTCCACTTAGAAAATGACGAATTGTTACGTTATAATATTTGATATACTTAACATACCTCAATAGCTCCAATAATTTATTTGCATATTTTTCCATCGTCATTTACCCTAGCCGTAACTCATGGAATTATTTGATTTTTTCATCATAGTACTTATGGGAAAGATAATTTTGCTTGAATTACTTCTTTAACTACTTCCAAACAATATTCATTTCAATGATACTCTTGAATCACCTAAGGTGATCCCACCATATAGATGCTTTTTTATTCAAATTAAATATTGTCACTATTGTCTTCATGTTTCTAGAGTGTTCATAAATGTGGAAATACCTCCTCATCCAAAGAATCCAAGCCTCAACTTATTGCCCATATTTCACATCACCATTGAAAGGAGAGGGTTTGGCCTTCCGAAATTATCCATGTGAGTGTAGAATTTGAGCATGTGGATCTAGATACTGAACAAGATAGAAATACTATAAAAGGGATCGAAAATCAATCGAATTCATGCAATAAACATGTTAAACATTAATCATTACACAAAAGAGAGAAGTCAAAAACATGAGAGAATGTTGTATTACATTGAGATTGAATGAATAAGTGAAAGGAAATAAATAGTAAGGAAATTCAAATTAGGTTAAGAGGAAAATCGAATTTCTCATGTAGTGCAAGAGAAGCTATTTAGGCTTAACTAGATCCAGAGACCCTTAGTTAGCCATGCACACTCTCCAATATGAGTTTAACTAAATCATGAATTTTTGAAGTGGAATTAACTCCCTACATGCTAGGAGAAATTGACTGCAATTGACAGAAGGCACATGCTACTGATTGAAGGCACATGCATGAGGTGCACATCCCTAAAAACACTCATGGAGGTAAGAATTGTCTCATAATTTAGCTAAAAAATAGGTGCATGGATTCCTTGAACAGTGGAGTAAAATCCCCATATTCACTCCCTAACTCAAACTTGTAACGTGGGACCCTAAAATCAAGGAAAATAAGCCCTAATTGAAGGATCTCTCCCTCATATTCCAAAATAGACTTCAAGAGTTATAGAAAAAGGAAGATAAGGTAGTTTAGGACCCTTAGATTTTAGAAGTAAGATCTAGGGTGACTCAGGTGGTAAAATTGAATGAGATTTGGCCTACTAGAAACATGAAATCATAGTATAAGTCCCTAGGAAGGAGAATGAAGCTATGGAGAGGATTATTGTGCTCCAATACCCCATCATAAGTTCAACTAGGTGAAATAAATGCAAAAAATGGGTCCCGATCTAAATTTGCAACAATGTTAAGTACCCATGTAAAAAAGATTCTCCAAAACTGAATAAGAGGGAAAAAACAGATGGGAACCCCCCATCAAAGAGAATATAAATTAGAAGGATAAATAACCTACTTAGAAGGATCCCTCAATTTCAAGAAAATTTGTAGATTGGTGAATTGCTTCTCAATGAAGGGATTTTTTTTCGTAAGTAAACTATATATTAAAATTGAATAAGAGCTTTACATTTTCATGTAGATAACATCAGATCCCGAACCATCCAAAACAACATTCTTACCATACCTCACTATGTCCTACCCCATATTCACCAGACTCAAAATTACCCCTCCCTCAAGAGAGAAAACATGGTATTTACAGTCATCCACAAGTTTATCTGACTCGTCGCCCGATTCTTACATAGTAATCAAAATATGGCATTTTGAATCCTTTACCCATATATACAATTCAACATCAGGCCCATGAATAATAACCCGACATTACATTTAAACCACCTACCGACTAGGTCATCACCCTTCGACACAATAGAGCCCATACAAAATTCAGGATTTGAAGAAAACAGAATGAAACATAACACCCTAGACAATTGGAAAAGCCATTATGGAACCTGGACATTCGCAAAGGGATAAAAATTTCCATTATACTGAATGTCACCCAGTAGGACACCTCTTTTTTCCTGTGCTACGTTGACTGAAGCACCTGCCACTCCCAGTTGTTGAAGGAAAGGAATTCCCAATTCTTTTGTAATGACATCAATTTCATATGCATCAACCTGGTCTCAGCATATAGCTCCTTCCAAAACTGGATAGGAACATCATCACCTTTACCTTTTTCCTTGCACTCCAGCAGCACGCGATCAAGGAGACCCTTCATAATCTAATAGAGGTATACCATCCTCTCAAACAAATACTACCTTTCTCGTGATGTACCAAGGCACTGAATCCATATCTCAAGCATAGATAACTCTTGTTGGGGATGAGTCTCGTCCAATTATTTCCATAGGTCTCGCTCCATAGCCTCAATTTATGATCAAATAGATTGTGGGATGGATTCCTTGTATAACCAAGCCTCCTAAGCTTCCCACAACTTCTCCCTGTTGGCCCTCTTCTTCCTTCCACTGTAAACCCAACTTCCTCCCCCCTCGATTCCATCATTTTTTAATGAACACCAGTCAGATAACCAAAAATAAGGGCTTCATGGAATAACACAGGTTCACCACCTTTCAAAACTCGCTCCCTAGACCCCCAATTATGATTATAACCAAATATTGTTGAATATTGTAACTTCTAAGAATATTATATTTGTACATTATTTATTCCGGAGATGTTTCATTCCTCCGAGGTAATCCTACTATGTATCTGGAGATGTTTATTCCTCCAGGGTTTGGTATTAACTAGGGTTATTAGACCCACCATGTGTGGGTCGGCCCTGTAGTTATATTTTAGGGGTTATTAGACTTCTCCAGGTGAGGTCGGCCCCAACAGGTATTTTAGTCAGTTGAGAGTCAAGTATAAATAGAGGAGGTGAACTCCTCATTAGATCACTCACTCACTTGTGGAAGAGTGCGCACTTGTCTGGGAGATCAGCTTAGGAGAAAAAGGAAGGAGGAGCACATCTTGTATTTTGGTTGATCATCTTATTGAGGAAAGCTTTACTGGGTTTTCTACCCCATGAGGGTTTCCCAGGATATATTGTGTGTCTATCTTGTGATTATGCTTCTTTCAGTGATCTTGCTTGGTTATTTGGTTTAAATTTAACATGGTATCAGAGCTAGACTGAATAGGACATCTTTCACAAGGTAAGATTATCTCTCTCTCTCTCTTTGGTGAAGTTAGGGTTTCATCCCAAAGTTAGTATTATTGATTTTTGGTTGCATGGCTGGATAGCCCTCCTCAATACCTTTCTTTTAAGCCCTAGATCGAACTTTTTGGTTGGGTAGACCTCCAGGAAAGTCAAACCCTAATTCTACCAAAAGTGCGATAAAATTCTGTTTCAGTTTCCGGAAAAGTGAAAAGTAACTTTCCAAGTAAGTCTACTCTGTCTCTTGGACTCCCCCAAGAGAAGATGGCTCCAAATACTAAGCTTGAAGACAAGCTAGAAGGCATAGAGAATTTCCGGGCATGGAAATACAGAATTGGTCTCATTCTTGAAGAGAATGATCTTGCTCAGCTTATCAAGGAAGAAGTTGCAGAACCAGAAGGAGATGAAGCCAAAGAGAAGCATAGGAAAGATTGGATTATGGCAAAGAGAATCATAGCTGATTCCATCAAAGACCACTTGATTCCCCAAGTGGCCTCCAAGAAGACTCCAAAGGAAATGTATGATGCCCTAGGAAGAATGTATGAAGGGAAGAACATCAATAGGAAGATGAATCTGAGGACTAAATTGAAGAGCACCAAGATGCACAAAGGAGAATCCATTCAAGACTACTTCTCAAGGGTTTCACAAATCAAGGAACAACTAGATGCAATTGGTGATACCCTTGATGAGGATGAACTTGTGATGACTGCCCTCAATGGTCTCACTAGATCTTGGGAGTCATTTATACAAACCATGTGTGCCAGGAAAGAGAGCATGAAGTTTGATGTAGTATGGGAGGATTGTGTTCAAGAAGAAGCTAGGGTTGCAAATAGAGAATCCCTTCTCAAAGAGGATGACCAAGCCTTAGCCACTCATACCAAAAGAAGAAGAATGAGTCATCTCAAGAGAGTTGACCACAAAGGATCTCAACACTTCTCTATATCTAACAAGAGAAGAGGACCCAATTCAGCAAGAGATTTTTCTACGGTAGAATGCTACAATTGTCATAAATTGGGACACATCTCCAGATTTTGTCCTTCTCCAAGGAAGAAAGTCTTCCACAAAAGACATCATGCACATATGGCAGAAAATGATAGTGAAGAAGAAGAAGAGGAAGAAGATGAAGAAGAAGAAGAGGTAGAGGTAAAACCCAAAAGGAAAAGATGTAAGGTGAAGAAAGAAGATCCAGAAGAATATGTTCTATTCTCTGCACTCTCTGGATCTGTATCTCCTGGAGAAGATACATGGCTCATTGATAGTGGTGCTTCCAAGCACATGACAGGTCAAAGGAAGACATTCTCAAATCTTGAAGAAAAGTCTTCTTCACAGAAAGTATCTCTAGGAGATGACTACCAATATCCTATCAAAGGAATTGGTGAAGCTAGCTATAAGCTAGATTCTGGAACACCCTTGAAGATGAAAGACATCTTATTTGTTCCAGGTTTAAAGAAGAACCTTCTCTCTATTTCAGCTCTAGATAAGAAAGGCTTCAGAGTAGCCTTCATAGATGGACAAGTACTCATGTGGTCCAAAGGGAAGACAATTAAAGATGCAATTGTTATTGGTGAAGAAGAAGGAGGTCTCTATAAACTCAAGGGTCATCCAGAAGCTGCCCTTGCACATGAGATCTCTAGCCCCAGTGAGCTATGGCATAGAAGATTAGCCCACATCAACTTTAAAGCCTTACCCTATGTAAGCAAGGTAGTCATAGGATTACCAGATTTAAAAGCTGATCATGATGGCTCATGTAAAGGATGTAAGAAAGGGAAAAATATCAAGAACCCCTTTCCAAAGAGTGAAACAAAGACTAAGAACATTTTAGAGCTCATACACTCAGATGTATGTGGTCCAATGCCCACCACTTCCTTAAGTGGGTTTGAATACTATCTTTCATTCATAGATGACTATTCAAGGAAAACTTGGATATACTTCCTGAAAGGTAAGAATGAAGTCTTTGGAAAATTCAAAGAGTTCAAGGCTCTAATAGAAAATCTATCAGACAAGAAAATCAAAACTCTCAGAACAGATAATGGCGGAGAATTCACCTCAAAGGAATTTGAGGACTTTTGCAAAGAAACTGGAATTAAAAGGGAACTAACTACTCCCTACAATCCCCAACAGAATGGGGTGGCTGAAAGGAAAAATAGAACAATCATGGAAGCTGTGAAGACCATGATACATGACCAAGATCTTCCCATGTACTTATGGGCTGAAGCAGCCAAGACAGCAGTTTATGTGCAAAATAGATTATCTCACAGTGCTCTTGAATTCAAAACTCCAGAAGAAGTGTTTACAGGTAAGAAGCCTGAGGTAAGTCATCTTAAAATTTTTGGGTGTCCTGTGTATATCCACATTCCAAAAGAAAAGAGAACCAAGTTGGATCCCTCAGGTAAGAAGGGAATGTTTGTTGGTTATTGTGAAACTTCCAAAGCCTTCAGAATCTACATACCAGGTTTCCATCATATAGAAATAAGTAGAGATGTAACCTTTGATGAGGAAGCAGCTCTCAAGAAATCCAGAAAGTGTCAACTTGAAGAAGTTTATGAAGAAGATTCATCACCCAGAAATTCAGAGACTGTTCACATTCCTAAAGAAGCTACACCAGAGGATCATGACATGCTGGAACCTCAAGAACCCCCTGTTGCAGAACTATCCAGGAAAAGAAGACCAGCATGGGCTAGAGATATTATTCAAGGAGATGAAAGATATGGAGCTCCTGAAGGCTCCACTAGAGAAAGAAAGAAACCAAAGCTAGTATCCAACTATATGGCCTTAATGTGTGATCTTGTGGATCAACTACCTACTAGCTATGAAGAGGCAGCTCAGAAGAAAGAATGGGTAGAAGCAATGACAGAAGAATATCAGTCAATAATGAAAAATGATGTTTGGGATATAGTTCCCAAGCCAAAAGATAAAAGTGTGGTTTCTTCCAAATGGATTTTCAAAATAAAACATGCCGCAGATGGAAGCATTGAAAAATACAAAGCAAGATTTGTAGCCAGAGGATTCTCTCAGAAGGAGGGAATTGACTACGAAGAAACATTTGCACCAGTTTCCAGGTATACTTCAATTAGAACTATTATGGCTCTTGCATCCATGATGAAGTGGAAATTACACCAAATGGATGTTAAGACAGCTTTTCTGAATGGTTTAATTGAAGAAGAAGTATACATAGAGCAACCTCAAGGGTTTGAGGTTAATGATGGAAGAACTCATGTATGCAAATTAAAGAAGGCATTATATGGGTTAAAACAAGCTCCAAGGGCTTGGTACGGAAGGATTGACAATTTCTTAACTAGCATGGGCTTTACCAAAAGTAAAGCTGACCCAAATCTTTATCTCAAGGTGATGGATGATGAACCAGTTATATTGCTGTTGTATGTAGATGATCTTTTCCTAACTGGAGATGAGAAACAGATCATTGAAAGCAAGAAGAAGCTTTCTTCAGAATTCGAGATGAAAGATCTCGGATTGATGCACTACTTCTTAGGTCTAGAAGTATGGCAAGAACCAAAAGGGATCTTTCTAAATCAAGGTAAGTACACTGTGGAGATTCTCAAAAGATTTGATATGTTGGAGTGTAAAGCCATGGCCACTCCCATGGACTCCAACTTAAAGTTATTAGCTAATGATTCATCAGAACTAGTGGACATAACTCTATATAGACAAATCATTGGATCATTGATGTATTTAACAAATACTAGACCTGACATATGCTTTGCTGTAAATACCCTAAGTCAGTATCTAGTAGAACCTAGAAAGGTTCATTTAATAGCTGCAAAGCATATAATGAGGTACCTAAAAGGTACATTAGATTTTGGCCTATTTTATCTTGGAGGTCATGAACTCAGATTACATGGTTACTCAGATTCTGATTGGGCAGGTAGTGTCTCAGATAGAAAAAGTACCTCAGGTGGATGTTATGGTCTTGGATCTGCCATGATCTCATGGTTCAGCAAGAAACAATCAAGTGTGGCCCTCAGTACTGCTGAAGCTGAATACATAGCTGCCTGTTCTGCTAGCTGTGAAGCAGTATGGCTTCGGAAACTTTTATCTGGAGTGTTTGACTTAGAAATGGAACCCACTGTGATTATGTGTGATAATCAAAGCTGCATCAAGATGACTGAAAATCCTATGTTTCATGATAAGTCAAAACACATAGAGATCCGTTACTTTTATATTCGAGATATGGTGCAGAAAGGAGCTATCAAGCTAGAGTATATAAGCACTGAGGATCAAATTGCTGATATCATGACCAAGCCTCTGTCTCGAGTAAAGTTTGAACACTTCCGAGACAAGCTTGGTGTAGTTCAGAAGAACCCTCCTCGAAAGGGGGAGTAGCACAGTATGAGACAGACAAGCCTATCTCATCAATGATGAGGTTACTTATTTTCCTTTGCACTTACTCACCTAGAATTATTTAGATTTAGGACTCTTATATTCTTTATTTTGATGGTTAGATGTATACATGCTCTTGATGATAGATGTATACATGCTGGATACTTTTGATGATAGATGCTTTTGACGATCAGATGTATACATGCTCTTGATGATAGATGTATACATGCTGGATACTTTTGATGATAGATGATTTTGATGATAGATGTATACATGCTTTTGATGTTAGATACTTTTGATGGTTAGATGTATACATGTTTTGATGATGATGATACATGTTGTGGTTATACATGTTTTATGATAATGATACATGTTGATACATGTCTTGATGATGATGATACATGTTATGGTTATACATGTTTTGATGATAATGATACATGTTGTGGTTATACATGTTTTAATGATGATGATACATGTTATGGTTATACATGTTTTTGATGATGATGATACATGTTATGGTTATACATGTTTTGATGATGATGATACATGTTGTGATTATACATGCTTTTGATGTTGATGATACATGTTGTGGTGATACATGTTATGATGATGAGGATACATGTTCTTGATAAACATGAGAAGGGATTGGATCATTCCTGGACTTCAGTCCGAAAGAAGAGCCGTAGACGTATGTCTTCGATAATGAAGTTCTTGATGAACATGTGAAGGGATTGGATCATTCCTGGACTTCAGTCCGAAAGAAGAGCCGTAGACGTATGTCTTCGATAATGAAGTTCTTGATGAACATGTGAAGGGATTGGATCATTCCTGGAATTCAGTCCGAAAGAAGAGCCGTAGACGTATGTCTTCGATAATGAAGTTCTTGATGAACATGTGAAGGGATTGGATCATTCCTGGACTTCAGTCCGAAAGAAGAGCTGTAGACGTATGTCTTCGATAATGAAGTTCTTGATGAACATGTGAAGGGATTGGATCATTCCTGGACTTCAGTCCGAAAGAAGAGCCGTAGACGTATGTCTTCGAGAATGAAGTCCTTGGTGGACGGTTGAGGATTAAGTCATCCTTGGACATAGGTCCTAAATGTACGGTTAAGGATTAAGGCATCCTTGGACGTAGTCCTAAAAGACGGTGGAGGATTAAGTCATCCTTGGACATGGTCCTAAAAGATGGTGGAGGATTAAGTCATCCTTGGACATGGTCCTAAAAGACGGTGGAGGATTAAGTCATCCTTGGACGTGGTCCTAAAAGACGGTAGAGGATTAAGTCATCCTTGGACATGGTCCTAAAAGACGGTGGAGGATTAATTCATCCTTGGACATGGTCCTAAAAGACGGTGGAGGATTAAGTCATCCTTGGACGTGGTCCTAAAAGACGGTGGAGGATTAAGTCATCCTTGGACATGGTCCTAAAAGACGGTAGAGGATTAATTCATCCTTGGACATGGTCCTAAAAGACGGTGGAGGATTAAGTCATCCTTGGACGTGGTCCTAAAAGACGGTGGAGGATTAAGTCATCCTTGGACGTGGTCCTAAAAGACGGTGGAGGATTAAGTCATCCTTGGACGTGGTCCTAAAAGACGGTGGAGGATTAAGTCATCCTTGGACGTGGTCCTAAAAGACGGTGGAGGATTAAGTCATCCTTGGACATGGTCCTAAAAGACGGTAGAGGATTAAGTCATCCTTGGACATGGTCCTAAAAGACGGTGGAGGATTAAGTCATCCTTGGACATGGTCCTAAAAGACGGTGGAGGATTAAGTCATCCTTGGACATGGTCCTAAAAGACGGTGGAGGATTAAGTCATCCTTGGACATGGTCCTAAATGTACGGTGGAGGATTAAGTCATCCTTGGACGCTGTCCTAAATGCACGGTAAGGATTGGATCATCCTTGGACTTTGGTCCTGTAAACTGAGCCGTAGACGTGAGGTCTCCGAGAACATGATAGGACTGGATCGTCCCTGGACTTCGGTTCAAAATGTACATGACAGGTTTACATCATCCTTTGATGATGCTGATAATCGTGGGATGACGATGCTGATGATCATGCGATGACGATGCTGATGATCGTGCGATGACAATGCTGATGATCATGTGAAGACGATGCTGATGATCGTGCGATGACGATGCTGATGATCGTGTGATGACGATGCTGATGATCCTGTGATGACGATGCTGATGATCGTGTGATGACGATGCTAATGATCGTGTGATGACGATGCTGATGATCGTGTGACGATGATGATGATGATCGTGCGATGACGATGCTGATGATCGTGTGAAGACGATGCTGATGATCGTGCGATGACGATGCTGATGATCGTGTGATGACGATGCTGATGATCGTGTGATGACGATGCTGATGATCGTGTGACGATGATGATGATGATCGTGTGATGACGATGCTGATGATCGTATGACGATGCTGATGACGATGTTGATGTTCCAGTAACTAGTCAAGTTACTGATGATGATGAATTGAAGAAAGCTTCCAATGATATATAGATGATGTAGTAAATGACTCCTTGCTCCTACAGATGTTGTTATAATATCCTTCTCGTTAAGGGGGAGTGTTGAATATTGTAACTTCTAAGAATATTATATTTGTACATTATTTATTCCGGAGATGTTTCATTCCTCCGAGGTAATCCTACTATGTATCTGGAGATGTTTATTCCTCCAGGGTTTGGTATTAACTAGGGTTATTAGACCCACCATGTGTGGGTCGGCCCTGTAGTTATATTTTAGGGGTTATTAGACTTCTCCAGGTGAGGTCGGCCCCAACAGGTCTTTTAGTCAGTTGAGAGTCAAGTATAAATAGAGGAGGTGAACTCCTCATTAGATCACTCACTCACTTGTGGAAGAGTGCGCACTTGTCTGGGAGATCAGCTTAGGAGACAAAGGAAGGAGGAGCACATCTTGTATTTTGGTTGATCATCTTATTGAGGAAAGCTTTACTGGGTTTTCTACCCCATGAGGGTTTCCCAGGATATATTGTGTGTCTATCTTGTGATTATGCTTCTTTCAGTGATCTTGCTTGGTTATTTGGTTTAAAATTAACAAATATGAGGGAGAAAATGATGTCTGGATACATGCATATTAATTTCCTCTTAATCATAATCCTGACCTCCCCCCTGGGTTCCATACTCATTGCCGATTTCACCACAATTGTCACCACAATTGTCACCATTATTTTTTATTGATCCCACCTACGAGAGTTGATTCACCATCTTGTCACTTAAAACCTTCCTCCTGCTCATATGTCCATTCCTTGGGAAAGCTTCCCTCATAAGGATGACCCTGCAGGAAGATCCGACACCACCTCGTGTTATAATACCCAAGTTACTTAGCATGTGTCGGCCAGAGCTCCTGCATGGCCCCTCGTCATTCCTCTCCACATAGGCACCCACATCTGGGCAATACCAGTCATTTGACACCAAGGCGAAGCATTGGTTAATGATATCTTGATCACCCACACTCCAAAAGGTCAACCACTTCGTTTATTTGGCATTTCACGTGACTGAGGGACACCCATTGGCATTGGGAAAGCTTGGATTCTAGATTCTCAAGTCTAAAATCTAATCTCCAATGATCAGATACCTTCAGAACTAGTTGTCCATTTTGGATGTGCTCTGCCATTTTCAAAATAAATTCAGAATCCCCTTCCACCATGATGGGAGAAATTCCTTTTTCCTTGATGCTGGTAAGTCCTTGCAAGAGACCCTCTAAATCCACCACATTATTAGTTTTTGAACCAATGAAACCCCAATAAACCCAGATAATATCCCCCTTGGTGATCACAGAATACCCCTCGAAATCCTACAGGACCAGGGTTAACTTTGGATGCCCCATAAAAATTTAGCTTAAACATCCTGACCGGAGGGGGAGACCATTTCTCTAGATTGTGCCACCTAGATCTAGAAGCAGATTTTTTTCTAATGAAAATCGAGGGGTACGACACTCCCCAAGCTTGGATAATTCATGGTTCCCTCTCATTATCTTGAAAATCTTGGTGGGAACATGACGTAAGATTTAAGGTTTCCTGGATGTGTATAAGCATTAAATTCCACACTTCATAAATTGATTTGTGCTTCTCTCTAAAAATTTGTTGATTCTGTTCCTTCCAAACCTCCCAGAGGAAAAAACTTGGAAAAGGTTTCCAAATTCTATATGAGATTACATTTTGAAATAGGCTCTCTAACCACTCTTTTATGGATAGATACAACCTCCCTATAAATTCTCCTTTATCCCAAATCATAGACATGAAAGGACATTGGTCAAGCAAGTGATTCATCGATTCTTCATCTACATAGCACATACAACACCAAGTTGGCCCCATAATTCTTTTTTTTTGGAGATTTTCCCCAGATATGATCCACCTCTTTAGGACCAACCAAAGAAACAAACAAGCCTCCGGTCATAGATTGGACCTCAAAATATTCTTCCACTCTGGTTGTATGAGAAAATCACTCCATCCATCTCCTACGCCATAAGATTCCTTCACAGAAAATCCCTTTCACCCTATACCCCTTGTTGGCCCGGTTTTGCAACCAGGCTTAGTGCTATGGGCACCTGCTAACTAGTAGCAGCAGTTTCAATGAAAGCAAATAACAATAAACTAATTAAACAAGACTATTCATGAATCTAAGCAAAGATATTAAGCAAATAATGACAATAATTTAAGATCAAGAACAAGAACATATAAAATAAAGAATTTGTATTGAAAGTATGGGGCAAGCAAGTGCTTGCGGAATCAATACCTCTAATGGTGAGGTTGAATAGCTCCAAGGATGAGCAACTTCCAATCTCCAATGGTCTCTTCTCCAATGTGGTTTGCAATGGCTAAAATGCTCAGGGGAGATTTCAGCAGCATAAGGATGAGATAATGAATGGATGTGAAATGAGGAGCCCCTACCACCTTTTTATAGGTTTTGGTGGTGGGGAATACCATTTGTGGTTTTGTGGAAACCAAATGGTATTGACCAACATGGTTTAGGTACTTTTCCCTCCTTTTTCCTTTTTTTGAATAAAAATAATATTTTAATTCCCTTTTTAATATTTTTGGGAATTTGGACCCTTTTTGAGGGTTTTTTATGCTTTTTTGGGAAAAATAATCTTTTTTAATGGAAAAAGGGGTGTACTAAGGTCTTTTGGTGACCTTTTGTTGGTTTCAGAGGCTCTGATGGTGAAAAAGTGGATAAATGGGTCATGTGAATAGGGAAATGAGCTAGTGAGCACTTTTTGGGTGTTAACACCCCCACCGCAGCTTATTCGGTCCCTCTTGTATTCAAATAATTCTCTCCTAAATTTCCTCCCACAACCATTGAATGTCCTATCCTTGACCTAGATTTACCCATTCCTCCTTTGGGCACCAGTGCCTGAAATATCTATCTTCCTGAGCTGACTCCCAATATCCCTTGACCTATGTTCCCCATGATGATTAGCCCAACCTCATAGTCTCCGGGGGAACACAGAGCTGGAACAGAGTGGAGAGTTGGTGCCACAAGTCCTTCCAGAAATATGTTGACTCGGCATTTCTTAACTCCCAAGATCTATGTGCTTGCACTACATCTTTACCATACTGGTTTGAGTTCCAAATGTTGGATCCCACCCACGAAACACTAAATTGGATTAGGTCCTTTTTTATCCCGTCCTTTAGAATACTTATAGTGCCACTACTGAGCCCGTGGTTCTTTATCATATGACACCCATCTACACCAAATTTTTGCTCCCAAAACTTCACTACTCTTCTCCTGATCTCATAGTTTGATCCCCCCCTTAGGACTTCGGGAGACATACTATATCCCATCCAACTAAGGCCCATTTCTGCTTTTCTTTGGATCCTCCCCACAAGCAACTTCTTTGAATCTGTCAAATTTCTCTTAGCTCTACTTTTGGGGCTACCATCATTGAAAAATATGTATGTGGGCATGGATTGAAGGATGGATTTAACCAAAGTCAATTTGTTGGTAATGTTGAGAGGCCTCAGAACCCAGCTTGCCAGCTTCTGTCGCATCTTATCCACCAACTTTCTCCATGAACCTAACACACTACTAAATCCAATAGTGGGGTGCCCAAGTATTTGGATGGAAGGTAATTCCTATGGGATTTGAGGATACGGAAAATGTTATGTTGAGTGATATTGGGTGTGTTGAAAAAGAAAACTTGTGATTTTCCCTCATTAACAGATAGCCCAAATGCTTTGAAGAATAGATTCAAGCTATTTTTTCTCGCTCTAGCTTCTTGAACCAAAGCATGCCCCATTAAATGTTAAATGTACATCATCATGAGGCATTATCCAAGCCAATATTGTGCATCTAGGATTGGACCTCATGTGTTGAGGTAGGGAGCCTGAGTTGGACTTAGGAACTTGGAGTAGATTCTTGAGTTGGACTCAAGAATGACTAAGCCTTCAATTGTAAAATTTTATTCCTCATGTGTTGAGGTGAATGATTTGATGTATCAAAGTGATGATGTTGTAAAGTCTTGTTGGACAAGGCTCAGGACTTGTGTTCCAAGTCATATTCTTATGCAGACCTCCAATTATAGTAGGTACCCATGGGGTGGACCTCCAGTTATAGAGGTAGATGCTTTACATGTTGAAGCATTAATGTTGTGTGATGTATTACTAACCATGGTCATTGGCTGGTATTAAGTCTCCTTTAAAGAATGGCCACCTCTAGTGTGAATTACTTTAGCATATGATCATTTGGTCCGAGAGTAATATAATATGATCATTTGGTCCGATAGTAATATAATATGATCACAACATTTGACAAATATTCTGAGTATAATATGATATGATAGATAAACAAAGTTAACACATATTGACCATATTGCAGTAAAGATATGATAATAGTACTTAGTGCAGGGTTGTGTCTACACTAGTTCAACTATTTTACTAAGAAATGGTGAGTTTCTACGATAGCAACATGAAAATATTATCACAAGTTTCCAAAGATCTATATTCATTCATCAAAACTCATTAAGATCTAAAAGCCATATGAGAATTAAATTCATACATGATAAGAAAAATTCAAACTCATAGATGGTAGAAACTTGAATCCATTAATATTAGAACAAAGAAGAAGTACATCCTTACCATGGACCTAGGTGTGAATCCCTCCTCCATTACCATGAGCTTCCCTTCCTTCACCGTTGCTTTTGAAGAAATCGAGCTCTTCTTCCTCCTTCAGAATCTCCTCAGCATGCCTTTGCTTTTCGGATCTCCCCTTTACCATGCCCCAAATCCTTTCTTATATAGCATTGGGAAATGGGCCTTAGGATTCTCTTTTGAGTGTGGGATAATCCCCTTTCATGATTTTAGATCATTTTCACTTAAAAACCCCCCTTTTCATAGTTTTTAGGCTTTTTGCACCACTTAGAATGATTTTAAGCACAACTAATGCATTTTAATGCATTTCTTAGAGAGGGTTCATGTCTGAATGAACTTGTGTCATGTCTTCCTGCTGCAAGTGCATGGTAAACATATGCTTCATCTGTCACATGACTAAGGGTATCAATTTGATTGTTAACAGATGCCCCCTAATGTGTGAGGTCCGAAGCAGAGCTAAGGGCCGTAATACATTACTGAAATTTATACTCAGTATACTGATACTCTTTCAACTGATACTCTTTGTACTGATACTCTTTATCGTTCAAAGAAAGGACGAGGGGAGGAAAGCTCACAGGTGCAGGATTGAGGATCACACCTGCAAAACATAACAATTTATCAAATACATAATATCTTCCTGAGGCGGGTATACCCATGCTCAGCAATAAAAAAGCATGGTCACGAACAATACACAATGGATCCATGTCAAAAGCAAATTTTTTTCTGAAATGTAAACATGCACTTTAATGAGTGCGAGAACAAAGTCTTTATTGAACTTCTGACATGGAAGTTTAATCTTGCGCAGCTCGGGTAGTGCATCGATGAGTGATACAACTTTTTTTCCCAAGGTCTTCAATACAAACCAACGATAGTACGAGTTTATATCATGTGAATAGATGATCTGATGTCGAGCATAATAAAACACCATCTGATTACCGGTTATTGATGTATACCGTTAACAGATGCGAAGAGACCCACCGATAATGATGATGGACTCTAAGGTATTGAGTACAAACTAAAAAGTGTGAATAGATGTTATGAAGTCGAACACTTGTAGAATCAAACAATCAGGGTTCATTGATGTATACCCACTGTCATTTGCGAGGAAACCTGCCACTAATGACTGCAAGATCCAAGGTACTCTTGGGTTTCTAGATCCATGTCCTAGATGATGATTTGATATCGATAAGAATAGATCCATCGGAAGGAGGGCATTGATGCATCCCACATCAACCGATATGAAACAAAGATCAATAGTATGATATAATTTGGTAGAAATGCAAGATCCAACGTTGTATACTGACACAAGGAAGGCCGACATGGTTGCTCAGGAATATTTGAGGAATGGCTGACTCAGTTTGGACTTCCCTTGAACACATAACACGATGCAGAATGGACACTTGGAAACATATGACTTTGAGTAAGCGACCTTAATGAAATCCACTAATGCTAGATGCATTAACGAAAGCTCCATTGGTGATTGGAAGGATAACCCATCGGTGGAGATCTATTCAAAATACTGGTACAGTTTCCTAAGGCAAATGTAGATGGTTTACTGATAGCAGATACAATATTATGTAACGTGTTCAAGGGCGACAAGGATTGACTGTTTCCATTTTCTTCAAAGTTTATAATATGAAGTGATTCAAGTCTCTCCCTTTTTGGATTTTTGTGTTTTTCAATTTTTTTTAACCTTTTTCATTTATTAGCTTGAAAAAGGAATAAAGCATGCTATGATACATTAGAGGAAACGAGTGTCTCAAGGGCATGTGCCTAAATGTCAAGGGCATGGGTCAGGCCAAGGCAAAGATCCATATTGCAAACAAGGGATGATCTAATTATGTACACTCTTACAGAGGTTTCCTCCATGGGTATGGGTCAAATATACAGAAGATATGGTTTATAGGCATCTTGTAACAGAAAGTGACTGCAAAGGAAAATAAGCAACATAAGCAATAAGCAACGAAACAGTTTGCATGGATGTTCAAGTGGATATTTTAACACAAGCTTATGTGAAATTACAAAAATTTGGGAGCCCATCAGGATATGGTCAAAAATGGATGAAAGAGAAATATGTGGTCTTAAACTCCAAGTCATGATGGGACTAATAGGGCACCCAGGCCTATGAGGATAATTTAGCATGGGCACCAAAATGGAAATGGGGTGCTGACTAGGGTGTCCCATGTTCGGTAGGATCTGCTGTTGGAATGGTGGAAAATAAAGATATGAAGGGCTAGCCCACCAATTTCCAACAGGTTCGACCCTATGGCAAGTTTGGGTTGCAAAAGGTTCAAATGAATCTTCACAAAGGGATGGCCTAATCCTATATGCAAGTTTCCAAATATACCAGATAAGATTGAGGAACATGCAGATCATGCTCCTATACTTGGGTAGATTTATATCAAGTATGCTCCCAATGGCCCCACAAAAGATGTCCGTAGGTGGGTGCAACCACATGTTTACAACTTCAGGGATATCTTCATTTGATGATAAAATGTAATCCAAGAAGTCATGTGAGTTGGGAGATCTCACAATCCAAATGGGACAAGTAACCGAATCATATTCCTCCATCAAGGGAAGATTTTGATCCGAATCTGCCGAAGCTATTTGAGTAGCTTGGTTTGAAACTTCTATGACAGATAGAGGTGATCCAAATGCTTGCCAACATGGAAATGACATTACGTAAGCGGAGGTCCCTTCATCCACTATGGTTAGACAGATGTTCTTACCATGAGTCGTTACTTTAATCTGGAAAGAAACTTCGGGAAGGATCCTACATATTGAATGGTCTATGTCTGATGTGATAAAAGTCTCATCGAATGGATCAACAGCACCAATGGTAGACAATAGTTCCTTTCTTTGTGCATAATGATATTGCAATACCTCCAAGGCCGACATGGCACATGGTACTTGATCTAGGTCTTCAAGAACATTACGGTTTTGAGTAGCTCACATGTTAGGATTATGCATTGTTCTACGTAGAACACCTGTGGGGGGGTATGGTACTAAGTCTATGGTTGGTTTCTCCATGTAGAGATAACCACTTGGCTATGATTCCGATTGATCTGATATACTAGGAGAGACATCATAAGAATCAAGTCTTGTTTGAATGTTCATCTCAGGATCACACATGAAGATATTGGCATTAGGATCATTGCCCCCTTGCAAGGTGGTTGGCTAGTCTCCCCCTTGCGGGGGTAATGGTGTCAAAATAGTGGGTTATTGTTTCCCACTACATTGAAGCATAGTTGGTGTATCTCTTTTCCCAGAGTTAACATTTTTATTACTCTTGTACTTCTTCTTCTTTCCTCTCAGGTCTATGGATGAGACTGTGAGGATGTCAGAAGTGTTAGAAGGATTAGAAGGGTCTTGCATTGCCTGGCTAGCTGTAAGTTCTGAATTCTCAATAGAAACTTGTCCCAAATGTGGGATAATCTGTTCAAGATGGTTGATGGAATCCATCATACCATTGACATGAGGTTCATGTGGCAGCCTAGCTGTATCAAATGCAGGTCTCACAGGTTGGTTCCAAAAAGATTGGTTATTTTCTGGAACCTTACCACTCCATGGCGAAATGGGGTTAATGGTTGGATTGCCCCCTTGTGGGGTTAGGTCCAAAAAGGATTGGTTTCTTTCTAGAACTTGACCACTCCACTGATGTGGTCCTTGGGTGTGATAAGAATTCCAAGGTGTGTTTCCCCTTTGTGGAGACTGACCCCAAGAAGATTGGGTACTTCCTGACATATGACCAATGGATGGATTGCCTCCTTGTGGAGGTGGGGCCCAAGAAGATTGGTTACTTCCTAGATCCAAACCATACCATGGCGGTTGAGCTTGGTACTGAAAATCATTCCAAGGTTGACTGCCTCCTTGCGGAGGTGGAATCCAAAAAGGTTGGTTACTTCCTGAATGTTTCCCAGTCCATTGTGAATTACGTTGCACGTATGGATTGCCCCCTTGCAGAGGCATGTTCCATTGAGATTGGTTACTTGGTGGAACATTACAATTCCATTGCAGGATAGGATTAACGGGTGGATTTCCCCCTTGCAGGGGTATGTTCCATTGAGATTGGTTACTTGGTGGAACATTACCACTCCATTGCTGGTTGGGATGCATGGGTGGATTTCCCCCTTGCGGGGGTGGGCTCCAATTAGATTGGTTACTAGTTGGAACCGGACCACACCATTGATTATTTCCTTGTTTTGGATAAGCATTCCAAGGTTGATTTCCTCCTTGTGAAGGTGGGCCCCAAGAATATTGGATACTTCCTGAAAGCTCCCCACTCCATGACGGAATGGGGTTGATATGTGGATTTCAACTAGGCATTGCGCTGGGATAAGTCGGAGGATAACCCCCTGGGGCATTTCCACTAATCTAAGGATCATAACCCCAATTGGCATAAATGTTCCATGGTTCATTGCTTCCGCTAGGAATATTACCATTCCATGGGAAAGGGTTTCCCCCATAAGTAGAATTCGAACAAGTGTTAGGCATACCAAGATGATTCTGCTTTACTCCTTCTGTGTGTTTCCCCTGATTAGCCGAACCATATGGGAAACCAATGTTTGGTAAGGCATACCATTCAGTAGGGATTCCTGTAGACGAAGTGAATGTACTTCCAGGATTGAAACCCGAAACTATACCAATTGGCACTGAAGTGCTAGTTGAACGTGTGCTACTAACAGGTATGCTAACTGTTGGGATTGGTGTAAAGGCCAAATTGGAAGTATTGCTACCTCCAACAACTGTTTGATGTTGTGACAATGTAGTCCCTTGTGCTCCTGATGAAGCCATGGGGTCACTTGTTGGATTGTGCATGTCATTCGAACTTTCAGAAAGAGGTTTGATATCACTTAGTGACTCACGGATAGTAAGTACAACTGGTTCTAAAAGACTCATCAAAGGAGGAACTACATGAGCATGTGTGTGATTGTTCAATGTTTCAATTTCAACTAGAGTAAGATCATCAACTACATCTGTATTCAGTTCATGATGTAACGATGAATCCTCAGTGTTGATTTGATGTTGTTCTTCTCGAGTAATATTAATTGAGTTTACAATCAGCTCTGTTTTCAAGTCTTTAGGATGTGGTTTTTGTATCTGTCTTTGCAATGTAGCAGGGCCTTCAATTTCTGGTGACTCACCTCGTTGCTGCCGTGACTGGTGGGTCGGGAGAGTAGCCACTTCTAAGAATTTGATAAAAGGATGTGTTTAAAATGATAGTTTGAATCAAACAATCCTAAGGCAATCTAGACTAAAAAATTAAAAAGTGTCCACCCAGTAAAAATTCCCTAGAGATTTCAAGCAAGCAAACTTACTCTTCTAAAGAACCAAAGCTCAGTGAAAAGCTAGATTAGAGGGCCTTTCGAAACTAGTAGCTATTGAGGGATGCTAGGCCTCAGACAATTGTTAGCAGTGAAGGTATGAGAAACAATTACAATAAAATTTAATCGCCAGGGGTGCAAGCGTTGTTTCTTGACCAATCACCCTCCCAAGGAGTAAAAGTTCCAAAGTCTGTCTCAGGTATTGCAAGTGTGTCCCACTCACAATAGCCTATGTGATATCCTAGGAATAACCACTAAAATTACCACTTCACAATCGACGGTTGGGCATAACATTCGTAAGTCAGGACAACTCTCATAACCAAAAACTCTAGAAACAGTGACGTCACCCCGAGGACTTGTCATTGAACATAGAATCCCTTCAATAAGCTCATGTCCCACTAAATAAAAAGGGGAACCACCCTTACTTATCCAGATTGACTTCGTGCTTGACACATGTTTCAGAAGCACTTTATCGACAAGTGTTTTTTGCTACTAATGGATTTGATCTCAGTAATCAATGCTAGTTTCAAAGTTTTGCAGCACAGGAGTGTTAACTCTCCAAACCTAATCCGAGGCACTAACCTAAAATTGTTGGTGATATGAAAATCAAAAGTTTGTCAATTTTAGATTAAGCGCCAATTTTAAATGTAGTTTGATTAGTTTGAGGAGTGGAAGTGAAACTAGTGGTGTTTTGACTCGAAAACCGAAAAATGAACCAAAACAATGCAAAATGCTCACTATTCTACCTTTCAATTCGATGAATATTCTAAATTAAGGAAGAGTTAGAGGTTCATGAGCTTCTTTAAAACATGCAAAGTTTATGGTATATTTCTTATGTTCATGCATAGTTTTTCAGAAATATGGATAATAATTGATGTTTAATGACCAATGTAACCCAAACAGATATCTCAAGTAAAAGTGAATCTAATTCTATTACATGAGGGATATCTGTTTCTCATTCACAAGATCGCCCGAAATCCCAAGTGAAGAGGATACACAGAGCCCTTTGGAATGCTTATGAATTAAATTCTAAATTGTTACACGTGAGATCCACTTTCTCATTCACAAGATTGCCATAAGGCCCAAGTGAAGAGGATACGGTGGCTCGAAAAACTGTATGCAAAAATTAAATCTACTCTGTTACAATTGAGATCCACTTTCTCATTCACAAGATCACCATAAGGTGTGAGTGAAGAGGATACAGTGGCTCAATATAAGATGCTTTGAAAAAACCAACTCCCAAACTATCTCAACATGTGATGTTCAAAGTGTGTTCTTCAAATGCAAATATGTGATTAGATGATCTTTTCAATTAGGTTGATTGGTTTAATGTTTCCAGGAAGCATGTGCATAGGGTCTTAATCAAAAGATGTATAACACTTTTAAAGAAAAATTTGAAAAGAAAATGCAACTTGGATTACTTTTAAAGGTTAATGAAAAAGGTTTAATCCAATCTAAGCAACATTTTTCAAAATTTTCCTAAACTTTTTCAAGAGGAAAAAATTAACTAATTCATTTAAACCAAGTGAAAAGATTGTAACACAAATGATGCAAAATGTTAGAATTCTTTTTACTCCAAAGGCCAATTTCGCCATATCCATCTCGGGCTTGAATCAAAAGGCAAACTATTACCAAATCAAAAGTCAAACTATTATCAATATGAGAAAGACTTATAACCCCATAAAATACTTATAACCCCACTACTCAAAACTTTTGCCAAAGTGCTCTAATTCTTTTTAATCTTTTTTTTTTAACTTTTGAATTTTATTTTTTCAAAAGGCATCAAAAATTGATATTGAAAAGAATTTTTTAAACAAATGTCGAATGCAAAATTTTTTGTTTAGTTTATCCAGAAATAAAAAAATATTTTGAATGTTTTAATTCTTTTTTGAATGCAAATTATGCCAGCCATGCAAACTTTAAATCCAAGAATAACAATTTGATTTCAAACCATACAAAATTTTTGGTAAAACTCCTAAAATGAATTTTTTAACAATTTCGAATCTATTGTTTAGATTTGGCGCTCAACCAATGTAACATTAAATGAAAACGTAGATGACCATGGATATAACTCTAGAAATGCCAATGTATGCACCATACAACATCCAATGAAATGGCATTCAACATCTAGCACTAAATGAAAACGCCTTCATCAACACGCTTTGACCAAAACGCTGTCACCAAGAGCTTAACACTCAAACCTTCAAGAAGGTACGCAGAGGCAAAGTTTGAAAACTCCATGGGTGAAAACTGAGTTTTAACTCAAATTAAACAGAGTTTTAAAGATTTTGCAGGCTGAGATTTGACTATTGGACAGAGATCCTTAATCAAATCTTCAACGCTAGTCTTCATTGTATTTCCCATACAAAATGCAGAGAGCAGACAGGGGTTTAAAAAGTCTCCAACATTGAGCATTAAGATGAAATGCTGAGGTTGAAAAATTTAAAGAAACCTTAGGAAATGTGCAGAGCTAAGATCTAGAGCTAAGATCGATACACAGAGGTTTAGGAGCTAGGTGGAATTTTAATCCCAAAATTCCATGCAGAGTTTCATAACCAAGCAAAGATCATTCACGCAAATGTTTAAAGAAAATTTCCACGCAGAGTTGGCAATCATGCAGTTTTAGCAAATATTTAGATTTGTGCTGAGATTCAAATATTTATTTAAAGAAAGCCTCGTTGCAGGGTTCATGAAATCTCTACAAACCTTCAATGCTTTCACCACAATCTACGCAGAGTTGGAATAAACATATACGATTCAGAGCTTAAAGATATTTGAGATATTCAACAATTCACGCAGAGATTTAAATATTTTTAAAGATATGAATAGTTTCGTAGATCCACGCGGGCTGAGATCCAAGAACAGCTTAATGCCGAGATTTAAGGTTGGAAACTCCAATGCAGAGCTTGACATAACACGAAGAGGCAGAGTTGAGATCTCAAATATCCAGAAGATTCAACACGGAGGTTTAAGAAATCATGCAGAGGTTAAAGCTATGATCCATCAATTTGGAGAGTTAAGGCATCACACGTAGAGATGAACGAGCTAAGGCATCAAACGCATCACATGCAGAGATGGACGAGCTAAGGCATCAAACCTTTAATTGGTGGGTTGGACGAGCTATTACACGCAGGGTACTAAAATTCAGCCACAATTTAATGATTTTAAATCTTCACTGCTTCAAAATTAGAGATCTTCAACGATTCAATCGCATAGCTTAAGAAAACTTGGATTAGAAATTTATCATTCAAGAAACTTAACATTCAACAAAGCTCTAAATGCGAAAAAACTCAGATCTTAGTGAAATTTAAGGTAGTTTGCTGGATTAAACGTGTAGTTAGGCTATTTTTGAGCTTCTCAAGCAAGATCTTATGGTCTTTAATGGATCTTTAAGCTGCAAAGGAGTAGATCTAAAGGAAGAACACCCCAAAAAAATGAAGAAAATTCAAGAAATTTCAACAAGCAGTATGGTCGCCATTCTGGTAATAGTAATTAGTGTAGGGTTGTGTCTACACTAGTTCAACTATTTTACTAAGAAATGGTGAGTTTCTACGTCAGCAACATGAAAAGATTATCACAAATTTTCAAATATCTATAGTCATTCATCAAAACTCATTAAGATCTAAAAGCCATATGAGAATTAAATTCATACGTGATAAGCAAAATTCAAACTCATAGATGGTAGAAATTTGAATCCATTCATATTAGAACAAAGAAGAAGTACATCCTTACCATGGACTAGGTGTGAATCCCTCTTCCATTACCATGAGCTTCCCTTCCTTCACCCTTACTTTTGAAGAAATTGAGCTCTTCTTCCTCCTTCAGAATCTCCTCAGCATGCCTTTGCTTTTCTGATCTCCCCTTTACCATGCCCCAAAGCCTTTCTTATATAGCATTGGGAAATGGGCCTTGGGATTTTATTTTGAGTGTGGGATAACCCCTTTCATGATTTTAGATCATTTTCACTTAAAAACCCCTTTTCCATAGTTTTTAGGCTTTTTGCACCACTTAGAATGATTTTAAGCACAATTAATGCATTTTAATGCATTTCTCAGAGAGGATTCATCTTTGAATGAACTTGTGCCATGTCTTCCTGTTGTAGGTGCATGGTAAACATATGCTTCATTTGTCACATGACTAAGGGTGTCAATTTGATTGTTAACAAGATAAGAGATAAAGATAAATACATAGAGAAAAAGAGAATTCAAATTGCTCATGAGATGACTAAGTGAACTCGAATTTTTAGGATTTAGTTAAATCCACAATGTATGCCTCATTCAATTAGAGAACTTGAATTGATCACTACAGTGATATTAACAAGAAAGAATCAGTTAAAGAGAGTTAGCGAAGTGATAACAAATAAGATATAGTTAACTAAGTGCTATTTCATGACGACACTTATGTTAAACTAAAATATGACACTTGTGTTAAACTAAAAGACAACACTTGCATGAAGACACTTAAGTTAGCCACCTAACTAAGTGGGAAATCTTCGAGTTAAGGGGTGAGTTCATCCTAAGACTCAGTTTAGTGAGTTAAAGCACTGCATGAGAAGTGGGGTGCTCTTCTTCATGCAAGATTGGTTCATCCAGATGGAGGGAGAGTTCATCATGAAGTTAGAAGATAAAAATAGAATCAAATCCATGTGAAGACTATATAAATATGTTATACATGATTGGTGAATTCAATGTGAAGCGAATTATCTTCTCCCTTGAAGGCGAGGTGCTTCTATTTGTGTAGGATAATTGGTGAGCTCTAAGTATGGGTGCCTAATGAGGGAAACTAGACTAAGAGCTTACTTTAATTATCAAACCAAGGGATGCACAAACTTTAGAGGCACTAGCAATATATGTGCTCTTCTAGGATAGTCTTTGTCGAAGTTAGGTGTCTGTATCAATGTTCTTAAAGAGCTGCCTAAGAAAGATTAAATGAACTGTAAACATGATTGTTAATCTATGGAAGAGAAATTCCTCTGCTAAGAAATCAAATACTGAAAGCAGGAAATCTATGGATAAGAATTTAAATGTAGGAAACAGTCAATCTAATTTTAAGAATTAATTTGTTGAAAACAATAAAAATTATTCTATGAAATTGAATGCTGGAATTATAACAGATCTATTCTAAAGAAATGAAAGCTTGACCTTTAATCTTACTATAAATTGAATGCATAAAAATCAAAGTCTGATCTAACATAATCTAAGGCTAAAGCTAAATTCGGAATGCCATCATCTAATGCTGCAATCTTTAATCAAATCATGTAACCAATAAATACTGAAAGGAATCAATCTCTATAAGCAGTTCTAATAATGAAATGAATACATAAACTGAAGATCTAGATTGTTGTTTCAGAAATAAATGCAAGTACATAGAGAAATGGGTGTTCAATTATGCCTCAATGGAATGCTACTACAGGACTACAGACACAACATTATCATACTACGGAATGCGTTGTAATGAACTACGGAATCAGAAGTGATCAACCACTATAGAATTTAAATCGTGTTATTTAGACGCTATTTAGAATACTCTCATCTGCAATATAAATTCAATCAATGCACAACACATAATGAGAAATACCTGTACTGCAAGATCTCCTGACTTACGTGTTGGAGGGGCCCTCTCCAACCCATACTCAAGAGTGAAAAGAACTTATAAACGTTGAATCATAGATAACATCAAGTCTTTATTTAAAATAGAAACTTCATCGTTTAAAAACCAGTTTTGTAACACAACTGTCTTGATAGTCTGAAACTTAAACAATAATTCTTCAAAATAGCAGTAGGGGCCACTCGCTACCCGAGAGTTCCATATTTATAAAATCCTAATGATTAACCTATAAAAAATGTCTAACTGCCGATTCTCTTTTGAACAGGAGTTAGTTCTCTATAGACTAGGAAAAAGGCGCCGAGTTTGGTGATGTTCTTCCAGTTCTTCACTTGATTCATGCGTTATCCTTGAGTACACCTACACCTGCTCATTCAACCTCATTTTCCATGCAATTAGCTCATAGAAACGCTTTTCAAAACATAACAGATATAATATTTTAAACACTTCATTAAATAATTAAGGTAAATCATTTTCCCACTAACGAGTATATCTTTTCAACCTCTCTTGTGTTTTCTGGTGGGAAAAAGAAACTATCAGATACCTGAAATGGGGTCTCATCATCTCCCCCATGCTTGAAGGATTCACCCATCCCTGGGTGACATATTCTGCTCTCTGATGACGTCTCTGATGTCCCATGCTGCCATCTTGGGGGTCCCTTCCTGTCTGTGGTAGCCCATACTTTGATCTTCCTTGACCCATGCCGCCCTTTCTTCTTCCTCATTGACCTATTCCTTAATGACTTGAGGGAGGAAGAATGGGGGGTTTAGCCTCATCCCTATCCACCCAAGCTGATTCTTTATCAATGACTCTCTGTAGAGCTTGGCTTTTATGAGAGCATTTTCTAGTCTAGCAAGGGAGTGAAGTTCTTTTATTTTCAGGTCATTTGCCACTCTGTGCCATCTTTCACCAATAGATTCCTGAACCTCCTTATGTGTGCTCTGAAAAGTAAGATTGAAGTGAACCACAGCCCCTTGCTGTTTCTCAAGGAGAATTGGGATCAGTTCCTCATCCATGGTGAGATTTCTATGGTCATATATTATTCTTTCAGGGTGAGATGCTTCTGCCCTGATCCATAATGGGGTCTCCCATTTTGCTGCCACATAAATGTGGTAGTCCTGAGCTCGTTCAATTTCATTGTTCATCCAATAACATAATGCCCTTAACTAGAAATCGCCCATGTAAGGGTTTGGCGACCAGTTGGACGAGCTAGGAGCTACAAAATTATGTAGGAAAAACTCACTGAGCTGGTCCTTCTCCGACTTTGTGGCCTTGAGAGATGCATCCACAAATTCCCTGGTCGTTTTGATTTATATTGGGAGTCTCTGTCAACCTCTGGAGTTGGAGTTTGCCCCACTTCTCTTATAGGTAAACTGCATATATTGCTGAAGGTGGCCTATTCTCCAATAGTTTACTGTATATTTCCATGGTAGTAGCCAAGAAATGCTTCAGTCGAACAATTTCCTGGTCCTTCTTGGCTAGTTCCCCTTGTGCCTCGACCAACTTTTCTTGAAGTGTTGAATTTCTCTGTTCTGCCAGTCTTAGCTCCCTTGCATGATGCATTCTTAGAATTTGTGTCTTCTCAGATTAGAAAGGGGGTGATGTTGTCTGGCTTCTTGATCCAATTTTTAATGCCTCCAGCTCCTTTATAAGCTCTTCTAATTCTACTCGTGCCTCAGCCAACTGATTAACAACCCAGGGTTTTCATTATGCTCAGGAGGGTCCCCCTGGGGGTTGACTTGCTCTTTTGGTTCATTCCATTCTTCTTCCTCCTCCTATTCTTCCTGTTCATCCTACTCCTCTTCTATAGTGGGATCCTTCTGATCTACCCATTGATCATCGTCCCCATCTGACACATTTTGAACTATGGGACTGGGTTCCCTACTCTTTTCCTTGGTAACTTAGATTCGGGATGCTTGGGTGAATCTCTTACTTCTTCTTTTCGGCTCTTGATTACTGGCAGGAATCCCTGGGTTTGCCTTGGGGGAGTCCTCTCTTGAGTGCTTGATTTTCACCAGGGTTTCGGCCACATGGTGCAGGTCAACTTTCCTCTTTGCCCCTGATGTAGAGGCGGTTTTGTTCATTGCTCCAAGCGGTATGCCAGCTGTGGGTGTACCCTTCATCCTTTGAACATCTTCAGCAGATACCAAAATGAATTCTTCCCACAAAAGCTCTAGTATCTGCGCCTTTAATTCCTCACAGACAATTAACTTGATCAGCCCATGATGGGCCAAGGTATCCTCCTTAGCCTTAGCCACCTTCTTGCTCATTTCTGCTAGAGATTGGAGCAGGTAATATGGAATACTAATGTTGTTGTTTGGTGGATGATGGGTTCTGTGTCTTAACAGCTCTAAAATCCAAAAATGAAAGATGGGGACATAGCTTAACCTACCAGAGCATGTGATGTACTTTTGAATGATTGCAGCCACGTCCTCCAATGGTGCTGGCATGGAGAGTCTTTTGACTCCATTTTTGTCTTCATCATAGACCTCTCCTGGCATGGTGCTGGCTCGAAGAAGGTTGTTTTTGCTTCCTGGTTCACCTCCCTGTCATCCCTGCTCCAATGCAAACCTCTCTGTAGTCCAGTGAATTTGGAAATTACATCCTCATCAATCTTAATACGTAACCCCTTCACTCGGGTGACGAACTGTTCATCCTTGATATGTTTAAATTTTTTCGCAAACTCCAGAGCTACCCATGTGTTGTACCCTTTCAGTCCTAGGATGAAGGGCATCCAGCCTGCACTGTGGATGGTTGTTAATATTCGCAAGTTCTGGTAGACGGTGTTGTGCTCCTCTGGTTCACTTTTCTTGAATCCTTTCATCATCTTAAAATCTCTTCTACAATCGACAAAAACCAACTTTGAATGTGTCTTTTACCTCACTAGTCTGGATTTACTATAGGCTCGGGGCCGGATTGCTTGCTGCATGACACACTCATTTCTGATGGCTTGCTTCTAGGAAGTGCTGAGAGGTTTCTTTTGTTTTGCAAAAATTGGCTTTTTCTTTGATGATCATGCAGCTTAACTTAAATGTCCTTCCACACTTATCCTTATTATTCTTCGTTGTACTTGCTGATTGATCCATTTCTTTTCATAATCAAGCTCTTCATTTCGCTTTATGCTTGTACTTGGC
Source organism: Larix kaempferi (assembly GCA_027924585.1). NCBI lineage: Eukaryota > Viridiplantae > Streptophyta > Pinopsida > Pinales > Pinaceae > Larix > Larix kaempferi. The sequence goes on from BSBM01000502.1 coordinate 22,369,719, forward strand.
GATTATTGTGAAGTATGGTGGTTATATGCGGATTCATCATTTGTCGAAATGATGGGTATGTGCAATCATGTTTTGTAATATGAAACTTTCCAATCATGATTTTTTAATCTGAACCTTTCCCTCCGACTTTATTGAAAAGTTGTCCTCAGCTTAAAATATAACCATTTTGGGGATAATGATTTGACCTTAAGAATAAAATGAAAATGTTCAGAGATTACCTTGCTATATTTTGTTAACGTACCTGAGATTATTGTTGATTTGTATGCGTGCTGGATGTTGTAGTAGATTTGGTGTAATCCATAGTAATCTTTGGCGTGTCAGTAGTTATGTGTGTTCTGCATTTTCTTTTTTCGTGCCATTTCTGATTTGACTTTGATGATGCTTTGCATGAATTTGATTGCTTGTTGCTACTTTTGGATGAATGTTTGGCTCGCTCTATCTGGCTTGAATAAATGGCAGCCTCGCTTGAATCAATTGCAGTCTCACTTGAAGTAGGGTTAGGCTCTTGTGATCATATGGAAAAGTTTATTGAAGAGTGTGCTTCGATTTTCCTATTGTGGTAGATAATTTTGCTGGCTCTCTTGAATGTATATCTGGCTCGCTTGATTGCTGAAAATGTTTGAGAATTTTCGGGCTCGCTTGAATTGTGTTTGATATTTCTCCTTGCAATAGTAATGTTGGATCTTCATAGTGATATACTTGGCCCTGTTATTTGGCCTGCTATTTTCTCTATCAATTTTTCTTCTTTTTTCTTTTTCTTTTTTTCTTCTTTTTTTTCATTTTTCATTTTTGTTTTTTTTCATTCATTTTCCAATGCTTTTTCATATTTTCTATCAGCATCAGTTGTTGCTGGTAGAGTAGCTGTGTAAACTCTTTTTTTGTTTGTGATTTCTTGTAAAGTTTGAGTCGATGTCCATTCACTATCATGGGAAACTGTTGTTCATCTATTGTAATAATATTGACTACTCCATTTTCATAGATGTGCCCAATGATGTAAGGTCCCAGCCATCTGGTTGTTAATTTTCCTTTGAATGTGTGAAACCTAGAATCATAGAGTAGTGCCCAGTCACCTTCCTTGAACTTTTTATCTTTTAGGTGCTTGTCATGCCACCTATTTCTTTGTTGCTAGATGATTTCAGTGTGGGCTAGTGCTTGTTAGTGGTGCTCATCCAGTTGATTCAATTTTAGCATGCGTTCTTGTTGTATTTCTGATAGTTCCATGTTTAACGCTGTTGCAATTCTTAGTGTTTTTATTTCAAATTCAATTGGCAGCATGACTTTCTTTCCATATACTAACTCATAAGGTGTGAATCCTATTGTTGTCTTCCATGTGGTGTTATAGGCCCAAACTGCCTCACTTAATCTGTCAACCCAATCTCTTTTGTGGAGTTGGACTGTCTTTGTTAGAATCCTCTCTAATTCTCTGTTGGTGACTTTTGCTTGACCATTTCCTTGAGGGTGATATGAAGAAGAATGTCTATGTTTAACCTTATTCTTTTTCAGTAGGTCCTCTATTAAGTTGGATGTAAATTGTGGTCCTTGATCAGAAACTAGTTCTCTTGGAACACCAAACCTATGGAAGATTTGCTCAGTGAAAAATTTTGCTACATTGTTCTCATTTGCTGTAGCAAGTGTTGCTACCTCAGTTCATTTTGTAAGGTAATCTGTGCATACTAGAATGTAGCTCTTTTGATTTGATGGCGGGTTGATTGGACCAACAAAGTCAAATCCCCATTTCTTGAATGTTTCTAAGGAGATCTGTGGATGAAGAGGCATTTCTTCTTTTTGTGTAGGCTTCCCCATTCTTTGACGGTCATCACAGTGGGACACATACTCATAAGCATCTTTGTGGAGTGTTGGCCAATAATACCATGTTTGCAAGATTTTGTAGGTTGTCCTTTTTGCAGCATAGTGTCCACCACAGGGTTCATTGTGAGTGGCATGCATTATGTCATGTACTTCATCTTCCCTAATGCACATTCTAAGTATCTGATCTAGTCCTTGTTTAAAAAGCATGCCTTCTATCCATGTATATGTGGAACTTTGCCTTATTACTTTTGTCCTTTCTTTATAACTGTAATGTTCTGGAAACTTCTTGGATACTAAATAGTTTGCTATGTTAGCAAACCATGGGCTTCTTATTGATATGGAAAAAAGGTGCTCATCAGGAAAGTTATCTTGAACCAATTCATTATCTTTTCCATGTGTGACTCTTGACAAAAAGTCGGCTACAACATTATGCTTGTCTGGTTTATCTATTATACTAATGTCAAATTTTTGTAGAAGTAGCATCCATCTAATAATTCTTGCACTAGTATTAGGCTTGTTCATAAGATATCTGATTGCTGAGTGGTCAGTGTGGATAAAACTTTGGTATCCTGTGATGTAATGCCTAAATTTATTGATTGCATGTATGACTGCTAAAAATTCCCTCTTTGTGACTGTGTAGTTGAGTTCTTCCCCAGCCAAATTTTTGCTTATATAGTATATGGTGTAGGGTTTCTTGTCTCGTTCTTGTCCAAGCACAAATCCGATGGCTTTATCTGATGCATCTGTGTGGATGTGAAATGGAATTTCCCAGCTTGGTCCTTGGAGTACTGGTGCTATGATTGTTTTCTCCTTAATATTTTCGAATGCTATCATGCAATTGCTTGTCCATATGAACTCATTTTCTTTTGTGAGAAGTGCAAACATTGGGGCAACAATTCTGCTATAATTTTCAATAAACCTTCTGTAGTACCCTATTTGTCCAAGGAAAATTCTTACATCCCTTTGTTTGATAGGTGGTGGCAGCGTTTTGATTACTGATACTTTTGCTTGATCAACCTCTATCCCCCTCTGGGATATATGATGTCCTAGAATGATGCCTTCTTCCATTAACATCCTGCATTTGTCATTGCTTAGGCACAAACTCATTTCAATACATTTTTTCAATACTAATTCAAGATTGTTCAATGCCTGCTCAAAGTGTTGTCCATAGGGTGTGAAATCATCCATGAAGACTTCCATTTTGTCATTTATAAAATCGAAGAAAATACTCAATATGGCTCTTTGAAATGTTGCTAGGGCGTTACATAAACCAAAGGGTAGGACCCTATCGGCATAAGTTCCCCATGGGCATGTAAAGGTCGTCTTATCTTGATCCGCTGCGTGTATTAAAATTTGGTTGTACCCACTGAAACCGTCTAAGAATGAAAAATACTTGTTTCCAGATAATGTATCTAGCACCTGATCTATAAATGGAAGAGGAAAGTCATCTTTCTTGGTTGCTTTATTCAGCTCTCTGTAGTCCACACAAATTCTCCATTTGCCTCCTTTTTTAGGTACTATAACTAGTGGTGAGACCCACTCACTGTCAGATATTGGATAGATGAACCCTGCATCTAATAACTTTTGTAGTTCCACTTTGACTATGTCTTTCAATGCAGGGTTTAGCCTTCTTTGTGGTTGCCTGATAGGAGTAGAACCTTCTTTGATGTAAATGTAGTGTTTGCAGATATCGGGATGTATTCCTTTCATGTCTGCATATGTCCATGCAAATGCTTTACTTTGTTCTTCTAGTATCTTCATCAATTTCTTTCCTTGCTCTGGTTTCAAATTGGAATTTATGTTGACTGTTTTGCCAGGCAGAATTTCCACGATTTTTACTTTTTCAATTTGTTCTTCGAGTACTTTTGTCCATAATTTATCCATGTTCTGTTTTGAACTGTCACCTGTTTCTGTGGAAAAAAATTCTTGAATAAGATGATTGTTAGAAGATACATTTTGTATAAATCTATCTATATGGCCATCTTCGTCTATTGATTTTAGTGATATTGCAGCATCAATTGTTAGGATAGGTTGGAGGTTGTGATTTGGTGTGTTCTGGTAATCATCAGTCCAATTTTGATATTCTAACTCTGAAGATTTCATTGCTGGTGGGTAGATTGTGATTTTCTTCCTGGCATGTCCACTGGTGATTGTCATATTTCCTGATCGGCAACCTATGTAAGCGTCTGCAGTTGCTAACCAAGGTCTACCTAGTATAATTGGATAGCCACTAAGTTTGCTTTTGACTTCAATTATTATAAAATCAGCTGGGTATTCCCAGGATTCAATATTGATCATAATGTCTTCTAGCATCCCTTTGGGTTTCACAGTGGATGTGGCTGCTAGTTGGAGTACTGTTGTGGTTGGTCTGACCATTGATTGGAGTGCTAGGTATAGCATGGTTTTCTTAGTCATGACATTGATCGCAGCTCCCAAATCTATTAATCTTTTATCTATTTGCTTGTTATTGATGGTGACGTTTACTACAGGACTACCTGGATCAAGATATTTAGGGTTTATTATGACACCCAACATTAAATCAGCCAATTATCCCACTACATTTATGGTTGGTGGGTCACGTTTCCTCCTCCCAGGTTTCTTTAGGCAATTCTCCCTAATAAATTTGTTGCAGATGGGCACATCCCTTATGGCTTGTAAAATCAGAATTTGGATGTTTAAGTGCTTGAATCTATTTAAAATTATATTCTCTTCCTCTTCTTTCATACTTCGTACCAATTTTTCTAGAAATGGAGGGTTTCTGTTACGTGGGAGTGGTTGGGTTTCATCCTCAGTAGGGTCCGGTTCATCAGTATGATGAACATAGGGTTCTGATGTTTGTTCTTGAGCTTCAGGTTGTTGGATATTGTGTGGGGATGTACTCTGCAATGTTTTTCCAGATCGTAGGTTTATTTCGTTTATTTCTATGGTGTCTACGACATAGGTAGGGAATTGTGTGATATCAACATTATAAGTTTGTTGCTACTGTGGAGGTCTGTTATTATTGGATTTGGGATTGGTTGGGATGGAATAGGTGGAGGTCTGGGGGGTGGCTGAGGCTGTGGGGGTGGCATAATAAGTGGTTGTTGTAGCGGGGCCCTCCAATTTGATGGATGGGGGTATTGATTTGCATAATTTGTGGTGGATGGAGGAAAAGGTGGGGGGTATTGGGTGTAAGATGATGAGTAATACGATTGTTGATAGGATGGTTGATATGTTTGTTGATTCTATTGCCATTGGTTTGGATTTGGCTGTGCTTTCCATGGAGTTGGTGCAGAGTTCCAATTTGGCTGTCCTTGATTATAGTAGGCTTGATTGCTCTGTTGATATGGTCTAACAAAATTATTCCTCCTTTGATTTATAAAAAAGAGCTGTTCTATTGCCACTTCAGCTGCTGGGTCTTGAATAGCTACCTTACATGACGGTAAGAGGGGACATTTATCAGTGGAATGGTCGTCAATGCAGACACCACATACTTCTATGGTGTTCAAGGTGCATTGCCCCTTCTCATGTTTTTTCTACAACAAGGATAGAATATTGCCAAGGCTTGGTTAATTTCATCCTGCTTCTTTTTTATTTGTAGTGCATCAAGTTGCATGGCCAGAGATTGTAAGATGTCGGTCTTCATGTCATCTAACAGGTTTCCTAAGTTAGATTTTGTAATATTGGGTCCTGAAGATGATGAAGATCTAGTGGGTAGATGTGTATCTCTTGTCCCATTCTTGCTTTTCCTAGACCTAGAATAGTTCTTGAAGATCTGTAGTATTTGGTCATAAGTCTTCTGAAATATGTCTCCATCTCCCAAGAGGTTTAAGATCTCAAAATTGTCCTCTTTAATCCCCCTAAGAAGGACCAGTTTCAGTGATTCAGGGTCTAGGGTGCAATGGTTAGCTCATTTGTAGCTGAGCTAAAATCGCTGGGCATAATCTTCTAAGGATTCACGGTCTCCCTGCTGCATCCTAAATATTTCATCCCTTGTATCTTTTGCTTTGCAGTAGTCCCTATACTTTTCTAGGAATGCCTATTTCATTTGATCCCAATTGAAAATACTATTTCCTTCTAAACTCATGAACCACCTAAGTGATAAATCTTTCAGTGTGGAGGGAAAAAGCCTCATCTTTTGTGCATCTGTAGTATAATCGAAAGATCTACAAACTACCTCAAACTCAAACAGGAATGTGTCAGGATCTTCGGAAGTCAATCCATGGAAATTTGGTAGATTGTTAGGGTTGATATTCTTCATTCTGGCATCTCCAAGAGGTATGCTAATGGGAAAGGTGAAAAGCTCCCTGGGTTCTTCTTCTTCCTCAGCCATAGTGGTGTTTGAGATGGAACTAGCAGAGAAGTTGTCTCTCTTTGGATCGTATGTGGAATCAGTTTCATTTTTAGAGCTTAGGGATCCAAACTGAGAGTGGTAAGAATTGTTGTCACCATTATTGCTCATGGGATTCCTAGGCAGAAAGCATCCAAACCTATCCCTTTGACGATGAGGCATTCATTGGAAAAATTATGTTCTTTTTTTATGTGATTTTTGTTTTCTTTTTGTGTTGTTTTTAGGTGATGTCTCCTAAAAGATTTAGCACCTCCCCGACAACGGCGCCAAAAAGTGGTGAGCTCTAAGTATGGGTGCCTAATGAAGGAAGCTAGACTAAGAGCTTACTTTAATTATCAAACCAGGGGACATACAAACTTTAGAGGCACTAGCACTATATGTGCTCTTCTATGACAGTCTTTGTCGAAGTTAGGTGTCTGTATCAATGTTCTTAAAGAGCTGCCTAAGAAAGATTAAATGAACTGTAAACAGGATTGTTAATCTATGGAAGAGAAATTTCCTATGCTAAGAAATCAAATACTGAAAGCAGGAAATATATGGATAAGAATTTGAATGTAGGAAACAGTCAATCTAATTTTAAGAATTAAATTGCTGAAAACAATAAAAATTATTCTATGAAATTGAATGCTGGAATTATAACAAATCTATTCTAAAGAAATGAAAGATTGACCTTTAATCTTATTGTTTATTGAATGCATAAAACTCAAATTCTGATCTAACATAATCTAAGGCTAAAGATAAATTTGGAATTCCATTATCTAATGCCGCAATATTTAATCAAATCATGTAACCAATAAATACTGAAAGGAATCAATCTCTATAAGCAGTTCTAATAATGAAACGAATACATAAACTGAAGATCTAGATTGCTGCTTCAGAAATAAATGCAAGTACATAGAGAAATGGGTGTTTAATTAAGCCTCAACGGAATGCTGCTACAGGACTACAGACACAACATTATCATACTACAAAATGTGTTGTAATGAACTACGGAATCAGAAGTGATAAACCATTACATAATTTAAATCGTGTTATTTAGACACTATTTAGAATACTCTCATCTGCAATATAAATTCAATCAATGCACAACACATAATGAGAAATACTTGTATTGCAAGATCTCCTGACTTACGTGTTGGAGGGGCCCTCTCCAACCCGTATTCAAGAGTGAAAAGAACTTATAAACGTTGAATTGTAGATAACATCAAGTCTTTATTTAAAATAGAAACTTCATCATTTAAAAACCAGGTCTGTAACACAACTGTCTTGATAGTCTAAAACTTAAACAATAATTCTTCAAAATAGCAGTAGGGGCCTCTCACTACCCGAGAGGTCCATATTTATAAAATCCTAATGCTTAACCTATAAAAAATGTCTAACTGCCGATTCTCTTTTGAACAGGAGTTCGTTCTCTATAGATCAGGAAAAAGGTGCTGAGTTTGGTGATGTTCTTCCAGTTCTTCACTTGATTCACGCATTATCCTTGAGTACACCTACACCTACTCATTCAACCTCATTTTTCATGCATTTAGCTCATAGCAACGCTTTTCAAAACATAACAGAAATAATATTTTAAACACTTCATTAAATAATTAAGGTAAATCATTTTCCCACTAACGAGTGTATCTTTTCAACCTCTCTTGTGTTTTCAGGTGGGAAAAAGAAACTATCAGATACCTGAAATGGGGACTCATCAATAATTCTCCAAGAAGGAAATTTTCATCTTTTGCATGTGATGCACCATTACCCATGCAAGCATTTGCTACAACTTGCATGGAAATAATTCTTTCTTGTTATTAATGTGTTGGGAACATGGCAAGTTGATACAGTTGATCTCTATTCTCTATTTCTCAGTATTCTCTCTTATCTAGCACCTGGGGTGCCAAAAGCAATCTGCTATTTTCTAAAAAACATTCTCTGCTATCTACATAATTATACTATGAATATTTGCTAGGGTTTTTCATCCTCATTGTTTTGAGGGTTTTCCCCAAGGTACATCTTGTGTTATGGTTGAATGTTTCATGTGATTGAATGGTTCATTGATTCAAGTATTCAATATTTCCACACTTAAAGTTTTAAAGTTCAAAGCTCATCAAATCTACTAAAAATTAACATTAACATTTTATCATCTACAAACTATTGATGCATCTTCTTTGGGGAATTTGTATGTAACGAGAGCCCCTTTATTTCCTAATACCTTACGGTGGCTTTAAAGCGACCAAGGTCCTCTCCAATCACAATGAACAAGAATGGGGAAAGAGGATCACCTTGGTGAATACCCCTCGAAGGATGCAAAGGTTGATATGGGATTCCACTCACCAGGAATGAGAAGAATGCTGAGGATATTAAGTTATATATCCATCCTATCCATTTGTTACTGAAACCGAAGGACAAAATCACACCCCACATGAACTTCTAGTTGATCTTGTGATATGCTTTGGTCAGATCAAGTTTTATCATTATACCTAGTTTTTGGGTTATTTTCAGTGAATGGAACACCTCATGAACCAGTATGATGCCATCAATAATTTGTCATCCTTCGACAAACCCATATTGCTCCGGGGAGATCAAGACAGGGAGCAGATATTTAATTCTATTGGAAATCACTTTTGAAATGATCTTGTAAATTACATTGCATAAAGATCGGTCTAAACTTACCTGGGACATCTGCCCCTTCACTCTTAGGAATTAAGGTGAGGAATGTATCATTGAAGGAAGATAACAGACCCCCCGTCATTCTGGAGTTTTAAACAATTTGAAGCACTTATTCCTTAATAACACCCTAGAAGAATAAATTGACCGTGAATCCATCAAGGTCCGTAGCCTTGCCATCTTCCATCTTATTCGCTGATTCCTCAACCCCTCCCATTGAAACTGGTCTCATTAGCAAGTCATTTTGCTCTGGCGAAACTAGAGACTGAATATGATGGGTGACCCAACCAATGTCTAGAGATCAATTAAGAACCTTATCCTTCATTATTCTTTTAAAGTGTCTTACTAATTCCTCCTCAATATCCTTTCTATTCTTCAATCTCTCCCCACTTTCATATTTTAGTGAGGAGATCTAGTTTCTCTATCTATGTTGGACTGTAGATCGTTGAAAAAAGGAAGTATTCCTATCCCCTTCCTTCAACCATCATTTCATGCACTTCTGTTTCCATAGGATTTCTTCTTGGACCTCTCTTGCGGACACCTAGTCCATGACTTGTATTACCTCCACGTGTAAACCCTCATCATATCCCTCTGCCATCCATTTTATTTGGATCTCCTCTAGTCTCTTCTCCAGGCATTGCTTGTCTTGGAAGATATCTATGAAAACCTCCAAATCCTCATATTAGCCTTGATAGATTTGAATTTTTCTAGAATTGGTAAATCCAAGATCCATTATGAATCTCTTCTTCCTCCCACCATTACTTGATAGTGTTCTGGAAGTCCAGATACGAAAACCATAATTGTTCAAATCGAAAGGGTTGCCTCCAAAACTCCTCCTCCCTAACCCAGGTCAAACTGATTGGCCAATGATCTGATCCAATATTGGGAAGGACTAAAGCCAAGGCCTCCACACCATTGGTTAGAATTTATTCCAACACCAAAATGCGATCCAGGCAGGATGCTATGTGTCTCTCCCCGCCCTGCCTATTATTCCATGTGAACATATGGTTCCCTATTTCCATGTCTACCAACTTCATATTTTCAATTAGATCCCATAATTCCCGACTGGATGGCTCTTGGAATGTCTACCCCCCTTTCTTCTCTTCCAAGGAGGTGATCATATTGAAGTCCCCCCAATGATCCAATGTTTCTTGTTAACCCACCCCTTCAGATCCACTAACGATTGAAGAAACCTTTGCTTTTTGGAATGGATCTAAGGGACATACACATTTGTTAAACCCCCCTTAATAATTGATCCAAATACCTGGACTTCTGCTTTTATGAATATCTGCATCACCACAAAATTGACAAACTAATATCCTTCGGATCCCACGGGGTAACTAGTCCTCCCACTTCTACCAAGGATTCCATTTCCTTCCCAATGAAGGGCTTTGTGAATATCCCTGCAAACTTATGTGAATTGATCCATCTCTTGAAGTGCATGTGAGGCCATGCATGAGATCCATTTTAGCGTTAACCTTGACTCGGGAATGAGTCAAAGATTTAGGTCTAGCACATGGTTTTGGGCACATGGTTTCTTGTATCCCATGGTATTGGGCCAAGGTATTGAATGCAAAGAAGCCTTTATAAGGCTTGAGGAGGCTCCATTGTAATGTGGCCTGGAGGTGAGCGAGTGAGTTCACTTGGCCTGGTTGGCCGGTTTTGGCCAAGGTAATGAAGATATTCATTGGTGCTAGTTTTTCCCCGTATGGGGTTTTCAAGGGTAAACTAATGTGTCTATATGGTTGCTTGTGATTGTTATTTTTTTCTCTCGCTAATCATTTATCATGATTATTTTAAATCCTAATAAGTGGTATCAGAGCGCAAGGTTGGAGATCCTTGAGGCCATATCCTTGTATCTAAATTAAAATTGTATGGGGTGCAAGTTTGGTGGTACCCAACACACCTACAACTTTTGGTCTTGCTATAATGTGATTTCTCCGGTTGCTTAGAATCACAAAAAAAAAAAAAAAAATTGTATCCCTCTTATGCATAAAGAAGGGATGTTGCATTAAGTGTGTAATGAACCACTAGGTAAGTACGAGAGTGGCATGTGTACTCGTAGCATTGCTTGATGTGGATCGGAGAGGTTGAGTCTTCGATTTCAGGAGGAATGTGTGATGGTTTAATCTCACTTTTGGGCCAAGTATTGATGAACCATATATGTGAAGAGAATTCCTATAGAATTGGCGGTTACAGTAGCTAAGGACCCATGTAATCCAGTAGATGGATTCTTTTTATATGGACGCCAATGAAAATAAGGAACAATAGATGTCGAGCATGGAAAAGTGAGAGGATGAAGCAATGGATGGTGATGACGTAGTCACCATGAAGACACATGATTTTTTTTTATGGAGCAGTTTGCATGTTAAAGGGAATATGGCTGCAAGACCTGGTAATGCATGCATACCCCTGGTAACTCACTAGTAAAGTCGGGATATAGACCTAGGTGATATGATGCTTTATGTGAGATCCCCAAGTCAAGCTTATATGGGGAATTGTTAGGGTTAACCTTGACTCAGGAATGAGTTAAAGGTGGTTTATGTCTAGCACATGGTTTTGGGCACACGGTTTCTTGTAGCCCATGGTATTGGCCCAATGTATTGCATGTAAATAAGCCTTTATAAGGCTTGAGGAGACTCCATTGTAATGTGGCCTGGAGGTGATCGAGTGAGCTCACTTGGCCCTGTTGGCTGGTTTTTCCAAGGTAATGAATATCTTCATTGGTGTTGGTTTTTCCCCGCATGGGGTTTTCTAGGGTAAACTAATGTGTCTATATCGTTGATTGTTATTTTAAAATTATTCTCACACTAATCATTTATTATGATCGCTTTAAATCCTAATAATACAAACAGTTTGAAGTGCTTGAATGGTGGTTCTTGACCACTCCTTGATTTGAATGGAGGAAACCTATTGAAGATTTTATGCGGAACTTGGTGAATTTTATGAGCAAAGGTTGTGGATCTGAAGTATGAAGAGACTTTCTGAGGGTATTCTACAATGAGAACCTGATTTGGGACAAGTTCTATTGTATATATTGAGTATGATGAAACATTCTGAAGGTCTTCTTCAATGAGAACTTGATATGGGACAAGTTCTCTCATAGATCTTGAGTATGAAGCGACATTTTGGAGGTCTCCTTCAATGAGAACCTGATTTGGGACAACTTCTTCAATGGATATTAAAAAAAATTGATCACCTTTTCATTTGGCCCTATAAAAGGGTCTTCCTTAGCAAAGTGGTGGATCAAAAATGGTGCATCTCCCATTGTGTAGGTAGGGTTTGTGCAAGGTACAATGGATTTGAATATGTCCTCGTAGGAAATATGTTGCGAAACTTTTGGGGCCTCTTTCAACTTGTAAATGGATATGAATATGTCCTAATAGGGCATATGTTGTGAAGCTTCTGGGGCCTCCTTCAAGCTTCAATAATAAATTAAGAATGGATCCCTGTAAAAACTAGTATGCCAAATTGTTTAGCACCCCTGCAACCATGATACCATGTAGCATTTGGGCATGTGTATCTAGACACTAAACAAGATAGAAATATTGTGAAAGAGATAAAAAATCAATCAAATTCATGCAATAAATGTCCTAAACATTAATCATTACAAAAAAGAGAGAAGTCAAAAAATGAGAGAATGTTGTATTACATTGAGCTTCAATGAAGAAGGAAAGGAAATAAATAACAAGGAAATTCAAATTAGGTTAGGAGACAATTCAAATTTCTCATGCAGTGCAAAAGAAGCTAGTTAGGCTTAACTAGAGCCAGAGACCCTTAGTTATCCATCACTCTCCAAGATGATTTTAATTGACTCATGACTTCCCTAAGTGCACTTAGCTCCCTAAATGATAGGAACAATTGACCGCAAATGACAGAAGGCACATGTAACTAATTGAAGGCACATGCATGAGGTGCACACCTCTAAAAACACTCAAGGAGGGGGATATTATCTCATAATAGCTAAAAGAGAGGTGCATGGAGTCCTTGAACAATGGAGTAAACTCCCTAGGTTCACTCCATAACTCAAACTTGCAATGTGGGACCCTAAAATCAAGGAAAATAAGCGTTAATTGAAGGAATTCACCCTCATATGCCAAAATAAACTTCATGAGTTCTAGAAAAAAGGAAAATAAGGTAGTTTAGGGCCCTTAGAGTTTAGAAGTAAGCTCTAGGGTGACTTGGGTAGTCAAATTGAATGATATTTGTCCCACTAGAATAATGAAATCATGGTCTAAGTCCCTAGGTATCAAAATCAAGCTATGGAGAGAGTTATTATGTTCCAATAGTGAGTTGTCCCTAAAAGGCCTCTTCCTCTTGTTATTGTGAGATGGAGAGATTCTATTGCTACTGGAATCCTTGAAGGTAAATGACTCACTACAAGAAAATTCTAGAGTATATTTACTATCCCTTGAAATCCTTCTTGAGTTCTTATTGAGATACTCCCACTCTTATAATAATTGCCAAAGTTCTACCCATGGGACATATTCCTATGAATATCTATCAAGCTTTGAACCATGTATGCATTCAAATGGCTCTATTCTTCCTGGACCCTAATTATCCTTTCATTATCTCCTACACAAATTTATAACTCCACTCTTAGACTTCTCATAGTCTTGTTGGATTATCTAGCAATACTGAGAGGGAGCGTGAATCAGTATTGCCTTCTTTTTCTTTTATTAAAAACAATTAGTACAAGACACACAAGGAATCAAACAAGTTAGGACACATGATTTTATCGTGGAAACCTCAAAGATAAAACCACAAACTCAAACTCATTAACACGATCAATTTTTACAAAAGTGTTTATCTGCTGCTACAGAAAGGATGCAACCACACCCTAGTTTTTGCTTGCTTCTACAGACAAGGATGCTACAACACCCTAGATATTCTGCCTGTTGCTACAGGAAAGGTTGGAACAACACCCTGTTTTCTAGCTTCTATTGGATGGAAGCTACGAACCCCTGTAGGATTCCTTCCTGCCCTAGCACCACCCTTCCACCCTTTTCTGGCTTCTTCAGATCTTCCAGAACTTCTTTTCTTCAATCCTGGAACTTCATTGGTCTCGACCTGTTCTTGTTGCTGCTTCAACTAAGACTCTGAGGACACACATCTTTCACTTCGATTTTCTGGTTATATATATATCTTCATTAATTTTATTCCCACCTCTTCAAACTATGCTCATGCCTTTCCATCATCGTGCCTCTTCACACCTCTAATAATTAAAATTAAAATTTATCATTCGATTTATTACATATTTTTAATTAATTAATTAATTAAAACTTCATTGGTTATCTCAGTCTTTCTAGATTCTCATCTCAGGGATGCCAGCTCCTTTCCATCTACTTGCAGCCGGCTTCCTTCATCGTGGCCTTCCTAAAACCCATGCCTATGGGCTTCCTGCGAGATTCCTCAAGCCTCTGCGGGCTTAACCTAAGCCCTTGTGGGCATCTTAAGCTCTTGCGGGATTTTTCTTTATCCCCTGTGGGCATCGTCAAGCCCCTGAGGGCTTACCCTTACCTCTTGTGGGAATCCCCTAAGTCCCTGCAGACTTAGCTTCAGCCCCAACGGGCTTCTTCCTTGCCTTTTGTGGGCATCTTTAGCCCTTGTGGGCATTCTTAGCCCTTTTTGTGGGCATATCCACTTGCCTGCAGGAATATGGGCCTATGGTAACTCCCCTTAGCCTTTGTGGGCATCCTCAAGCCCCTACGGGCTTAACTTCATCCCCTATGGGCATCCATAAGCCCCTTTTCAACACTTAGCCAATTTTTCTATAGTCCTTAATATGCAAAATACTATTTTTCTCACTTTTGGCAGGCTTATATCTTTGTCATAAAATACTCAATAGGAGAATTGAGACCATAGTTAGATGCACCCATCAACAAGATATATCCTAGAACTTCCAGATTATTTTTCTCATCATCCTATGAGGTACGACGGGCATTTTCCTGAGACCACTTAGGTAATTTTACTTTCTCTGGTCTCAAAACCCTGTTTTGGCAGACCTATAACTTTCTCCTAAAAAATGATTAAGGAAAATTGAGACCATGACTAGATAGCTACTTCAACAAGCTATATCTTGGTATGATGGAATCATTTTTATCAAACCATGAATTATGGTGGGCATTTTCTTAGAGCAGTTTTTACTACTTTTCCATACTTAGTCAATTTCCAAAGTTTCACTAACTTGCCATTCTTTTCTAGAATGATGTCAGATTGCAACACTGACTTAATGATAGAACCATAACATCATCACGTGTCTTTCCATATTCATCACACATTCCACATTATCCTACATGCCATGTCATCACTTCCTTTGTCATTCCTTTGTCTTTCACTGAGTTTTCCCTGCCATCATGTCCTTGGTTATTCCTTTGCAATTACTGAACTCCTTTGACATCAATGATAGTCATATTCAACATTATCCCCCTTTGGCATTGATGGCAACATGTAAACATTCTCCCCCTTGACAACAATGACAAAGGATAACT